>OZ038483.1:30250065-30292565 GCA_964036315.1 Acanthosepion esculentum | reverse complement strand
TTGAGTGTGTATGTGTGTGTGTGTCTGACTGAACAAATTATAGACATTATGTCTGCTAATTTTTAACAAAATCCGTTTATACTCACGAATAACCTTCTGTGTACTGATATTAAAAGATGAGAGAAATATGCTATAACTGTTTACATTTGTTTTTATTTTATTTTCCCAAGTACTTTCGATATCCCTCCAAGAACATCTTCAGGGGTTCAAGTGGTACAAAACTATATGTTGTTCAGTGGGTGCAAGTATTTATACAAAGCTGTGCGTTGCAATCCATTAGCGTAATTTTTCATTACGCTTTTAAATTATGCTTTTAAATGCAAACGGCTGAGCGTTCATTGGAACGTGAAAAATATCGATTATGGAATTTTTTCCTCTATGTTATAATATCATGGTCTGGCGCGCATTAAAGCGTGAAAAGCTGTTTCTTTATAGGCATTTCAGAACATTACTGCAGTATTCATAGTTCATTCTGTCCAGTGCCGGCTCTAATTTTTTTTAATACAAATTGCTTCTAAGATCTGTAGCTTAAATTTATTATTTTCTTACTGCTTATACGCAGTCGGCAGGTTTGACGATTGCGTTCAAGTATGATACAGATGACCACTTTTATATTTACACCCGCTCTATTTAAATATAGGGTGAACTATATATATATATATATATATAGAGAGAGAGAGAGAGAGAAAGAGAGAGAGTGAACACTGAAGTCAACACTCAGAGGCGACAGACTGTTTCATACTAGACATGAAACAGTCTGTCGCCTGTGAGTTGATTTCATATAAGGCGGTGTATTAGTGGTTTCTCATGCAAAAAAGCTACACATGTTCGAATCCTGCAAGAAGGCACATTATCTTTATTAAGTTTCCACGTGTGTGCTGGCCAGTAGACGAAATAAATACTGTTTAAAATAAACGTAGCATTTACTCAACTCAAATATGGCTTTGCACTAAAAATAACGTTTGATGCTATAAAAACATGTTGGATGAAGAAATAAAATCCATTAATTCTTTAGAAACTGCGATATATATACATACACACACACACACACACACACACACACACACACATACATACATATATATATATATATATATATATATATATATATATATATATATATATATATATATATATATATATGTATGTATGTATGTATGTATATGAATATATATATATATAAGATTAAATCAAAATGAGAGAAATAAACAAACCAACTAATGAATAAGCAAGCAAATGTACTTTTAAGTGATGGGAAAATTAAAGCTTCTGAAGATTATAAATGAAAATGTTGTAATAAAGAAAAGAAAGAAAAACGAAGGTATATAGTAAAGAAAGAAAGAATGAAAGAAAGAAAGAAAGAATAAAAGAAAGAAAGAAAGAAAGAAAGAAAGAAAGAAAGAAAGAAAGAAAGAATGAAAGAAACAAACAAACAAACAAACAAACAATGGAAGGAAATTAAAACGGAAGGAAAGAAGGTAAAACTGAAGTAAGGCTGGAGGAATGTAAAAAAGAAGGAAGGAAGGAAGGAAGGAAGGAAGGAAGGAAGGAAGGAAGGAAGGAAGGAAGGAAGGAAGGAATGAAGAAGGAAAAAATAAAGTAAGGCTGGCGGAATGTAAAATGGAAGTAAGGAAGGAAGGAAGGAAGGGAGAAAGGAAGGAAGGAAAGAAGAAAGGAAGAATAGAAGAAGCCAAAGAAATAAGAATGAAAGAAATAAAGAAAACCTCAGCAAAGAAGTTTAAATCGAAGGGAGGGAGGAATGAAGGAAATTAAAATGGAAGGAAAGAGGGTCAAAATAAAAGCTGGAGGAATGTAAAAAGGAAGGAAGAACGGAAGGAAAAATAAAAGAAGCCAAAAAAAAAATGAAAGAAATAAAGAAAACCTCAGCAAAGAAGTTTAAATGGAAGGAAGGAAGGAAGGAAGGAAGGAAGGAAGGAAGGAAGGAAGGAAGGAAGGAAAAATAACAATATAAGAAAGAAAGACAGAAAGAAAGAAGGAAGAAAATCATGGCTACGAAAAAATTTGATGGTTTCGAATAAGTATAACTAAATTAAAGAAGAAAGACGAAATAATAAAACCATAAAAAGCAGACACGCGAAAAAATTAGAAGCACGAGTAAATAAAACAATAGAAACCTACAAGAAGGTAAGGAAGAGAAAACCATCAGAAAACAAAAGATATTTTTAAAAAACTGAAAGAAGCCCAAGACATTCAGGTGAACGAGAGAAGGAAGAAGAAATATTGAGGAAAATGGTAACAAAAAGATTCCGTCCGGAAAAGCAAGCGTGAGAAATAAAGATGGGTGAAGGTCGATCGGAAGTGACAAGAGACAAAGCAGGAAATAAAATGATTAAATAAATAAAATAAATAAAAATAAACGTTGATCAGATTTGAGTTGATATGAAAATGAGAAGGCGATAAAGAGAAAAACGGGAAGGAGAGCGTGTATCGATCGCGGGAGGGGAGTCAAGTTGGTAGAGAACACGAAAATAATGCAGAATGTATTTTGTAATGGCGGCAGGTAGGTGAAGATGGTATCAAGGAAGGTTTGTGTAGATACACCGAGCAAAGTGAGATGAGACTGACAACAAAAGAAAGCAAGCAAGAAAGAGAGAGCAGGTATTGTTTGAACGTGAAAAGAACGTGAGATATGTACAAAACAAAACGTACGAAAGAAATACTGAAAAATAAAGACAATAATTCTTTTTTTTTCTTCTAAGAAAGACAGAAAGGACTCTGTGAAGGCAGACAAGAAAAAAAGAGAAAGAAAATGAATAAAGAGCAGAAAAAAAGGAACGAAGAGAATGAAGGAAAAGATGAAAGAAAAGAAGGAAAAATGAAGGACATACGTGAAGAATGAAGAAACGAAACGAGAAAACGAAAAAGTACAGGAAGAAGAAAGAAAAGAAGAAAAGTGAAATGAATAGAAAAAAAGAGAGAGAAAAAATGAAGAAAGGAAGGAAAGATAGGAGAAAGAAAAATTAAATGATAAAGAACATGTAAAAAAAGCGAAAAAAGAGAGAGAAAAAATGAAGAAAAAAGAAGGATGATAGAAAAACAATGAAAGAAGAAAAAAGAGTTAAGAAAAAAAGGAAGTAAGAAAAGTAAAATGAAGCTAGAAAGAATAAAAAAATGAAGAACATTAACGAAAAGTAAAAGAATGTAAAAGGGAGAAAATGAAGAAAGAGCGAAAAGAAGAAAGGAAAACAGTGAAAGTAGATTGTGAAAGAAAGAAAAAGGAAGAAAATTTTCAAAAAAGTGATGTGAAGAAGGGAGAAAGAAAGGAGGAAAAGGCAGGAAAGAGGAAGAAAGAAAAGAAAAAATGAAGGAAGGATGAACAGAAGGAATATAGAAAATGAAGAAAGGGTGTGAAGAAATCAGAAAGAAATGAAGAAAATGAATGACGGTTGTGAAGAAGGAATGAAAAAAATGTGAAGAAGCTCAGTTGGGATTCGTAGAGAATGGAAACAGAAAAAATGTAAAACGTACAACAAAAATGTCACGAAATTTGCTAGGAGGGAAGAAAGAGTCGAATTTTCAGAGATAAGGAGAAAGATAATGAAAAACGAGGTATATTAATGGAGAAGAGAAAAGGAAAAGGAATAAAAAGAGAAAAGAGAAAAAAAAGACGCATTTGACTCTAGGAAGGATATAGAAAAAAGAAGAAAACAACTATGCTAAGAATTTCCCAAACACGTAACATCGGAAATGTCTCGCTACTACACTATTTCCATTACAAGTGTTCTGATGAGCTATATTCCTTGGTTCCACCGGTTCTTACATTCACATCTAAAATACTCCATGCTACATATACTTGGACGAATGAACCCCATCCTCTTCGTATTCCATTAGTAAAGAAGAAGTTCCATTTGAACGACATCTTCCCCTAACGGAGAATATGCTATCCCGCTTACTATAATCTTCACCTTTTCATGTCTAAAGTTAACTTTTATCTTTCCTACATATCCACATAAACTGCGCTTCTTACCGCCTCCTCTTACGCTACGTACAACAACCTCATTCAGGAACCCCTCTGCCTTGGGTAGCTCTTGGGCCTTGTAATGGGTGAACATTAGTGAAAAAGAAAGAACGAGTTACAAAGCAAGGAAGAAACTGAAATGGAAAACAAAAAAAATCTCGGTGGTGGGGTGAATACCATAAATAAATAAATAAATAAATAAATAAATAATGCTTTCAGGGAAGTAAGATGATGAAGTGGATGTAAAAGGGAGATGGGGCTGTTGATTGAACGAAGAAAAGGAAGGAGTGAAAAAGAACGAGAGGTAGGAAGAATGATTGAAAGAAATAGCAAATGTCGTGAAAAGAAAACGAAGTGAAAAATGAAAATAACAATGGAATTAAGTAATTCTTGAGGAGTGAAAAGAGAGAAGAAATGAAGACATTTTTGAAAATAAAATCGGATCGAGTAAAGAATATGAGGAAATAAAGAATGAGAGAAGGAAGAAAAAAAAAACGTCAGTAGAAATAGAAAATAAGGAATATGATAAAAGAATAAGATTCCTTCAATCTTTCCTTTGTTCTTTCTTTCCTTCCATCCAATTTCATTAATTGTTCTGTCTCTTCGAAGGAAGTAATGTGAGAAAGAAACATGGAAGAGTAATAAAAAGAAGTAAAAAAAATACTTTTTACAGCGTAAGAATAAAGCAGTCTACATTGAAGGATAGCTGGCGGGAAAGAAAAAAAAGAAAGAAAAAAACGAAAAACAACAAAGGAAACAGAATGAAAAATAAACAAAAACTAATCGAGAGTAAAAAAATTTAAAAAAGAAAGTAAAGAAAGAAAAACAGAGGTAAAAAAAAAAATGAAAAATAGATTTTTAAAATAATCGAGACGGAGGAAAAGTTTCAAAGAGAGAAGCAAAGATAAACGAATGTAAAATAAAATAAAAATAATCCAAACAAAAACTTTATAAGAAAAAAGCTTTCAAAATAAATAAAAAAGAATCGAGAAAAAGACCCAATTTTCAAATAAAAAGAAAGTAAAAAAAAAAGGGAAGATGAAAGCGAAACAAAAAAAAACTGAAAAATAAATTTAAAAAATAATCGAAAGAAAAACTTTCAAAAAATAAAAGCAAAGGCAAAAAAATGCAAAATAAATAAAAAAATTGATAGAAACAATTTTAAAAGAATGAGTGAAAGAACGAAAGAAAGAAAGAATTTTATTCAAAAATGAAAGTAGTAAAATAAAAAAAAAATACATATGAAATGAATAAAGCAATAAAGTGGCAAAATAAACTAAAAAGAAAGAAATTGAAGTTAAAATATTGACGCGAAAGTCACTGTAGATGAAAGAGAGAAGAAAGCAACAGAAAAAAGGAGGAATGAAATTTGAAAAAAAAAACCTCAAATACTAAAAATACGAGTATAATTAGATAAAGTATAAGCTAGTTCGGACGTATGAGTGCATCAGTACTTACAAGAAGCCGTGTGTACGCATAAAAGATGAAGTCAATATAACACGTTTCTTTCCAAGTGATCGTTTAAATGTGTCTGTGTTTACGCATATCACTTTTTTATCGACGCAGTATAAAATGTAGCCATTCATAATGACCTTTACGAATAGATGCAAATTACGTCTTTTAGCTCAAGTGTTTGGCATATAAGAAATTTATATCTACCAATAAGACATTTTCAGTTATATATATATTTCTTATATTGCAACGATTGTTATCCATATGTATAAAAAGCCATATGTTTACCTGAATTAACTATCTCCTTGCTCCAGATATGTTGGCGTACGGATCCGTTAAAACAAATTTAGTATCGGGTACAAAGAAATTGAACAGAGAAGAGACTGTGCTAGAGAGAGTTTTGCTTAACGCCGCAAAATGCTGCAAAACCAAATCATTAAGCTGAAAATACGAGTTATTTTCTTAAATAGCCTCGTCGGATCGAGATTTTCATTTGGGAGTTACGCATGGCACCAAACCCGTTAAGATATAACAAAACTGTCATCTGTATACAACCGCTTTATAAGACCAATGGTTTAAAATGGCTTCGCGGGAGTGAAGTACGTGGGGTCTGGCACACTTCTTGGAACCGTATGAGCTCGCATTACAGAATCACAAAGAATTGTATGAGCTAACAGAACCCATATCAATTGAGGACTTTCAACAACAGCAACAACTAAAATGGATAGCACATACAACTCCAAGGGAAAATTATGACATAATCAAGATGGCAACATTACTCACAACTTCAAATAAAAGGTTACGAAGGGAACCCTCATCAATACTAGAAAGAGCAATAACACCTACTGGACTATACATACATACATTATCGCTCTCCCGTCGAACTCGACGTATGAGGGTCAGACAGATCAGTTCCCAGAAACTGAAAGCCCGACAGCCACACAGGATTTGATTATAGTGGTGAAGGCTTTGTGCAGGGCCATCCACACTTTTTGGAGGGACGAATACAGGAACCTGGTGCAACGGATGCCACAAGGTCCCCAAACGACCCTCCGCAGGTTTTGAATTCAGAGTTGTCCTTCTCCTAGACCAGTTGCCATCCAAGGCTATAGAACCCATTCTACATACATACATACATGCATATATACATATATATATATATATATATATATATATATATATATATATATATATATATATATATAGATATATATATATATATATATATTTAAACATATATTGTTAAATATAACAATGGATTATGTTTGATCATAAGCATTTCTAAACTTCGTATGGTTGCTTTAATTTAATTTAAATTACACTACATATTCACTAACTATATATATATATATATATATATATGTGTGTGTGTGTGTCTGTGTGTGTGTGTGTGTGAAGAAATATAGTCTTAAGATGTGCTATATTTATGGGTTAAAGTGCTCAATATCAGAGACAGAGCGTCTGTAAATATAAAAGTGAACATAGAAGTCAACACTTAGAGGCGACAGTCTGTTTCATGCTAGATGCAATCGTCAGGCCTAAAGATTGCATCTAGCATGAAACAGACTGTCGCCTCTAAGTGTTGACTTCTATGTTCACTTATATATATATATATATATATATATATATATATATACTGAACTCTTTCGTCGTTTTCGACGTTTAAGGATCAAGCAGCTCAGTTATTAGAACCAACAGACAGACTGACCGCACATATCACTTGATTATAATGGTGAGAGCCAACCACACTTTTTTGGGAAGAGTCGAATATAAAGAACTGGTGTCACACAACACTTCGCAGGTTTTGAAATCAGAGTTTTCGTTCCAGACTTGTTGTTAGTCAAGAATATACAAACTAGTATGTATGGTTGCAGCATATTTGAGGTGTAAACTGCGAACGACACAAGATGAACATTGAGACTGGCGTAACGATCCTTCATTATTTAAGGTGAAACTGAAGTTACCTCGGTTTCAATTTTTATTCTTCATTTATCTTAAATTTTATAGGCTCTTCGTTGCACTTTTACTTGCTATCTTTGTCATAACTGGAGTTTTACCAACTACAATTGTGTTCCTTTATATATATATATATATATATATATATAGAGAGAGAGAGAGAGGGGGGAGTTCGAATTCCAGTTGAATCCATTGCATTCACTTACGTGCTAATACCCTTGGGAAATATATTAATCCTCTTCTCCTCCCTCCAGCTATGGGTAAATAGCAGGACAGAAAGGGTTCTATAGCCTTGGTTGGCAACTGGTCTAGAAGAAGGATAACTCTGAATTCAGAACCTGCGGAGGGTCGTTTGGGAATATTGTAGCACGTAGTGCACCTGGTCTCTGTATTCGGATCTTCAAAAAGTGTGGTTGGTTCGGCAAATAAACTTCACTATAATCAAATCATATGTGCTGATGTCTGGGCTCTCGCTTCCTAGGAACTGAGGTGCTTGACACTCATATGTCTAATACGTCGGTAAAGTCCAATATAAAGAGAGAGAGAGATGTATATAAAAGAGATAGAGAGGGGGAACAGAGAAAGAAAGATCTTGTAATCAAACCCAAAGTGATTGCAAGCAACTTGGACAGAATACAATGTAAAATCATAAGTGATTTTGACTTATCTAATTTATTTTTTGTTCTCTCCTTTTAATGAATATTAAATGAACGACCACTCAAACGGCGATCCCAAATAAACAATGGAAACGTTCATCTTCTTATGGCAAGCAATAAAGGGTAATTCAAATACGTTACAACTTCCTGTCACCGGAAGATCGTAATTTACAGCGATTCCACTTCCGCATAAGGTCGGTCGATATATGTGCTGTAGAAAACCAGTATCTTCCGTGTTCGTCATTAAGCAAAAGAACTAATCTAAGAAACTTACGAACACAACTGATTCTTACGTTCTTCCCAACTAGAGTAAATCTGATACAAGGTCGATTTAATATTCCCCCCCCCCCCCGAACACCTGTATGCAGATAGTAGCAAACATTGTGGTCCCAGTCGATATCTATATGTATCCGTGAATTTACACAACGGGGAAGAAAAAAATTATATCTTACTTAAATTTAATATAAATTATCTAAATATGACTTATTTTTATTTTTTAAATATATTTTAAGTATAATTTGTCTTTGGAAGAGTATTTTTAAGTAGAAACTTAACCTTAATACACCGGTGTTGAATAAGACTGAGGAAATGTTGGTCGGTTGAAATAGATCTATCCTCCATCTGAAGAGATTTTGGCTTTTGTTGTGTAATATATCAAACTGATATACTAAGCTACTCCCCAACATATTTTTTACGGTGTGTCTTTCGCAATTGTTTGCTTATAAGGAAACATTTAGCTATCACTGAGTGAGCTGCTTTGGGTTGAAATTTATAAAATCTTTCTATTGAAACATTTTTCAAGAAAATGTGTTTCTTAATTCTAATCACTGTTCTCATTCTTTCCAACATTGATGGAGGTTTCCTTCCTAACCTTTTGTTTGAAGTAGTGTAGTATAGCAATATTTTGGATATGTCATTATTTTCTCTTCGGGTTACATGTGATATGCATTCTATCTGTTGCCGTTGATTTTTTTTTATCTAGTAAAGTTCTTGTTTATGATTCTGTGGAACCAATTCATAACGATCAAAGAAGGATGGTCCTCGCTTAGACACTAATATTCCACTCGCCGGGAGCCATTTTTAAACACTGATCTGACGTAGCGGTTGTATACAGCTGACATTTTAAATATTTCTGAATTGTATTTGGCGTCATGCGCGACATCCACATGAAAGTCTCTAAATGACAGGTCTGATTAAGGACATGGATCGAGATTTTTGGTTAACGTTTTGTAGCAATTTGTGATGTTTGGCGAATCTAATTTGAGCGCGGCCTATTTTACGTCCAATTTCTTTATCTCCTATAATAAATTTGTTATAACTGATTCATATACTAAGGTATTTGAAGTGTGTATTATTCATATTCCATATCCTGAATTTTGAGGACGTAATCAGGGGACGTACCATCACTGCTTTTATTCAAATTCCAGACCGTAGTTTTTGTGTTTGATTAATATTAATACGTAATATTATCACTGCGGCATTCAAACAGATGGTCTATAAAAAGGGTTTGATAAGAGTCTATAACTTTGTTGCTTTCTGACTAGATTTTGGACTTTGTTATTTACTACTAATCTGCGTTGAGTGTCTGTCTATCTATCTATCTATCTATCTATCTATCTATCTGGCTTTGTGTTGCGATCTATACCTTCTCTTTCCCCACTCTCTATCACTCTCTCTCAATCTCACTTTGTGTTACGATCTCTCTCTCTCTTTCTTTCTCCTCGCCACTCTCTCAATCTATCTATCTATCTATCTATGTCTGTCTGTCTGTCTGTCTTTGTGTTGCGATCTATACCTTCTCTTTCCCCACTCTCTCTCACTCTCTCTCTCAATCTGACTTTGTGTTACGATCTCTCTCTCTTTCTTTCTCTTCGCCACTCTCTCAATCTATCTATCTATCTATCTATCTATCTATCTATCTGGCTTTGTGTTACGATCTATACCTTCTCTTTCCCCACTCTCTCTCACTCTCTTTCAATCTGACTTTGTCTTACGATCTCTCTCTCTCTCTTTCTTTCTCCTGGCCACTCTCTCAATCTATCTATCTATCTATCTTTGAGTTGCGATCTATACCTTCTCTTTCCGCACTCTCTCTCACTCTCTCTCTCTCAATCTGATTTTGTGTTACGATCTCTCTCTCTCTTTCTTTCTTTCCCTTCGCTTCTCTCTCAATCTATCTATCTATCTATCTATCTATCTATCTATCTATCTATCTATCTATCTATCTCTGCTCAAAACAAGGCCCTACAAGAACTGGGAAAGGAAGGTATGTATTAAATATACTTATATTAAAAAGCTGTCACTGTCAGGATCCCACTCCCATCGGGGTTAAAACACACCCACTGATTTCCGGCCGTCAGACTTCTGACCAGTACGGTAGAGTTTGTCATTTTTTGCCTAGCCTACACATTTTGTAAGATTTTTTACTTTATTTTTTCCCGCATTAGTTTTCTTGTTTACGGCTTACAGCCTCTAAACTCGGTTGATAATCAAATCTAGAGAGCGATGAATATTTCTTAACAAATCTGAAACCTGCTACATTAAACATGAAGAGGGCGCGTTAAAGAAAGAAAACACGGCAAAAGGATATTAGGATCGAATAAAAAGAGAAATTTAAAAATGGAAAAAAAGAAAGAAGAGAAAACAGTCGAAAGAAATTGAGGAGAGCATTTGAAAAATCCTTGATGATGTTTGGACATCCCAAGTGGCGGGGGTGGGGGAGAATGGAAGGAAAATAGGAACGAAATCAAAAAGAATGAACGCTGACATGAAAAGTATAAAAATGGAAATATAGAGAAGATTTTACTATAGTGATTGCTTCAAAAGTGGATCCTAAGAGAGGCTAGAATAAATTTTGAATGAGGAAATATATCAGCTGAGCCCTTAAGAGGTTCAGCATGATTTTGCTGGTTTAGGCATGCGATCATTTCCAGCAAAGAAAGTATTAAAAAGAAAGAAGCAAAAAGGTAAGAAGAAAAAAAGAAAATCAAAGGTAAGATAAAGGAATGGAGAACTGAAATAAATCACAGAACCGAAAAAGGAAAATGTTATAAAAGAAAGAAAGAAAGAAAGAGAGAGAGAGAAAGAAAGAAAGAAAGAAAGAAAGAGAGAAAGAAAGAAAGAAAGAGAGAAAGAAAGAAAGAAAGAAAGAGAGAGAAAGAAAGAAACAGAGAGAGAGAAAGAAAGAAAGAAAGAAAGAAAGAAAGAAAGAAAGAAAGAAAGAAAGAGAGAGACAGAAAGAAAGAAAGAAAGAAAGAAAGAGAGAGAGAGAGAACGAAAGAAAGAAAGAGAGAGAGAGAGAGAAAGAAAGAAAGAGAGAAAGAAAGAAAGAAAGAAAGAGAGAAAGAAAGAAAGAAAGAGAGAGAAAGAAAGAAACAGAGAGAGAGAAAGAAAGAAAGAAAGAAAGAAAGAAAGAAAGAGAGAGACAGAAAGAAAGAAAGAAAGAAAGAAAGAAAGAGAGAGAGAGAGAACGAAAGAAAGAAAGAGAGAGAGAGTGAGAAAGAAAGAAAGAATGAGAGAGAGAAAGAAAGAAAGAAAGAAAGAGAGAGAAAGAAAGAAAGAAAGAAAGAAAGAAAGAAAGAAAAAAAGAAAGAAAGAAAGAGAAAGGGAGAGAGAGAGAGAGAGAGAGAGAGAAAGAAAGAAAGAAAGGAGATTTTTTTTTAAAAATGTACCGAATCAAAAAAAAAGATGTAAGAAAAGAAGTTACGGAGAAGAATGAGCAAAAAGAAAAAAAAAAAAAGAAAGAAAAATCCTGCACAAAGAAAGAAAGAAAGAAACAAACAAATAATAAAGGAAAGATTAGAAATGGATCGGAAAGTTAAATAAATCAAAGACAAAATGAAAAATCGAGTCAATTGCTTCGCCCACCGCAAGGAAAGTTGGCTCCCTGTGCCGAGCCAGGAAATTTTTCACTCCGGAATCGATCCTCCAAATCTATAAATCAACCATTCGCCCTTGCATGGAGTATTGCTGCCATATATGGTCTGGAGCCCCTGCTGTTTGCCTCAGGGTTCTTGATAAAATCCAGAGACGGATATGCAATGTAATTGGCCCTGATCTGTCATCTCGTCTGCAGTCGCTCTCTCACAGACGCGCCGTTGCCTCGCTCTGTCTTTTTTACAAATACGTTCACGGTAATTGCTCCGATGAGCTGCTTTCGCTGGTTCCCAGGCCTCATGAATTTAAACGTCCTACGAGGCTGGCATCCCGTTCCGACCCCTTCACCGTTGAAACTGTTAGATGTAGATGTCTCTTCTATTCCAATAGCTTCATGACTCGCACCTCTCGCCTGTGGAACTCCCTTCCGTATTCCTGTTTCCCTGACAAATACAATCTCCAACTATTTAAGTGTAACGTCAATCGACATCTCCAGTTGCCTTGATCTATCCACTTCCCTTCTCCACATCCTTTCACCTTTCATTCCTATCTGCTCTCGCTCCAAATCTTCTGTAACCCCCTTGCCTTGATCGATCCACTATCTTTCTCTACATCCTCTCCTTTACCACTCCTATCTGCTCTTCCTCCAAACCTTCTGTAATACCTTGCGTGTTAGTGGCTTCCAGCCTTGCTTGGGGTGAAAAGTTTAAAAATGAAAAAAAAAGAAAAAGAAAAAGAAAGATGAAAAACGTGTGAAAAAAAGAAAGAAAGAAAATGTAGCATAACTACAGGCGATAATGGCCCTATTCACATAAATACAGAAGTAAATACTGTATGTTGGTCTGCATTTGGGGGTTCATCTCCGGCTGTGCTGGTCGAAGTCTCTGCTTTCAGGCAGAGAGGATCCCAGACGAGGCTATCCCGAAGGGAAGAGTCTTGTCTGGGGTGGTAGACAGCTACCCGACCCCGTTTTTTACGGGGTCTACGGGGAATTTTTGCCCTAGCTTACGGGCTCGGATACCTCACGTTAAATTCGACCTTGTGCCACATCTGATCACGTGGGGCGGTTGGCAAATACCCTGCATTTGGAGATTCAGAGCGAAGACGCAGTGCTACTTGGGTAGTCTTCTGTCCAGAAGGACCGTTTACTGACAGGTTTTTTTGCCACGTCGTTTTTGCGATATTACTTGGATTAATTTGTGATTTCCATTTCGTTCTGTTAAGTCTGTTTTTATTTTACTTTTTCTTAAGTTTTCAATTTTGAACTGACTGATTTTTGAAAAGTTTTTGATTTTTTCTTTTTCAATTTCTTACCCCACTTTTTTTTTCTCTTCTCATTCTTTTATTATTAGCTTTTTGATTTTCTTTTATTTTTAAATTTATATTTTATATTTTCCGTTTCCTTTTTAATTTCTATAATCCCCTGCTAAATGTTATCGTATTTTTTTTTTAAAGTCAGACTTTAATTTTCATTGTTTACGTTATTTCGTGTTATATCGCATTTGTTGTTCTTTGTTTTTCCCTTTTTAAATATCCGTTAAGTTTTCTGTGTTGTACTTGTGTAATATTATCTGTACATATTTGTTTTAATTGTTTTTTATTTGTAATTTTTGTCTAATCTGTTCGTTTTTTCCGTTTTTGTTTTTCTTCGTTAACGGCAAGACTTGTATTTTAACGGCCATATTTGTTTTTGTGATTTTTTAGTTTTGTATTTTTCTTGAACTTTCTTTGATTTTCTAGTCTTATTACTGTATTATTTTATTGCTGTTTGACTTTCTTTGTGTATTTTTTTTACCTTTCTGTACGTGTAACCTTTTTTCTGTATAGTCCTTTTAAAGACATTTTGTAATTGTTTTGTATATTTCATTTTCGTCCGCATTTTTAAGTTAAACGTTTTATTCTTGTCTGTATTTTGCGTAAGATTTTATCTTTAGTACGTCTAACTGTTTTATTTGTTTTAGTGATTTATTTATCTTTTTATTTCCTTAATACCTTATTTTTGTAAAAAGAAAAAATTAAAAAAATGTGTTTAAGTATAAAAAAAAATGGGTGCCAGGAAGAACGTAAAAAAAAATTATTTGGGACTAGAAAAAAAAGACTGAGCCATGTATGGTGGCCGATAATGGCCAAAAACCTCAAGAAACATGTTTAGAGGAAAAGAGTCAAAATTCTCCCACTTCTGCTGAAACTATGGAGGCCGAATCAGGCCATGTTACACAAAACCAAGAAACTATTACGGAAACCAGAACAGGACAAGACACTAATACAAGAAATGACCTGACAGCAGACCTTACCAAGAAAGATGACAATGCAGCGGTCGGGGAGACGTCCTCTAGCTGATCGTCCCCTCCTAATTGCAGTATCAATATTACGGAGTTCCTTGAGAAAGCTAAAAGCTACGCCCATGTTGTTACAAAAGATGGATTCTTGACAAACCTTGAGGAACTACAGAACGTTGAAAAAAGAATTGTGTCGGTCTTTGTGGTGGACAAGCGTTCGCGCAAAATTTGTCTCTCCACTAAAGACACCGTCATAAAGTCTTTGACGTCCCTGGGAATTAAACCGCAGAGACTCATTAAAGGCAAAGGCTTCTTCATGTGGGACATACTATTACCCACGCCTGCCGACTGTGAAGCAGTGAACAGTAAGGATCTAATTACAAAAGATCTGATACCAAGGACCGAATATCAAGGCAGGCGTAGGACCATCGGTTCAGTTTATGAGGTCCCTCATCAGATTGTCGTTGAGCACCTGGCCGCCTATCTGTACCAATTTGGCCAGATACTCAGTGCGTCCTCTGACGATCTGACCGGGGGATGGAGCTTTGAATTGATGGTGGATCGAAAGGCCTTCGTCTCCATCCCCAACTGCCTGGATGTTAAGGACCAGAAGAGGCCGATCGTAGTAACAGTTCGAAGACTGGTTTGCTGGAAGTGTGGACAGACTGGCCACCTGTCCTCTTCCTGACCAGAGATGAAGGCCTCTGGAGTTCTGGCCCCCACCGAGCCAAATCCCCCTCGGGCTGAGTCTGTTGTTTCCGTCTAACCTGTAATGGGCATTCCAACAACCGGGACCGGTGTGGTAAAACCCCTTGTTGTGTCCGACTCTCGGCCCCCACTCCCCGAAAAGCTTTCGCCCGCCGCTACTGTAGTTGTGGAAAAGGAAAAGGGGGAATGGCAGGTTGTTGGTAAAGCTAGAGGGAAGCTCCGGGCTGCGGGCCCTCGTCTCAGTGAAGCCCCAACGGGAAAATACACAAACAGTCCCACTCCTTCAATCAGTACTAAGGGTGTCTCCCCGACCAGCTATTCAGAAAAGTTACGCCAACAAAAGCAAAAATATGAGCCTTCATGCGATAAAGCTGAAAAACTGCCCCAACTCAAAGAATCACTTAAACTAAACAAAGACAGAAAATCTGGCACCAACTCCTCAGCACCGTCTTCTCCGTCAGCCAAACAACACATAATGACCCCTCCTCCAGTCCTAAGATCCTCATCTCCATCTCCCACAAAATTGACAACATTAAAAAGGCCCACATCAAAACTTCACTGGTCAAATACCAAACTTCAACTATTAGCCCCAAATCATCCCCTGTCAAAACTGCTGCTGCAATACCAAAAAAGACTGAGAATTCTAAAAGGCAAAGAAGCCCTTCACTTGAAAATATATAACCTGCATCCAATAAAAACCCAATCCCATTTTTAACACAGGGGAAGACGTGTACCGAGTCTCTAAACAACGAGAGGACAATACTCCATGAAAATGATAAATATCAAATCCCTAGTATATTTCAGAAAATTCAACAATTTAAACATTGAAGACCCCAGAAACTTCCCCAACACTGAAAGGGTCTTAACTGTCATCAGAGGGGGTGAAGCCGGACAACAAATTTGGGCCATAGTTACGGAGGTAAATGAAGTCTTTGGCATGTTTCCGCCCATGGCCTGCTTTGATAATGACAGTGTAAAAAATTGCAACAATTTTATTCAAGGAGGTTCCTCTTTTTTGTTCACCCCTCCCTGTATAGAGCGTTAAAACTGACTTTGTCTCTGGACATTGGTGGCCTGTCTCCCGACGGTACCATCAAAACTGAGATGGGAACATGCTCGACGGGAGAAGCCGTTGGTGTCCTTTCCCCGTCCATGTTTAATGCAGGAGAGCAACACTAATCGGTTTCATTATGGCTATCTGGTTAGCTAGTCTGAATGTCCGAGGCCTGAGGGCGGAGTCTCGCAGGGCGAGGCACCTTCCTGACCTTCAGTGTCTCGGAGTGAATGTTTGTTTTGTGCAAGAGACTCGTTTTTCTACTCATGACTATGATGACATTCTGTCTAGGGGGTTCTCCCTCTATTCAGTATGTTTTGATTGTCGTTCGAGAGGTGTCTCTTGGCTAGTGAGCAAGTACTTGAAGGCTGCGTGTACTCTTGTCTTCGCAGATCCGGCGGTCAGGATTTGCGTGCTGTATGTTACCATAAAGGATAAGGCTCTGCGTTTCATTGGGTTTTATGCGCCCAATAGCTATTCTGAGCGGCCTGCTTTGTTTCGGCAGATCGAGCTGTTTTTGATGACATCTCGTCGGGTAGTTTTAGCGGGGGATTGGAATGCCGTCCTTGACCCCGATATAGATCGTATAGGGCCAAATTCAGGTACTAACAACCGGGACGTGAAACCATTTCGGGACTTTATCGACAAGTTTAATCTTGTCGAAAAGTACCGGAACTTTTCCACTTACTATAAAGTAGTAGAAAAAGTAAGCCTTGGGAGAACAGTGATAGACTGTTCTTCCGAGGCTGTGACTATTCGCAGCTCTTGTCGAACTCTCTACCTTGGGCAAAGAGGAACCCGGACGAGGCTGTGCAGAAGGGCAGTCTCGTCCGGAGAGGTAAACAGACCCGAATCCGTTTATGCCGGTTCTACGGGGATTTTTTGGCCGAACCTACGGGCTCGGATGAACCACGTTAAACTCGGCCTTGTGCTATATGCACCCTCGTGACGGGGTGCTGCTAAATATAACAGTGATATAGACTTAACGCTGGTCAGTAAGTAGAAGCGTTCACAATAGCCTCAGTAGAGGGAAGCACACTACAACAATTAAGTATTTTCAGTTCCAAGAAAGGAATTCCCACACATACTACAGACTAGTGTTGGTCTACGATTTTGTTGAACTATGATTTCAAGATGGAATTTATATCCTCAAAGAAATTGAGACACACAGACTGCTTATCCAGACTGATGTCGAAATCTGAAGGAGATTTTAAAGATACTGTGATTGCTTCACTGGAATCCGAAAGTGAAATTAAAAGCCTGGTGTTTAACACTATTAAAGAATTGTCGGTCACGATGGGGACATCAAAATTCATTCTAAATAGCATACGTTTAATCAAAAATTATGAATGACGTTAGTCAAAATGGAGTGAAACTAAAATTAAACCTGCTAAAAAATAATACAGCATTTTCTGTTTGTGATGGAGTACTTTTGTACACGGATAGAATTGTAATTCCGCTATCACTACAAAAAAAGTATTTAAAACAATTCCACGTAAGAATCGTGAGAATTAAGTCCCTGATGAGATTTCCCAAAGTTGGACAAAGATATCCAAAATACATTTAGAAAAATGCAATGGTTGTAATTCAGCAGCAAAATCACCACATATAAATTATCAAGCATGCCCGAGTACTAATAAACCGTGGGCAAGGCTACATATGGACTTTGCTGGATCATTAAATGGTTTATACTATTTAATTGTGGGCGGCAGATTCACAAAAGGGCCCGAGATAATGAAGTGCAAACGAACTACAACCACAATAACAAATAAATTCTTGCGCGAAATCTTTGCAATGTTTGAAGTACCTAACAGTGTGGTATTCGATAATGGAACTCAATTTACTTCTCGTGCGTTAACAAATATCTGCAAAGTATACGCGATTGAACATTTGACTACGCCGATTTATCATCCGATGTCGAATGTTCAAGCAGAACGTTAAGACCTTCAAAAGAGCATTAATAAAAGCTAAATGCTTGGAAGCTGATGAAACGGCATTACAAGAATTTTTGAGTATTTATCAAATGACATCAAATGCAAACGTCACTGCGACAATGTCACCTGCAGAGCTCATGTTTGCTAGGAAAGTTAGATCCATTTTTTGACAAATTACTACCAGGGAATAAGAAGAAAGTTCGGCAATTTCAATCTACCAGATCATTTAAGGTCGCCGATATTTTTTTAAAGCTTTAAGGCGGAAAAGAACATTGGCAGGAAGGAAAAATTATTCAGCGCCTTCGTGGTATGATATACATTGTCGAAGGTGTCTTAAGAGACATATTAATCAATTGAGATCTAGATATGCGCAGAATAAGCAACCAGTACAATGTAATTTACCAATGGACATACTTTATGATACTTTTGAAGTACCTATTCCAAAAACTGAAATTACAATGTAACGTCCGGCTAAGAGAAAAGTAATCCGACTGAAAAATTGGAAGTGGACACATGTCGGAAAAATTATCGACTAAAGAACGTGCCTAGCTAAAAAAGGGGTTGGGTGTTGTGGAGATGAACACACAACTCCAGAAGAGGATATGGTCTCATCCAAATACAATTAGCCTGGCGCCGAGAATCGTCAGGGGAAGGAGTAAACAAGTAGAGAGTTAGAGATCTAGCTTACTTGTTTACTACCTACTTCAGCAATACTACATCGATTCCAAGCAACATATTCCTTCTTGATTGTGTTATCTTCATTCAAGGCAATGAAGGTATGACAAAAAGAAAGTAAGAAGAAAAAAAAACGGAAAGAAAAACAGAAAGTCACGTGTAGGATACAGAATTTGTATAAATAAATAAATTTGTAGAAAGATGAAAAAAAAAATTACACAGAAAGATACAGAAGACAGAGAAAGTGTAGAAAAAAGACATTTCTAGTAATATAACGAAATATTTAGAAGAAATTAAAAAAAAAGAAAATCAGGCGTGTGTGGAAGACAGAATGTGTAGAAAAAAGACATTTCTAGAAATATAACGAAATCTTTAGAAGAAATAAAAAAAAGAAAATCAGGCGTGTGTGGAAGACAGAATGTGTAGAAAGAATGACATTTCTAGAATAATTACGATATCTTTAGAAGAAATAAAAAAAGAAAACAGGTGTGTGTGGAAGACAGAATGTGTAGAAAGAAAGACATTTCTAGAAAGATAGCGAAATCTTTAGAAGAAATAAAAAAAGAAAATCAGGCGTGTGTGGAAGACAGAATGTGTAGAAAGAATGACATTTCTAGAATAATAACGATATCTTTAGAAGAAATAAAAAAAGAAAACAGGTGTGTGTGGAAGACAGAATGTGTAGAAAGAAAGACATTTCTAGAAAGATAGCGAAATCTTTAGAAGAAATAAAAAAAAGAAAATCAGGCGTGTGTGGAAAACAGAATATGTATAAAACGAAGACATTTCTAGAAAGATAACGCAATATTTAGAAGAAATATAAAAAGAAAACAGGCATATGTAGAAGACAGAATGTGTAGAATGAAATAAAGTTGTTTAGAAAGGAAAAAAAGATTGTGACGTCATTTCGGTAGAAGAGAACAGCAACGAAATTTGATATCGAAATGCATGTTGAATTATTTTTAATGCGTGAAAACTGCGATTTCATTTCAGCAGGATTTTCTTCGTAAAAGCCGCAAAACACAATCCAATATTGCACCTCACTTTATTACTGTTTGTGGAGATTAATTCTTGTAATTCTCAGAGTGGATTCAAGCAAAGCGTGCAGAATTGATTGGTGAAATATAGAGAAGACAATTAAGCGGAGGGAAATAAACGTGATGCGAATTGGACAGAAAGAGACATGACAAGTGTAAAACGGTGAGAAATTGCAAACTCGAAAGAGAGAAAAGCAAATGAGCGGGATACTGCGGAGAAACAAAAATGGCGGAAGTACTTCTAGCGAAGAGAGATGAGAACGAAGATAGAACTTAAAGCAGAATGAAAATTGAAAATCTTGCCAAAAATAGATCAGAAAACAACGAGCGGGCGCCAAGCCTAGATTCATGTTTTCAAGCTTATTAATAATAATAATAATAATAATAATAATAATAATAGCTGGGTGTCGACATTTTTTTTTTTTTTTAGTTTGAAGTATAAAACACTGACGACACATCTAGATACATGGGAAAATGCCCAACTGGAGACCATCCGAGTGTACTTGCTTACCCATTCAGAAGGTATTTCTAACTGGAGAATAGGAGTAGATCGGTTTGCCTATCATCCGGTTCACACTTCTCATCGGTCTGTTGAACGGGAGTAAAGGTTTATCCGTTGTTTCCTGTTTAGGACTGAGTTTTTGGCTCCTTCTAAAGTCTACTTCAATCCTATACTTCTAATTATACTTTCATACCCAAATTAAATCTTGACATCTTCAAGTCGAGCTGTTATTTTTCTTGCATAACCCCAAGAACATCACTTCTTGAACATTCTTACACTAATACAACTTCACACAGTAATCTTTTACCTTGAGTGGACCTTGGGTTTTGATTTGGGTGAACATTAGAAAAGTAAAAAAAGGGGACTGGGCCCCACATGCAAACTTTTGTGTTGATTATATCAAAATCTGTCACCCTATTGTGCACATTTTGCTCTAATACAAGAGCCTGGTATACCATTATCAAAGTTTGTTTCATAATGGTAGTATTGGGCTTCGTATATATATATATATATATATATATATATATATATATATCAATTATGTGGTGCAGGTTCAATTTATATTACGCGAATCATTCATACGAAAAGCAGATAATGAATTTAATGATATAAATGGCAAGAATCACCCTCGCAAACAATTTTTAATAATAAAATACATTAACCTCGAAACCGTTAATGTATTTATTATTAAAATTTGTTTGCGAGAGTGATTCTTGCCATTAATATCATTAAATTCATTATCTGCTTTTCGCATGAATGATTCGCGTAATATATATATATATATATATATATATATATATATATATATATATATATATGAAGAAATATAGTCTTAAAGTGTGCTATATTTATGGGATAAAGTGCTCAATATCAGAGATAGAGCATGTGTAAATATAAAAGTGAACATAGAAGTCAACACTTAGAGGCGACAGTCTGTTTCATGCTAGTGCAATCGTCAGGCAACTAATATATATATACATATATATAACCAAACTTTGTTGGCCTGCTTCACTCGCACTTAATAATAGCAACAATAATAAAGACCGTGAGAGCACCTAGAGGCGGTGTAATGGTTAGCAAGCTTGTCTCGCTAGAACAGTTACGACTGAGAAGTGAGTTCGATCCTCACTGAGTGCCCCCTACTTTCGGCCTTGTACCTCATCTAAGCCACTTGCCTTAAGTGATTGGAGGTCTGGATTTTTAAATGTTTTGTGTTTGCGAATGAAGATGCGCCGTCGCAATTATACCGTTCAGTGCCACATATTTGCTTTCCCGTTGAATGACCTCAACTAGCTTGGCATCGCCTAGAGGTAGACACACGCTGCAACTTTGTTTATGAGTGCGAGTAGCGGGAAAGCGTATTAGCCGGTTATCGAGAGGGTTGTCTTCTAAGCTTGAAGGATGAAGCAGTCAAGACAAGTTGGGAGTTACTTCTAGAAAATCTGGACCGAGTTACGCGACATGAAAGTATTTTTAACCAGGCCCCAACCTGGCACCATATTGGGTATTGGTTGTGAAACATGTGTCTGGTATTACCTTCGGTGCCATGCTGGGTATATTTGCCTTCGTATATTTGCATCCCAGCATTCAATTTGTTGGCGTGTTGCTTTCTCGCAAAATAATATTATTATTAGTACTAATACTACTATTAATAATAATAATTGCTGTACCTGAGTTATCAAAAAAAGAAACCTGAATTAGTTTAACAACAAGTTTATTACCTTTTGGTACAGGGAAACATAATGTAGAATAGAAACTAGAGAAGTGAATGACTAACAGCTTTCAGCAAAGTTTACTACTGCTACTGCGCCTCCTGCTACTCCTCTTGATGTAGGATAATTTTCGTCCGACGGCCGAGTCCATCCACACTTGTAAGGAAATATTCTCCCTCACAAGAACTCATTTTGGATACGACCGCCGTGCTTGATATGCACTTGAGAGCAATCGCCCTGACATAAAAAAATATTGCCGTGAATGGATCCCGATAGACGTTGCGGTAGCTTTAGATATGAACAACATATAGACGGAGTAAATGAAAATATAGAGGTACCAAGACCTGCCAGGGCAAATCAGCGAAATATGTCAATATGTAGTTTAAGTTATCCCCTTTTGTGGTTAGCTGATACGGGACTATTTTCGGGAATCTTTCTGCCTCGCAATACACCCCGGAGATACCTGATATCGATGTGAGTGCTCAGAACTGCTTGAAACTGCTCATGTTCCCATGAAAGTGTTGTGTCTCTAAGCTGCTGAGGATCCGAGATGTTCATCATCGCCCACCGAAACAGAAGAATAACAAATAATAAAAATGAATAAGCTATAGTAGAAAAAATTCCATAGCGGAAATCCAGGATGTCAATCAATGTGCTCTGCTATGTATGTATATATGTATATCTGGCCACTCGTATTCGAGGATACCTGTCTACGCTTGCTCAGGCGCATTTGTGTTTATTCAACAACTACAGAGCCCATTGCAACTATGCTGAGCAGACCTTAGGAAAAAACGTGTTATCTGGCGTGATCAACAAATTGACCAATGCCTGCACGCTCAATCTCGGCCACGATGACTTGTTTCGTCTACCCAATTTCACTTTCCGAAAGTCTGAAAACATCAGGAAATCTCCTTTCTGACAAATTTTCCTTAGTGTGATTCGAACCCGGGTTTCATGGGCAGAAAGCGAACGCTGTAACCACTCGGCCACGCGCACATTTTCTTATATCCATGCACGGACCCTTTTATTTGATTTCTTTCTGTATATTTCTTTTTCTATTATGCTTGTTCGACATTACAGTAATCTGTATCTTGTCAGCTTTTCCAACCAACTCAAGACATTAAAATCCTCAAAGAATGCATTGAATAGAAACCACAATAATTCTTTTTTCATGGAATATACAATTTATCTGAAAGAGAGTGAACAATTTCACAGGACAGACAAGGCGAATTTAGGAATAAATAACGATGTAATGAATTTATGATAATAAAACTTTTGTTAAAAACAAAGCAAAAATATCTTGCTATATCCAACCCATGCATAAGAATGCTACAATACAATATTACGTAGGTGTGTTTCTACGTCAGTTTTAGGTTGACTATTACTTTTCTTCAGAGGGAAGGAAAATTAATTCAACATTAGGAAGACATTATATTTAGATATCCAGAACAGACTTGTTATTAATTATTAGCAGTCACAAAAGTCCATTAGAATAGAAATACTTTGTTGAAAGACTCTAGAATTTAGTTTTAAAAATCCTGATATACTGAAAATGTCTCTATTTTTAATGGATTTGCTATCTATATATAAAATTCTGTGAATTCCGTCAGTCCGTTACATCCTCCAGAATAGCCATACATTAACTGATCGAAATCACATTTTGGGGAGAAGTGCAAACAGGACACAAAGTACATTAGCTTTTACTAGGTTGCGTAGCTTAGTACAATAAATTTTCTTTAATTTTGGGGGAAAATTAAAAGTTTTATTATTTAACATACAAAATATTCACGCTATTTTAAAAACAATTTAATGATTAAAATAACAAATTCTTATTTAATATAAATGCAATATAGTTTTTTTTGTTGTTTTTTTTTTTGCATATCTTTTTTTTAAGTATTTATATACAAGAATCCAGTTTCAAGTTCGCCCAGCGTTTGCAAGAATTAGAGATAATGACAATGCCAAACGCTTCAAGAAGTTGGAATTTGGTCGCAGAAAATTTTTTTACGCATGTCCAGTTGTAAGTTGTATGCTCAAGAGTAAAAAATCATAAGAATTTATTCTTCGTTGTTAAAAAGTAAAAAAATAAATTTTCTTCAAAATATTGTTTACTATGAAGTCCTATAAAATGAATTTAAATTAAAGAAATTATTATACCGTGAAGTAGGGTTTTTGTCAAAGTATTTTTCCAAACAAATCAGCTTATTCATATTGAAGTTGAACGAAACGTTGAGTTTGTAAATCTCGACAAAAAAGGTCAGAGATAAGTGCAACAATACTAAATACTGTGAGGATTTCGGCCCGCTGACGCGTGTTGCAAAAAACAAAAAAAAACAAAACAAAGCAAAAAAACTCTAATATCTAAAAAAAGAAAATTCGAAATTTTTCTACTCCTCTTGAAATGCTTTGCCTATTTGAAACTGTCTCTACTGTGTTTATATTTATATTTATATTACTTGGCAATATATTTTACCAGGATGAAATATACAGGGTGATTGAAAAGTAATTTCGTCCCAGAAAGAAATAATTACTCATGGCTGGTTGTATGTTGCATGCTCAAGCGTAAGAAATCCTAAGAACTTATTCTTCGCTGTTAGAAATTTAAAAAAATAAATTTTCTCAAAAGATATTGTTTACCCTGAAATCCTATAAAATTAAATTGAATTAATTATTAAACCGCGAAGTAGGGTTTTTTTTTTTCAAAGTATTTTTTCAAACAAAATCAGCTTATTCAAATTTCATCGATTGGTTTGCAAAATTGAACCAAACGTAGAGTTTGTAAATCTCGATAAAAAAAAATGTTAGCGATAACTTTAACAATACTAAATACTCTGAGAAATTCAACACACGTCAGCGTATTACAAAAATATCCTAGCTAAGAAAATGTTCCAGTCATCTGAATAAACGCTATGTACGTGTGTGTACATTCATGAGTGTGGCGAAGATATCGTCTATTTTAAATACGGGAATCCACTAAATCTAACGTTTGAACTAATAAAAATCTCGGATAAAAAAATAATCCATTAATTCATACGAAATTAATTTGTTTACATTTCAGATTCTATAGAGTCGCAAAGCGTCGCTGCGTCCTTGTCGGTGACGAATTATTTTTCTCTGAAATTCTTTTCTCACGGAGGAAACATCGCAAGTCGCTTCTGCTCTATGGCTATTTCCATAGAAGGTATTCAGACGAACTACGCTCCTTCGTTCATTAATTACTAACCTTCAGTTGCTGCTTTGTGGAACCGACTACTAAAGGGATGCATTTCCAATCAATACAATCTTAACCTGTTCAAGTCTAGGGTTAACCGGTATTTTCCCTACATATCTCCATAAACTGTGCCTCTTAATCTGTAGTGCTCTACCTCGAGTGGCGCCTGAGCCTTCTGGTGAACATCATTATAAATAATGCCTTGAAGGGAGACGGCACATAGAAGAAGAAGAAGAAGAAGAAGAAGAAGAGTAGGAAGAGGATGAAGAAGAGGAAGAAGAATAGCCCTTTTTTGAATTAATAATTAAATATAAAGGTTGACTTAAAATTAATTTATTAGGTTTGTGCAAAAATAATGTCGTTTTCTCACATGAAGTTGAACGTCAAAAAACGACATTATTTTTGCACCAACCTAATATATTAAAAACAAATTGTTCTTTTCTTTAAGTGTAATGATATTTAAATTAACATTATAAGTAAAAAAAAAATGATATTTCATATTTAGTAAATACTGTAAAGACAATTATTTTTTTCATTAAAGGCACACAATTTTAAAATTATGATATAATTTCGCAGACTATTGGATTTTACTAGCGTTGCTAATCTGATGCCAAATAAACAATTAAAGAGGTTATTATTCAACAGAATTAATGTCTTAACCTACGATAACACGGATTAAAGAAAATTATTAAAATGTAAAAAAAAATATTTATTTATGCAATAAAACTCACGTATTATAGACATCTATTAGAAATTATATGCAATAACACTAAATTTAACTTTAAAATTTCAATGATTGTTAAGTACAAAAAATACAATTTTAGTTTATAGAAAAGTGACTGCGAAAGAATGAGTGTGGATCGCACATATTTTACTTCGATGGCTCCAATGTCGAAATTGGGTAAGATATCTGGTGAAATTATTTCATGACAGAACAAAATATTTCAAAACCACTTATTATAAATCTGCCTGGCTTTTTTAAAATTCCATCGATTGATAAAATCACAAACACATAGGAAATGTTAATGAAACTTTATATCAGCCTTTGATGCTGGTGAACTATATATACATGTATATGTGTGTGTGTGTGTGTGTGCGCGCGCGCATGAGAGTTTGGTGTGTGTTTGTTCGAGCGTGGTGTGTGTGTTGGCGTATGTGTCTTGTGTATTTGTGTGTGATATATGTGTGTCTTGGATGTTTGTGGTGTGTGTGTATGCATGCGAAGCGTGTACGTATGGCACGTATGTGTGTTGCGTGCGCGTTTGATGTGTGTGTGAGGGCATGGTGTGTGTGTTTTGTGTGTTTGTGGTTTGTGTGTGGTGAGTGTGTGGTGACTATGGCGTGTGTGCGTGGTGCGCATGGCGTGTGTGTGGTTTGTGAGTGTGTGTGTACTGGGTGTCCCGCGCGTGTATGTGTGTGTGGGGGGATATGTGTGATGTGCATTTTGTGTGTATGTAGTATGTGAGTGCGTGGTGTGTAATCATGGGTTGGAAGATGGAAGCGTAAAACAGCCAAATAGAGAATAGAAAACGGAGTAAAAAAAAAGAATTAAAAGATGAAAGAAAAATAGGTTTCTTCGGAAAATGGAAAGAAAAGAAAAGAAGCCTTAAGGCTGGTGATAGGGGGCTCAGTGGGAAAGAACAAAGAAACAGAGGATGAAGGACATTATTTTGTCGGATGCTGGAATGCATAAGTAATTAAAGTGCAAATTGTTGTGCTTCTGCATTTTCTTGCGAAAACACCTCTGGGATTCAAACGCAATTTTCCCTTCATAATCAACAACTTTAATTGTAGGAGTACATTGCTGAAGCACAGCACCCTCAGACGGATTCGAAATTGTTTGATCGAGAACTGAATGGCAGGAACAAAACAGACACTGAAATATCTGTATGGCTCTCCAGTCGATTGCGCATGTCTTTTTTCGGGTCTCTTCACCGACGCTTTTATAAATGCGGCTCTGTGATGTTAGTTGATGACCTTAGGATTCCCGATGTACAGAGATCGATTTTCACCTTAGGTGACGTGTGTTTACTTCTCACTAATGCCCTCGAGAAAGGTATGAATCCACATTCCTCTCACAGATTCACCAGATATTTTAACAAAAGAAACGTCACATCGATGGCTGTCATGCTCCGATAGTTTATGGGAAAGAAACTGGGTTTTGGATTCAGAGGTAAACCGGGAAACGATGTAGTTGTAATCACACACACAGGCAAATATGTAGACCTTCTGCCAAATTTGTATTAAATTTTAATGGTTATGATATACGATAATTGTGTCACAGTATGTTATGACGAAACAGAATAAAAGTATTCGTGTATTTCCCAACACCATTAGCAGGTCTTTTATGACTCTGATACAGTCCAAGCAGTAAAAAGATGTCAATTTTATAGGCTTAATTTAGTCTGGCACAAGATCATAATGTTTTATTTTTTATTCGGAATCACCTCATCCATGGCACTGAAGCCACTAAGATCCAAGCGGTTAAATGGTGTCGAAGTATTAGGAACAGGAACATTAATAATGATAGGGAAGAGAAAAGAGTAATCAGGAAGACAGTAGATAGAGATTGACATTGAATTTTAATTTTTACAGGTTAAAGTTGGCTGGAAATCATGGAGCCGGAAGGGAGTTCCACATGCGAGAAGATTCAAATATAAACTATAAATGCTTGCCTATCTCTGAAACAAGCTAATGCTTATAGACTCAGATATAAACGATAAGTATTTACATATTCCCTTTCCAAATAAATATTTATAGACTCAAATACAAACGATAAGTGCTTACATATTACCTTTCCAAATAAATATTTATAGACTCAAATATAAACGATAAATGTTTACATATCCCTGGAACAAGCAGATGCCTATAGATTCAAATATAAACTATAAATGTTTACCTATCCCTGAAGCAAACAAATGCTTATAGACTCAAACATAAACGATAAATGTTTACATATCCCCAAACCAAGGTAATGCTTATAGATTCAATCATAAACTGTAAATGTTTACTTATCACTGAACTAAGCAAATGCTTATAGACCCAAATTTAAACGAGAAATGTTTACATATTCCCGTTCCAAGTAAATGGAACTCAAATATGAAAAACTAATTTTTACTTATTCCCGAATTAATTATATTCTCACTAATTCGAAAATAAAAACAAATAATTACCTATACGCAAAGCAAATAATTACCCATACGCAAAACAAATAATTGCTTATAAGTACAAATATCAACAACCAATGTTGACCTATGCTTAAAACAAGGAAATGACTGATCAAAAAGTATTGGGACTGATAACTTAGATAAAGTATGAAGACTGAAGCCGCTTGGCGCATATTGACCTTGAACTCTCTCAAGCATGCGCACTAAGTTATTACGTTCTCGCCTACTTCCGTTGTTTATATCAGTGCTTGGAAAGAAGGTATGTCGTCTCACCACACCACAGAGGTTCCATAAGTGACCATGCCTTGTGCGGCAGTTTTGGGTCAAACACATCCCCCCGGTCTAACAAGCACAACATTCCACAGGTCTTGCCCATTGCGACATGTCCTTTTCAAAAATCAAATACCCCGTTAAAAGGAACAACTTTTCAAGTCGTCGAGGAAATCCAAGTATTTCCTGTCGCTTTTTTTTTTTTTTTTTTCTCAATACTTACGTTAAAATATCAATGAATATTCTAGTTATTTGTATTTCTTCATTTGGATATTTTTTAATATAAAAGATTTTGCATCGATTTTACCCCCTAAAATGGAGTTTACTCAAGCCCATATCAGAGCTGTATACTGTGTTAAATCAAAAAGAGGTCGTCTTCAAGGAAAGCGTAAATAAATATTCATTTGTATATGGCAATTAAGCATTAAGTGTCTAGATGTACTAACCAAGATTTGTTGTTCATGATGACGGTCGTCTTTGAGTATAGAATCCAGAGGTTGGCAGTGAATATTTCGAAGACAGTAGGGAAGCGTAGTTCAGGTTAGCAGTGGATATCCCGATAAAGTAGCAGAGCGATAAAGTTCTGTCAATATTGAGCGTCTGCAAGCCATAGTTGAGTTAAATTTTAAGCAAGCCGCGCGAAAATTACCATGATATTTAAATACAAGTCACTTTTTCATCATAAAACCATTTTATGAACCCTAAAAAGTGTCTAAATGTTGTGGCCTTGTTAGGGCCCGAAATAAAGACACATGAGAGGAATTGAGTTTATATTTTAACAGAAACAGTAATAGAAACATATACAAACGAGAGTGTTACAGCAAGTCGGACTGTCAGAGCTGACTGCTGGAAACTTATCTCTCCAAAACGGCAGTACCTGCTCCTATTTATAACTGGGAGAGTCCATGTATGCTTGGGTAAATTATCATAACACTAAATTAAGCAGCATCTGACTGCTTCTCGGGTTACTCAAAGATTTATTCATTCATTGAAATACGGATTATCAATACTTTGAAGGTCATTTAAAACCAGAAAATATTTTTTAGATTGTAATTTTTCTTCTTTTTTTTTTGAGGAAATAATATTTAATGATTAACCCATAGTGGGAGGGAGAAATGGTGGATTCATACATTATCCAAGCGTATTTGCGCGTAAGTGAATATAAAGAAACAGACTGAAACTGGAACTCGGCACTGATTTTTAATTCCGAGCAGTTATCCATTACACCACACGCACATCCAAAGTTACAGCAACTGGTATTCCCAACATCTAGGTCAGTGGTTTTCAACCTTTTCGCTAGAGTGGAACCACAAGGAAACATTCCAGTGGCTCGAGGAACCCCTGCAATAAATTAATTGTCTTACACAAAAAAAGCTTTCAATTATTAAAATAAAATAAAAATACTCATCTTCAGATTTATTTACAACAAAATACAAAGACAAAGTGTAAAAATATTGTATACGTCCATATGCAATTTTAATCTTGCTTCTACGGTTATTGCACATGTATTAAAAAACTTCAGTTTGAATGGATTGCATTTATTTTCATTAAAAATTCAATGAGAAACTTGAACCTGATGTTTCTTGCGCTTTACTGGCGGAACGCTAGGGTTCCGTGGAACCCTGGTTGAAAACTACTGATCTAGGTACTAATCAGGCTGGACGTTGCTTAATTTCGGTGATCGTAAGGCAACCGGTATTCAACCTGAAAAGCGGTGTTTCATTCTGATACGGCGAGCATTTAATCAAAGAGTTGTCCTTTGCTCTTTTTTTATAACCCTCGCCAACGAAAACGGCAGGGGTTAGCACTCACTGCAAAAGAAGAATCCATCCCTAAACCAGAATTACCCCACTAGAAAAAAGTTTAAAATTCTGTTGTTTTATTGCCTTTTCTCAGTATCTTTCAGTAACCGCCTTGCTACTTAGTGAGATCATTAGCGCATATATATATATATATATATATATATATATAGACAATATTAGTGGTGAATATACACATACATATGCAATTATATATACACATACATATATGTATAAAAATAATTCCAAGAGGATATGATCCAGGTAGAACTCGATGTCCAGGAGAGTAGTGTTTAAGTCTTTTTATTATATATATATATATATATATATATATATATATATATATGCGTATGTGCGCGCGTGTGTGTGTGTGTGTGTGTGTGTGTGTGTACAATGCAGTCAACATCCAGAGGCGAGAGTTTGTTTCATGCTAAACGCAATCTTCAAGCCTCAAGATTTTGTTTAAGCATGAAATAGATTTGCGCCTCTGGGTGTTAACTTTTATATTTACATAGTCCACTTTTATATTTACATAGTCCACTTTTATATTTGCATAGTTCACTTTTATATTTACATACGTTCTATACCTGATATTTGGGCAATTTAACATATAAATATAGCATACCTTAAAATTATATTTCATCACACACAGATATATATATATATATATATGTGTGTGTGTGTGTGTGAACACAAAAGTCAATACTGAGCGGCCATAGTGCGTTTCATGTTTGAACAAAATCTTTCGGATGGCCTGAAGAGAGCGTACAGGCATGAGACTGATTGTCACTGTCTCGGTATTGACCTCAGTGTCCACATTTGTATTTACATATGCTCTGATATTTAGTACTTTTATCCATAAATATAGATTACTTTAAAACTATATTTTATCATATATATATATATATATATATATGTGTGTGTGTGTGTGTGTGTGTGTGTGTGTGTGTGTCTGGGTATTATAAACATAATGTCTTCAGCAACCATTTTTGACCAGTGCTCATATTGCATTTTTTGCTGTTATCATTACATGTTTTTTACCAGAGCTCATATTGCAATTTTTGTTGTTATTATCGCTTTTCTCTGGCACTCCTTATTACTGGTTCCCATATTGTATTCATTTCTATGTTTGGTCGACTCAGGAGATTTTTGTGGCCTAGCATATGTGCTGATTCCTTAAGTTTACGAATTTTAAAGATGAGGACAATAGTCCGAATAATGTAAATAGTGTACATAATACCTCATCTCAGAAATATAGACAAACACTAATATAATTAAATATTTCAAACCTGGAGATAAAGTGTTTGGTTTTAAAACGTACCAACGTGGAAAAGAATTCTGGGATGAAAAAACGGTAAAACATGGCAAAATGACGTACATGGTACAGAGACAAAGGTGGGAACATAAGCGACATCTTTACAGTTAAAACGAAGATTCACAGATTTAGTAAGTCTACGAAAAGCGGTACGGATGGGCATATTGTATGACATGTTTGACATGACCGTGCCAACAGAAATTATTGAATCAAGGATTTACAGTCAGAGAAAAAGAACAGCAACGGAATATTTAAATATTGAACCAAAACTGAAGAAATACAGACTCTAGCGAAATGATGTCAAAGGGGAGGTGTCATATAGGAATGAATTGTTTCACTGCTGACACCGGAGTTTGAACGTGAATCTCTAGACAATGAAAATGTAGCTCGCCATTTACTATAGAGATATCATGCCACTGACTGTGCGGTTATAATTACATGTTGACTATTGTGTTAACCCAGACGTTAAAGTCGACTGTCACGTGATTTAAGATAAATTAGTACTTTACTTAGCAGCTCCACACAGTGGTGTATTAACTGATATGTAATCGATAATCTCTCCGTTGACGTTTACTTCTTTGTGGTTAATGTATCTTAATTGCGTTGGTAATTAAATACTTTATTATTTTACACTGATGTCTTTCTATTATTTTATCATGTACGTGTGATGGAACAGATACTTTTCCTTATAAGGAAAGGCTAATATTATGATGACAATTAATAATTACCATTTTCCTCCTTCTGATACATCTTCTTCTTTTTCTTCTTTTTTCTTTTTTTTCTTTTTCTGTCTTTTCATTTTCTTTTTTCTCCTTTTTGCCCTTCCCCTTTTTTCCTTTTTCTCTTTTTTTATTTTCTTTTTTCTTCTTTATTTCTTCTTTTTCTTTCTCTTCTTTTTTTCTCTTTATTCTTTTTCATTTCTTTCTTCTTCTTTCCTAGTTTCTAGATCTAACTTCTCTCTGCCATTTTCTCATCATTTACTTTAAATCTTTCAAAATTTCTGATTTCTCAATTAGCCATGAAACACCCTTGAAAAAAAATTCCAACACTTAACTTATGCACCTCTGCTCGCACACACATATAAACATGCATATACACACACACACACAAACATAAAACACATACATACGTACATACATACATTAACTACGAAAAATTAATTTGTTTTCGACGCATTAGACTAACTTTGAATCCAACTTAATTAACTTTATGCATGGCTCTAATTAATTAAAGCTACAAGAATATTTTTCTGTTGTCTTTTTGCGTTTTCGTTCCTTCGGTCCAAATCTTTCATTCTCCATTATTCCTTCTCTTTCAATTTCTTCATTCTCTTCGGTTACCTTCTCTTTCCTTGTCTCATTCACCTTCCTTACGTCTCTCTAATTCTTCTATTTCCTCTATTCAATTAGTTTCCCTACTCGTCTGTTTTATCCATCTCTCTCTCTCATTCTCTCTCTCTCATTCCCTCTCTCTCTCTCTTTCCATATCCTTTCTCCTTTTCTTATTGACTTACATGATTTCCTTCTTCTGTGTATTTCCTTTCGTTTCACAGGCTCGCTTTCTTTCAGTTTATGTTATGGGTCCTTACCTATAACTACAATATGAATTCTTCCTAACACTATGTATACTACGCCTCTCAAGAGAGAGAGAGAGAGAGAGACGAATCGATTCGAGCTGATAGTAGTTCACTCCAAACCAGACTGACAGTCATACTAACACCTTCCACATCTTGTATTATTATTCCGTGTAATATATCTTCGTTATTTCTACTCCTGTGTTCGTGTTGTTCTTCCTTGGTCCTAACCTGGACCATAACAGTTTATTTCTTTTTCTTTCTCGTGCCCCAGTAATAATCCTCTTCCCATTCTTTTTCATCTTTTTTAACTTTTGAGTTACAATTTTTCTTTTATTTTCTTTAGTCTGTTTTTTTTTTCTTCCTGAGTCATGACCATTCTCTCAGATTCTTTAGTTGCTGTTTCCTTCCTGCGTAATGACTTTTCACTCAGTGTATTGAATTTCTTGTTCCTACATGACCTATTACTTTGTTATTCTTTCCAGTAATAACTTCTCTCTCAGTTTCTTTTTCCTTCCTGAGTTGTGACCTTTCTCTCAGTTCCTTTGGTCTATTTTCCCTCTCTGGTTAACGGCCTTTCTTTCAGTTCCATTAATCTCTTGTTCTTGATATGTTCATCATTAATTAATCATAGCTAAGGATCGGGGGCTCATGAATGATTTATATAATGTTCAAATATATATATATATATATATATATATATATATATATATATATATATATATTATTCCAAAGTCATACTCCAACTTATTCAAGATGATATTCGCTCTCTCTAACCTCCTAACTTTCTGTTCTGGATTAACAAGGTGTTCACATGTTTCACGTGCGATTTCATTTTCACTGCACTTTGAACTGACATAAGGTGAAACTCCTGTCTCACGTGACAAACGTCTTATGAACTGAATTGGATCTTTTCTAATTGATCACCTTAGCTCTAAGTTGACGATCCCTCTTAAAATTATGATCCCTCTTCCTTTTGTGACCTCCTGACCCAGATTATATCTTTACTGTTCCCTGTTGTTTAAACTTATTCATCGTTCTCTGTATGAATTTTTGGTAACATTACTGAATGCCTGAATGATCTTTTTCCTCTCACCATTGCTCAGTTTAGATGACATTGAGACTGACACGGAAAGGATTTTAATTTGCTCTCTTTCTAGATGAATATCTCAAGTGTTTTTTCAGTAATTCTTACAACAAATGGTGTCAGGATGGCTAAACGTCTTATCTGAAAACCTAGAAAAAGAAACTCATTTATTGTCTTTTTAGATATTAAAGATTTTGTTGGATGCATAATTATGCCATTACACCATTTGGACTATATTGTTACACCTGGTATATATATATATATATATATATATATATATATATATATATATACAGACGCAAAATTAAAATATGTGAACATTTGATACAACCACCCTCCAAACATAATAAAGCATATCCCTAGGGGAATAGTCAAGCTTATCGAGAAACTCTTCTAGTAGAATAATGTTTGAGGATAAAAGGGGAAGTATATGAGAAGAACTTAAAAGTCGAGTGTCACAAAATCAAACTAGAATTTAACCCCTCCCCCAAATTAAACAACATACAAAGAACAATGCGAGGAAAAGAAAAACTATTATTTGGTTTAACCCACACTTTTAATTTAGAGATAAAATGTAAAATAGTTAAATCATTTTTCAAGTTGCTTACTAAACACTTACCCAAAAATTCAGAATTACATAAGGTATTCAATAAAAACGCAGTTAAATTAAGCTAAATTACTAGTTGCACTAGTAATTTAGAAATAATAATAAATTGACAAAAACTCCAGAAATCTCAAATCTAACGTGCAGCAAAATAACACTAATAATGTATGCAACTGCAGAAATAAGAATAGATGTCCGTTAAATGGAGCTTGTAAAATAGAAGTTTTAATTAATAAAGCAGAAGTAACAGATATTAATGGCCAAAATAAAACGCACCGAGGATGTACGGAAGGTACTTTCAAACGTAGATGGTACAATCATAGGTCGTTATTTAAGCTAGCACATCTTAGGTACTCTACCAAACTAGCTAAACATGTGTGTAATTTGAAAAAAAACAACAGGTATCTGTTGGTAAAGTAGAAATTTTGAAAAAGCCAAAACCGTACAACAATCACAACCATATTTGCAACCTCTGCCAACAGATAAAATTAGCGATTATGATATTTCCGGATCCAAAACACTTTTTAAAACAGAAATTTGATGCCTTAAATCCTTGCTTACATATCAAAAAATTTTTCTTAAGTGCATATGAGGCTGGATAAAATTTTTTTTTTACCCATCCCCACACCGATGCATTTACAATACACTCGCTTTTCTTTCCTTTCTTCTTCTTCTTCACTTCCTCCTCCACCTCCATTTCTATTACACCCAACGTCGTGCGTTTGTTTGTTTATTTATTTTTGAAAATATTTATATAGCGTTCTTTAGTTTGTTTGTTTTTTTTAAATAAAAAAGCGTTAGGTTGTCATTTGAAAATCGCCTGAGGATGCAGTAAGGTTGAAACCAAGGTAGCGGATTCAACTGATCTCCTGATTTTTAATGTTAAAAGCTCTACATATTATTTTTGCTTTTATTTTTTTACACGTGTATTGAGCACTTCTTAATACTACTGTTTCCTGGTCTGATTCAACTCAGACCATTAACCTTTTATGCATATATATATATATATATATATATATATATATGATATAACGATATATAATTTTTATATCAAGAAACAGTATTTACAAAATAGTATAACAAATGAAAAACGTTTTGTGACATCCGATTAAATCCTAACAGATAAAACGCATCAAAAAAGCTTTATTTTTCCAATTTGTCATGCTACTTTTATATTTTGGTTATCACACATGAAATCGCGCATTTTTGGTTTGTTTGTCGATGCAGTCATCTAACGAAGTAACCTCTTTAGTATATAAAAAATTAACTTATTTCTGACTCTTTTTCTTTAAAAAAAAATAATATCGCTCAAATGTTCGTCAAGGCTTCGGCAACACACCTCCTCTCGATAGTCAAAATTTTTGATGACTTCTCTGAATAGTTGCTCCTCGATCTCACCAATATGCCTTATTATCTCATCCTTCAGCTGTTGAATTATTGTTGGCTTTTTGGCATAGACCTTAATGTTGAGATGACCCCAAAGGAAGAAATCTAAAGCCGTCAAGTCGCACGATTGTGTTGGCCAATTGATTTCACTGTTTCCAGAGATTATCCGAGCTGGAAACTTATTGCATTTCTGTTTGAACGTCCATTTTCGTAATAGGTTTCTGTAACTTTAGCACGTTGTTTGATTATTAATTCTTCCATTGTTGAAATTGCCGAAGACTTAAGTTGTTAAATCTGAAAGAAGAAGAAAAAAATCATTAGACGCTTAAACTTAATTCACATTTAAAATCGGTCCAAGTTGTTGAAACAGCCTTTAGAAGACACCACATTTATCTGACACTTGATACTGATACCCGCTGCGTCGAAAGAGAAATCGTTCGAACTTTTAATAATTAATTGACAATTTTCATCCTAGTTCTGTATTGAACACCTTCTTGGCAAAAAAATGCTACCCTTGAAATATTTTAACCTCGAGTAATTTTACGTATACTGATTTGTATCATGTATATATATAATTAAAACAATTACCCATCTCTGTATACTTTAACCAACTGTTCCATAGCTTTAATGACACCAGTTGTGTGCTCTTAACGTATTCATTCAATAGCCGACAAGAAAGACACAGATCGGAGTTGAAACATATAAAATCACACATTAAGGGATTAATCCGATTCATTTTACTCTGAGTATATAACACTCTGACCAACAACAACAACAACATTCTTTGTTTATTCCTCATCTCGTTGAAAAAAGACGCAGTCCGAAAATTCCGAATTTAAAGGTTTTCTCTTCGTGCTTCAATTTAGTTAAAAAGCTACGAATAAATATTGTTATTTTGTTGGCTTTTCACTCCACAAATTCTATCTGTGTGTGTGTGTGTGTGTGTGTGTGTGTGTGTGTGTGTGTGTGTGTGTGTGTGTGTTGATAATAAGAAGACGGAGACTTTAATTTTCCATTTCGTTTATAATTTGCACCGAGATGTAACATCCTCCGCAAATGGAGAAAGTACACCGGACGGACACTTTAGATTGGTAATGGGGAGGGAAGTTGAGAGAGAAAGGTTGGATAAAGATAGGGCAAGAGATTAGTGGTTAGTAGTAGTCTGTTTCCTCAACCAAGAATTTATTCTATACTTTTTAAATATTAATATTGGATTGTATGTTACATTGGCCGATACCGTTTGCTGTTTTATGCAGTATAATTCAGGTCGATTCCAATTAATTTTAATTAAATGGATCTTAATCTAAATAAAATTCGCTATTAATATATTAATACTTAATCATTTGTTTTTTTTTTTTGTTGTCGTTTTTTGTTTTTTTAGGCTGAAGTCCGATAGTCAGTGGAGACATTGAGTTGAGGTGAAAGCAAGAGGGAGATATAGTAAGAGTGGAAGGCTTGGGGAAGATATATACTGGACTCGTTTTCGACGTATGAGGGTCAAGCAGTTCATTTCTTAGAACCAACAGCCAGACTACAAGCACAATTCATTTGATTATAGTGTTGAAGGTTTGTACAGCATCAACCACACTTTTTAGAAGAACTGAACACAGAGAACTGGTACACATTATCCCACAAGGTCCCCAAACAAGCCTCCGCAGGTTTCGAATTTGAAGTTGTCTTTCTCTTAGACCGGTCGCAACACAAGTCTATAGGATCCAATCTGTCTTGCTATTTACCTATAACTGGGAGGGGGAGAAGAGATGGATTCATACCTTTCCCAAGCCCGTAAGTGAATGTAATGAAATCCATTAGAACTCGGCTCTCCGATTTTTCCAATTCGATCCGCTGTCCACTACTCTACCGTGCCTCCATATATATATATATATATATATATATATATATATATATATATATATATATATATATATTCATACATGTTTCATTAAATAATATAGACAAGTGTTGTCTATTTATTTTATGTAAGTTTTCCATACTCAATACTCATCGGATTCACTCTCGCGTGGTCATGTGTGACGTCATGAGCTGTTGTGCGATTTTCGCTTCCAGCGTCTTATATGCACGTGTTTATCGTTGCTTGGAAATCATTCATGTAAACAAAAACAGACTATCATCAATTTCTTGTTCGTGTGTTGCTTAATATATTGTGTAATTGTCATCTTTGATAATGGCTTATGTAAGCTGAAAGCTTAGATTGGATTAAAAAATATGTATCAATATTGTGATTTTCTTTCATTGTTTAATGATAATGTTATTAAGCTTATCAGACGATATGAAACGAACTTACATAAAATATATAGACAACACTTGTCTATATTATTTAATGAAAGATGTATGAATGAAAAAATGCTGCCTAAATACACACAATATATATATATATATATATATATATATATATATATATATATATATATATATATATATATATATAAGACAGAGAGAGAGAGAGAGAGAATAAGAAATGCTTCAGATGCATAAATTTAACACTAAAAAAAAAGAGTAAAAATAGAACCCGCTAATGGATTACTGCTACATTGTTTGAAGACTGAATTGAGACGTGAAACAGACATTCTCCGTGCTGTGTTGATTCCTGTGTCTGCACTGTCTAAATCTATCAACGATTTGTCTCCGACATCGAACACTTTTCTCCTTGCGATAGGGTAAAATTTAACCACTCACTATTATTACTTTCAGTCCCTTTCTTTCTCCCTTGCCTCACGTTCTTCCTCTTCTAACACTTTCTCCTAAAATTCAATTGCTCTTTTTTCAGTCTTACATCTATTTCTCTCTTTCATTTTGACATACTCCCCTTTGTCCCTCTCTCTCTCTCTTTCTCTCTCTCTCTTTCTCTCTCTTTCTCTCTCTCTCTCTCTTTCTCCTTTGTATTAACTTACTTTCTTCATCTATATATCTGTCCGATCTTGCATTCCTCCCCTTTCTTTACTTCCTCTCTCTTTACGCTCTTTCTGTAGCCTCTTCCCATTACCATTTCCCCATTGTCACTTCCCCGATTCCCTTTTAATCTTTTTCCTTTTCCACTTTAATCTTTTTCTACGACTCTTTTATCAACTCTCTCTCATCTTTTTTTTATAAATATCTCTTCGATACTGCCACTAAACTCGCAATTTTATCATTATTTTCCATAATTATTTTCCTTCTCACCCTCCCATTTTGTTCCACAAAGCGACTGACGCCATATTTCTTTTTTAAAATAGAGGCCTATTTCAAGTCTGTCGACTGATAATTCTGTCAGCTTTGTACTAAACGTGATCCAAGTCACAAATAATTGGTGCTGGCGTAACGTAGTTTAAAACGGGAACGGCTTTCAATAAATTGTCTTATCTTTGAACGTCAAATCCTCACAAACTGTTGATCTAAAACCTGAAAAGGAATTTTTGTCATTTGCTATTACGCCTGATCGACGAGCTGACTCTAAATATTTCGAAAGCTTAAATTTAAACATTCATTACCATTGTCGTAATAACTATTACTATGTATCAAATGTATTTCCGTTCTTTTTAGAGACCTTTACTCGAAAACTCATTTCATATACGAATCTAAAGGCTATCTGTAACTCAACTTCAGTCATAATGTTATTATTATATCATCATATCGCTTCTTTAAGTGGTTAGAACGTCAGCGTTCATAGAATAATACCCGGGTTCGATTCTCACTATGGCCTATTCGTCCAAGAGATGACTTCTTGATAATAAGGGCCTAGGGAGACTATCTCAACGCTAGGCATCATGGAGACTATACCATGAGTTGACCCAAGACTGGTGGGTGAAATTTGATAAACGGAATGCCGTCGATGGTCGAGCTAGCACAAAGTCATAAGTTATTGTGACCGATTATTCTAGCGTACTGGTTCAACTATTGATCCTTAGAGATAAACACTCTCTCACAGAAACCGGGCTCAGCATATTTGCTCTATAAACCACAGGTTGACTCTGTTGATTCTGAAAAAATCAAATGTGTCTGAGCAAGTACCTGCAACAGGAAGGAGCTAGCCACACTTCATAGTCTCTTAAGTTTGGTGGATACCTACACGTTGTTTTATTATCGACATTATAAAGCCCGTACATTCCATTTCTGGTGTTATAATGGCTGATACAAATAATGAATGCAATTTTGAGACATGATTTCAAACCGGACCTCAAAACCACTGAAGCTGCTGATGGAATTCAGGACGTGGGAGAAATGAAACACTTGACCATACTGGGCAAAACTGGTTTAAGCTTCCTGCAATTTTAAGACACGATTTCAAACTCGGCTTCGGATACACTGAAACTGCTGGTGTGATTTGGGACGGGAAAAGAAATGAAACAAATACCTGACCACCATACTGAGCAAAACTGTTTTAAGCATTTTATCAGTAATGATTCGTTCGTTCAAATCCAGTCCAAAATTAGATGACCATCACTTGTCAATCGTGTTTTATAAGGCAAGGTAGAAGAGATCCTTTCCATCAACAATTTAAAAAGATAAAAAGAGCTAGTATAAAGATACAAGCAGAACATAAGTTTTAAAAACGTGCCGGAGCTTTTGAGAAATTAAACTGAATGTGCGGGTGGTGTAATGGATGACGACTCACAATGAGAAAACGAAGTAACAAGTTCGAATTCCAGTCATGTTCGTTACATCTACTTACGCTCAAATACCCTTGGGCAAGGTATGAATTTATTTCTTCCCCCAACTATGGGGTAAATAGTAGAACGTGAAAAATCATTATTATATTAATAATTGTTAATATTGTATTAACTCGCAAAAATAAGTAATTGTTTTTACAATCCAAAATTTTTGCCTTTCGTTTCGTTTTTAAAACCATAAAGGGTTGATAAACTGTAAAAAAACCTCAATAAATCGAGAAGTTAAAAATAAAATCATGTTTAAATACACACCAATGTTATCTTCTCTCGTTTATTTTTCCCACAAGTCGTAATTTAGTGGCACTCACCGGAGATCAAATGAATGCTAATAGAGGGCGCTGCAAAAGTACGTATACGGTAAGACTAGAGGCGTGTGTAAATGCCGGCGAGGGTGGGGCAAACAGCTTGAACATTTGAGGAATTGATATGTTTATTATTGATATGCTATTAATGATATGTTTATCATTGATATGTTTATTATTGATATGTTTATTATTATGTTTATTATTGATGTTTATTATTATGTTTATTATTGATGTTTATTATTATGCTTATTATTGATATGTTTATTATTGATATTTTACTATTATGTTTATTATTGCTATGTATATTATTATGCCTATTATTGATATGTTTATTATTATGCTTATTATTGATATGTTTATTATTATGTTTATTATTGATGTTTATTATTATGCTTATGATTGATATGTTTATTATTGATATTTTACTATTATATTTATTATTGCTATGTTTATTATTATGTTTATTATTAATGTTTATTATTATGCTTATTAGTGATATGTTTATTATTGATATGTTTATTATTATGTTTATTATTGATATGTTTATTATTATGTTTATTATGGCTATGTTTATTATTATGTTTATTATTGATGTTTTTATTATGCTTATTAGTGATATGTTTATTATTGATATTTTACTATTATGTTTATTATTGATATGTTTATTATTATGCCTATTATTGATATGTTTATTATTATGCTTATTATTAATATGCTTATTATTATGTTTATTATTGATGTTTATTATTATGCCTATGATTGATATGTTTATTATTGATATTTTACTATTATGTTTATTATTGCTATGGTTATTATTATGTTTATTATTGATGTTTATTATTATGCTTATTAGTGATATGTTTATTATTGATATTTTACTATTATATTTATTATCGCTATGTTTATTATTATGTTTATTATTGATGTTTATTATTATGCTTATTAGTGATATGTTTATTATTGATATTTTATTATTGTTTATTGTTGATATGTTTATTATTATGTTTATTATTGATATGTTTATTATTATGCTTATTATTGATATGTTTATTATTGATATTTTTCGATTATGTTTATTATTGATATGTTTATTATTATGCTTATTATTGATATGTTTATTATTGATATTTTTCGATTATGTTTATTATTGATATGTTTATTATTATGTTTATTATTGATGTTTATTATTATGATTATTAGTGATATGTTTATTATTGATATTTTACTATTATGTTTATTACTGATGTTTTTATTATGCTTATTAGTGATATGTTTATTATTGATATTTTACTATTA
>OZ038483.1:30232565-30245065 GCA_964036315.1 Acanthosepion esculentum | reverse complement strand
AAGCCCTTCGTAAAGTGTAGGCTATTCTTGTAAGAAGAGTTTTTTGTATCTCTTTGAGGCATGGACTTCCAGGAATCCCTTCAATTAGTCTACTGGAGTCTTTTCCAACCAATACTAAGGCTGCAACTACAACAAGGATTGTTGATGTTCCCATGTGCCACATTTTTGAGATTTCTATTTCAAGGTCCTTGTATTTTGACAGCTTTTTGAATATCTTCAAAGATACATTGCAGTCTGCAGGGACTGCCATATCAATAAGTAGGCATTTTTTGTTTGTAGTTTTTAATAACAATGTCTGGGCGGTTGGCTTTGATTGTTCTGTCAGTGTGCATTGTGTAGTCCCATAGAATTGTAACAGGTCCTATCTCCGTAACCGGGTCTGGGTGGTGTTCATACCAGTTTCTTTCAGTTTCCTTCCCTTAGAAGTTGCATATTTTCCAGTGCAGATCTTGGCCCATTCTATCATGCCGGGTTGTATACTCAGTGGGTGCCAATATCGTGTAACCTGATACAAGATGATCAATTGTTTCTGGATATTTATCACAGATTATTATTATTATTTTAGTGGAGACAAATATTTGAGTAAACATCCTGTTTTCTTAAACAGTATGAATTGCATCTAGGGGCCTATGCATTCGGGGGTATGTTCTCTCTGGTAGGGTTTGATCTTGCGCCCCACTTTTTAAAGAAAACCACCGTTTGATCCAGCTTAGACACCGAGGTCATCCCAGTCCAGCATATTTCAATGCATTTCTCCTTCTATGGCTGAACCGATTGAAGCACGCGAGATCAGACGGAATTGTTTCGATCTCGACGATTTTGAATTCGAGGTTTTCCCTCTTCTAGGCTGGTTATTGCTCAGATGTAGGAGAGCCCAGGTTACCCTGCTATTTAAACAAACATGAGGGTGGGAGAACAGATGAATCCATACCTTTCCCAAGAGTATTTGTGCAAAATGTGAACGTTGCCTTCTCCACGGCTTTATTGTCAGAGTCGCCGTTTAAGACTGGTGGCGACGCAAGAGGAGAGAGCTAAGTTTACCGTTATTTAAACCTGGTCAAAAAAAAAAGAGACAATGGTATATATGCGTAAAAATGAAAGTGAAAGTATCAGATTGTTATGGTCCAGGTTAGTACCAAGGAAGAACACGGACACAAGAGTAGAAATAACGAAGATATATTACATGGAATTGTTAGTATGACTGTCAGTCTGGTTTGGAGTGAACTACTATTGGCTCGACTCGATTCCACTCTTATGGTCCAGGTTAGGACAAAGGAAGAACAACACGAACACAAGAGTAGAAATAACGAAGATATATTACACGGAATAATAATACAAGATGTGGAAGGTGTTAGTATGACTGTCAGTCTGGTTTGGAGTGAACTACTATTGGCTCGACTCGATTCCACTCTTATGGTCCAGGTTAGGACCAAGGAAGAACAACACGAATACAAGAGTAGAAATAACGAAGATATATTACACGGAATAATAACACAAGATGTGGAAGGTGTTAGTATGACTGTCAGTCTGGTTTGGAGTGAACTACTATCGGCTCGACTCGAGTTGTCTCTCTCTCTCTCTTGAGTGGCGTAGTATACATAGTGTTAGGAAGAGTTTATTCTGTAGTTATAGGTAAGGACCCATAATGCAGATTAACCCGGAATTGGAAGTAGGTCCGTCGATTCCGCTTTTAGCTTCAATAAAAGTTGCTCATTATCGAGTAAATACGTCTTACTATCTATAAACATTTAGTTTGGAACTTCGTTAAAGTTACTGTTAATCTAAAAATATATTTTTTTAAAACAATCCTACAGATTTGAAAAGAACAACGACTTGAACTGCTTTATGTAGGGTAATACTGTGGTCGATTTGTTAAAAAATAATTTTCGTCTCCTATTTGCCATTTATAGCTATTTTCACTTCCACATTCATTTTTCTCTCATTTCCATTTTTTTTTTCTTTTATTACCGTCACTTTTTGAAAGTATTCTTTTCTTAGTTTATTTTGCTAAACAATAGAATTACCAAGCCGAGTTTTATTTGTTCTCTCCGTTTCAATCATATCAGACATTGTTCGATGTTATTGACATAAGTTCTTTTATTACTTTTTTTGTAGCGGCGCGTTTAAACACTCTTAAATTACACCAAGGTGTTTCAGGAATTTCACTTTTTTTTAAACTAGGGTTTTAATTAAACATAAATAGAAAGCGTAAACATGACATCGCTTCTGCGCAATTTATCATTTTAATTTGTTTCCGTAAGAGCCTGCATATCAGCGTCTTCGAGAAAATGTTCGTAAGATTTAATTGTTAAGCAAGTTGATTTATTCTGCAATAAATTCTTTTGCGTTCATGTCTGTTTCGATTTCTCCCTCTTGCTCTTTGTTTTCCTCTTTGTCTTCTACTTTCCCTTCGTGTTCATCTTCTTTGTCTTTTTTCCCTCTTTGTAGTCTTCTTTCTTTTCTCTATATTCGCCTATTTATTCGTCTTCTGCTTTTTTTTCTTTTTCATTTATCAACCTCTTCTTGTCATCTTGATTTTTTTTCGTTTTCATCCCTTTTATTTTACAGTTTTCTTCTTTTTTCGCTTTTTAATATTTTCTTTTTTTTTTCTTTTCCATTTTCTTTAGTCTTGTTTTTCTTCTTTTTTTGCTTTTTCCTTTTACTCTTTTTGTTCTAGTTTTTCTTTTCTTTTTTCTTCTTCTTTCCCTTTTTCTTTTTTCCATTCTTTTTCTTATTTTTGTTTTACTTTTTTCTTTTCTTTGTTTTTCATTTTTCTTCGTTTTCTTCTTTTTTTTCTTCTCTTACCTTTTTGTTTTCTTTTAATTCTTCTTTTCATTTAATTTCATTTAATCCTTCTCCTGATTTTTCTTTTTCTTCTTTTTTCACATTATTTTTCTATTCTTTTTCTTTCTTTCTTTTCCTTCTTTTTTCCTTTCCTTTTATTTTTGTTTTACTTTTCTTTTTCTTGTTTCATTTTTATTTTTTTCTTCTTTTTCATATTTTATTTTTTTTCTCCGTTGTTTCTTCTCTTTTCCGTCTTTTTCTTCATTTGTCCTTTTTTCTTTCTCTTTTTTTTTCTTTTACTCTTTCACCTTGTTTTCTTTTTCCTTTACCATTTCACACACATTTTGTTTGTGTGTAAAAACATCTCGGGATTAAGGCAAAGATTTTATTGATTTATTCGATATGAATCTTCTGAAAATTATCGAATTTTTAAAGAAATCTCGTGTGATTGTGTTGTTGCCAGAATCCATCAGATATGTTTTATACACGACAAAACTAAAATCGTATTCATAATAAAAATTACATTTTTACTAAAATTATCTTAGTCTGACAGAGAACTAAATGAAGGGCTAATGATTATGTTACGCCAAGTTCGTTATCGACAAGGTTTACTCTACCTTGAAAATCAATATGCAAGATTCTGGCTTTAAACGTAGGCTTCAATATCTCGATTTCAGCTGCTAGTGTGACATATCTAGATAGAAACAATTAGTATAAAATGTGGAAGTTAAATAGAAAAATGCACTAATCGGAAATCAAACATATGAAGTGGTGGAGAAAAATTATCTGCCCGACAAAAAAAAATGTTATATTTGGCCACTGAGTCAGAATTTGGGAGATGTGTTGGAAATTATATATTTTCAGCGCCTCCTGTTATATTTTAATCTAACAAACGTTATTAGCTATTTAAATAACTAGCGATCAAAATAAAAATGATGAAAAATATTATTTTAATCTTTTGAAAGTATTTTCGAAAAGACGATATTCTTTTTGAGAAGTTTTCTTTTTTCTTCTACATGCATTCGACTGTCATAGATACAAATCTTACAATCTTCATTAGTGTTATGGGATCTTACCTGTAACGACAATGAACTCTTCCTGACGCTATAAAGACTGTGCCTCTCAAAAGAGACGGAGAGAGGAAGTGGAACGAGTCGAGACAATAGTAGTTCACTCTAAACCAGACTGACAGTCATACTAACACCTTCAACTTCTTGTATTATTATTCTGTTTAATATATCTTTGTTATTCCTACTCTTGTGTTCGTGTTTTTCTTCCTTGGTCCTAACCTTGGACCATAAGAGTGGTGCGAGGATATGGGACCATAACAATTAGCAATAGTGTTTTTTGCTGTTACCGTAATGTTTCGGTCGATTAGTTTCACAGCCTTCTTCAGATGTGTAATCAGGGAGAAAAAAGGTTTCTCTTTGTCCCAGAAATTGTACTGACTAAAAAAATATAGTGATATATATACACACACACACACACACACACACATATATATATATATATATATATATATATATATATATATATATATATATATATATATATATACAGAGAGAGAGACAGAGAGAAACAGACACAGAGACACAGAGAGAGAGATGAACAGAATGGGTTAAATAGATAGATAGATAGATAGATAGATAGATAGATAGATAGATAGATAGATAGATAATCAACGGAACTGCACGCGCAGTTCATCAGTACATTTCGCGCTAAGAGTCAATCATTCCACGGAGTTTTGGAATGTTTTCTTGGGTCGCTTCTGTTATCTTTACGATGCTTGTCACATTTGCGCAATGTCTTTGCATGAAATTCTGGCAAATCTTCCATCGAGAACATTGAAATATTTCATCAGGATGTTATTGCATACGATTTAGGTCCAACTCAAGTTTCTGACTGACACACGCTTTCCCAGGCCGGTCGAATGCCGGTTCAAGATAATCAACTTATTCGGCGACCTGCCACCAGTAGAATATTAAGATATGGAAAAGAAATTCTTAGAATGAACCATGAGACTGTCACTGTCAATCGTGAACTTCCTCAAATGACTAGAATGGGTTATGAAATCTATCAGATCCATACGAAAAACCTGAGTTTATATAGCGTCGCTGTAAACTTCGTCCTCAGCTGTGATTGTCGCGTATCTGTTCCCAAATCAACTATTTCGAAGGGTTTGCGGATGAATTTAAATGGCACAGGAAATTATCTACTGGAATAATTGAGCCCTTTCTTTCAGGCTTAGTCCCGGAATTGTCTGATATTACTGACAATCATCAGAAAACTTTTGGTCATCTGGTAGATAAAGATAAATAAAATTTACTAACAACAGAGTTCAACATAACATATAAAAGAACGGGAAATAAACAAACTAAGAAAAAAAAATCATAGGGTTGATACCAACCTAAACGGTAACCGATACTGCTCTATGCCTAAGTTATTTCATTTTTTTAATCCTGGGGGGTCGTAGACGCACGGTGGAGTAATGGATTGACGGGATGAGAAATCGGAGAGCTGATTTCGAATTCCGGTCGAATTCATTGCATTCACTTACGTTCTAATACCCACCAGGTATTGGTAAATAGCAGATACAGACCGGGTTTTATAGCCTTGGATGGTTAACGCAGAAAGAAATGGCGACCTACTGCGGGAAAAAAATCTGCCTCGTCAGTCATGCATCGAAAGATACATGATAGCCTAACTGACAAGACAGCCTGACAGATTCTAACCCTGTCCAGGACGGTTTTGAATTCAGAGTTTTTCCTTCTCCTATGCCACCCAAGGCTACAGAACCCATAGTTGGGGGAGAGGACAACAGGATTGATACAGTTCCCAATGGTATTAACACATAAGGTTATAAAAATGTAAAAGAGGTCAATAAAGAAGATATAAACATGAAATGGAACCAATTGAAAGAATTGTTGCAAAGCTTTTTCTGTTGGTACGTCATAAGCTTTCCTTAGTGCTCTTTTTAGTGTATCTACAAACCAAGTGGAATTCGAATTTCCGAGTCCCCAATCAGAGACGTTATCCATTACTCCGCCGTACGTCTCAAAGTTATTGCGACAGAGAAAAAAAAAGGCTTCACAGCATTACACCTCAAAAGAAAAACAGTTTGGTCCGCTACTTAACTTTTATAATCTCACGATCGTTAAGCTCCCAGAACGCCTGATCTCTCTCTCTCTCTCCCTCTCTCTCTCTCTCTCTCTCTCTCTCTCTCTCTCTCTCTCTCTCTCTCTTTCTCTCTGTATAACTCTCGCTATATATATATATATAGATACAGACAGCCAGAGAGAGAGAGAGAGAGAGATACACGAAGAAAGATTAAATATAGAATATTTAAAAAAATATATCAACCATATTTATACAAAGAAAATAGATATGTCTATGACTTTAGATATTGATCAAATTTAGAATGATAGCTAAAAATATGACCAGACTTAAGGAGAGATAGAAAGTTGATCAAACTTAGCTATATAGATACATACATACATACATACATACATATCTATAGTTGCATCCCTGATGATGATCTCAGAAAGAGATGGAAAGTACTTGGGAAATAAAAGTTATTTTCACTGTTACAGTGCATTTCTTAACTCATGTAATACACGGAAAAAATATTCGAGAATATGAAAGGATTATGCTAAAAATAAGCAGACATAATATTTGTAATTTATTTAATCAGACATATCTATTTGCATACAAAAATGGCTGAGAATGTATTTTATTTTAACAAAATATATTCTATATTTATATTTAAAAAAATATTTGCCGTAAGTATATAATTTTAAAATATGTGTGATATAGAGAGAAAGAGGAACTGATTTAGATAGATAGATAGATAGATAGATAGATAGATAGATAGATATTCTACTAGAAAGTGATGCATCTAAAATCTGGCGCAGACTAAGGACGCATTCCAGTTCAATTTAACAAATAAGTAAGCTCATTTTGAGAATATTATCACCGCGTCATAGTTTAAACAACACAATGCAAGATGTGGAACACAAAAAAAAAAAAGAAAATCGTTAGGGTTGTCGCCGGGTTAATTGGAGGTTTGGTCTCCGGCATCAGCGTTGTTTTAAATTGCCATGATCATAGAACGATCGTATATTGTTTGAACGGTGTTGGATAAGGTTGCGGGAAATGGGAACAGATTGACAGCGGCTGAAAGAAGGGTTTGAGAGAAAGCGGTGAGTGTCATTGTAAAAAGGAAGATGGACTCATCTGTCACGTGACTCGATTTCGTCTGTAATTTCGAGGTTTAGAATACAAAAAAAAACAAAAAAAATTACAGCATTCCGCGAGATTTACACAGTTCTCTCGAGAGAGATCACAATTGACAAGGGCTGTTCCATGAACTGGTGATATCCCCTGTTCCCTTACAAATATTTTCTTTATTTTTATTGACATCTTTTACGTTTTTTTTATATCCATTTATTTTATATATATTTTTTAAACGTTTTAAGTTGTTTCTCTCCCTTTTTTATTCTTTTTTTTTGTGGTCTGTACTTTTTTATTTTTTCATTTATTTATTTTCAGGAGAGAAATTCTATGCAATGACGTTATAGCCGCCTCCACAAGATCAGGTCTTTTATTCATTTTAACGTTTTTTTTTTTTTTGTTTTTGTTTTGTTTTTTTCTCATTTTTCCTTCTATCTTTCCTTTCATTTTTATTTCTTAGTTTATTTTTATTTTGGTTTTATTGTTTTTATTTTGTTTATTTCTTCTCGTGTCATCTTCTGCCCTAGGGCTATTAAATTTGTTTGACACTTTAATGATTATTTTGAAAAAAAAATATATACCTTTTATCTCTTTTAATTTAATTTATTTTTTTTTTTTTTAGAAACTATAAAATTCAGCCCAGTTCTTGTATTTTGTCTTTAAAATCCTTCCAGTCTTAAAAAAATGTGGGAAACAAAAATCCCGAAAATTAATTTTTAAAAACTAAGAAATTCAATTTTATTTTATCTGAATTTGTTTTATTTTATTCACGCAGGTGTAGCAAAAGGGTTCCCTTTGTATTACGCATGCGTAATGAAGAAATCTTACGTTATCCACCAGCACAAGCTGGATTTCTTCCATTATTTTTTTCTTAGCATACGCTAATCTTTTCTACTATTAGCCTTAATGTACACAAACAACTGGGAAAGGTTTTAGAAAATATTCAAATTATAAATTATGTAACGTTAACTAAAATTAAACTTTGTAAGAAAAGTCCATAAAGCGTCACGAACTCTAGGTTAAGGATAAATTGTTTTTTTTGTTTTGTTTTTTTGTTTTTGCTTTTGTTGTTGTTGTTGTTTTCATTACACATTAAAATAAAAAATAAATTTTTTAAATTCTAATTATAGAACGAAGGACTTACGGTATAATTCTTTTTTTGTACCTATAGACTATAAGGCGACAGAGCACGTGGTTCTGCCCTGTTTTTTTATTATTATTATTATTAATAATGCAACGCAGTTTCCAAGAGAGATGTAGTGTAATGGATAACGGCTCGAAATGAGAAATTGAAGAACCGAGTTCGAAACCCTGTCGGGTTCCTTAAATTCACTTATACACAAATCCACTTAGGAAAGGTATGAATCCACCTTTTCTTCAACCATGGGATGAATAGAAGGACAGACTGGGTTCTATCGCCTTGATTTTTAAACAGTCTACCACAGAAAGAAACGGCAACCTAAAAATCGGCTGTCTAGTTAGTCAGTTATAGTGATTTTCCAAGCACCCACTGAGGATCGAACTCAGTACTCAAACGTAATTGGTTCTAGCGAGACAAGCTTGCTAGCCATTACACCAGGCCGAGTTGCCCTGCCTAATTATAACATCGTTAAGTTGTAAATCGACAGAGACATGATCGCCTAAGCGTGTATCACGGATGGCACTTGTCTTAGTTGCCAAAATCACTCCGTGTTGGTTTTGAACTCAGAGATAGCCTTCTTCAAAAATCGGTTGCCAATAAAGACCATCCTACCCTGATTAAATATTAATACTACTTAATCTATAACTGGAGGGTGGGGAGAAATGGATTTATATATTTTCTAAGTGCAAGCAATGGTCTTGCCAAGATTTGAACTCGGTTCAGAGACCCACTACGCGCACATCGAAATCATAACTATTATTCATATTGATAAATAAATGGAAAATATCTTTGTTGCAAAGATCAAGTGAAGGTAGTACCATACATTTTAAGTTGAGATGAATTATGATACTTCCCTGATGATCCTTAAGATATGGCTAAAACCTGCCAAAACCTCCAAGAGAGTAAAATCTTTTCTGCTGCTTGGCCCAGGGATTGAACTCACAATCACTATGGCACCAAATTCACAGACCAACGCTTCAATCCACTTGGTTGTTGTCGTGGTAATAACGACAAAGATGAGCCCGAATATAAATAACGTTCTTCTCAATACCAAACAACTTATTGTCATTAAACAATTCAGAGTTCAGTCCTTTTTGGACGACTCGGCTAGACGGTCGAACTCTCTGCCTCTGAGGCAGAGGGGAACTCTCTGCCTCTGGGCAGAGAGGAACTCGGACGGGGCTCCGCCGAAGGGCAGAGCCTCGTTCGGGGAGGTTGACCGGCCCGATCCCGTTTATACGGGATCTACGGGCTATTTTTTGGCCGAGCCTACGGGCTCGGGTACCCCACTTTAAACCCGGCCCTGTGCCACATCTGTCCCTCGTGGGGAGGACACTAAATACTTATTGTCATTAAACACAACGCGTTATTAAAGGTATTGACATTGCTCAATTTGATGCATGAAGCAGCATTTGACTGTGTTTATATTTTTCTTTCAAAAAATAACGACACTTGAAAAAAGTGATACAATTCTTAAAACACACTTAATTTTCTTTTCTCCCTCTCCTCATCGGGATAATGACCCAGAGTCAAAAACTTGAAACAACAAAACATAATTTTCAGCCACACAAAACATTTGCGAAAGAATTTTCGTACTTTAGGTAAAATAGTTCATTAAATAGAAGATATCAAACATGAGTGTGGCACTTAACAATAGATGCTTAAAAGAACAGCCACTGTTCAAATATACCGAAGTTAATGTTATTTTTAAATCATTTCACTGCAAGAAAGGCGATATTGTCACTAAGACGCAAGCGGTCCCTGGGTGTTGAAGAGAATGAAAAGACATAAGCAAAGAAAAAGGAGAAGAAAAGAAAAGGATTCTGGGAGGCTGAAGATGGCGATTAAAGTTTCATTTAAATTTTTTAAATTGTAGGCGGGAGGGGTGTAGAAAATGGAAAGAGAGATGTTGTTTATGCGTTTCAACAGTTTTCATCCGATTTCGCTGAATTTTGTTTTGTTTGATACATATTTTTTCAGTGCCTGGTTTGAGTCCAAATTGACTGGAAAAAGTTACAACCTTGAAGAAGAAAAATCGAAAAAAAAAAACTGATTTTTTTCACATTGCGCAAAAAACAAAGACAAAATTTAATGTCTGTAATAAAACAGTGTACAATCAGTTTAGAGAGTTGAAATCTAACGCAAAAGATTATTAGAATTATTTAAAAAATATATTATAATTAAAAAAAAGAAGTAAAATTAATATTGCTCAACACGTGAGCAACCATTTCGAATTTACCTAGAAGGCAAATTTGCAATCTGTCAATGTTGTTGGTCTTTTCCTAGCATTTCGATTTCAGTTACTTTCCCACCGGTGTAACGTAGCTTCCTTGAGCTTTTCCTATAAATACTTTCATGTTAATTGTTCTGATGAACTTTCCTCTCTAGTACATAGAGACAGTGATGTATTATGGTGGTTGTAGTAAGAAAGTTACGTTTGAATGTGTTGTTTTGGTGTAAGGAATATTGTTCGTACGATTGGGTCAGTGTTTGCGGCTAGCTAAGTTATAGTTAAGACAGAAGAAGACCGTCCTTTCCCCAATACCCCCCTTCGGCCTTGTGCCACATTTCTGTAATTTATACAGAATAAATATCACTTTCCTCTCTAGTACCTAGACTTTATTAATTTAAACGCAGTACTAGATTAGCGGATAGGTCTCATCATTTGACAGTTGAAATGGCTAGACGTAGCTGTAAGTTCTGTGCTAACAGTTTCTTCTATGACCTTGTGGAACTGTCTTCTGGCTTCTTAGTCAACTTTGATCTTCCATACTTTAAATACAATGTAAATCGTTATCTACGGTCTTATTGTTCTTTTATTGTTCTCACTCCTTAATAGTGATTTTCTCATATTCCCTAACACTCAGCAACCACTTATGTCTTAGTGGCTTTATTGTCTTGTTTGGGGTCAAATAATTAAAAACAACTTCAAGTAGCACTTGCATATATTTCAGGTGTTATCGAAACTGTCTTCTTCAATGAAATTCTTTAAATCCCGAAGGTTTACTGACTTTCGTTTTGTCTCTGGCGTTTTGTGGTCTATCAGTAATCCCTCTGGCCCCAATGCTGCATTACAGACTGAATGGACAACAGAAAATATTGTTTCGATTACTTTTTACTCCTTTATTTCGAGGAAGATGGTAGCAGTAGCATCATTTCTTGGCGGAAGCAAGAGAGAAAAAGAGAGAGAAAGTTTGGCCAACTACTATTCAGGTCTGTATCACTAAGAAACCTAGCGTCGAACTGTCTTCGCTCTAAGTGTCTTCTATTATTGCAAACGTAATGGGTGTTTTCATGCGTTTATTATATTAGAACTTAAAGCAATGTATCCCTGTCAGAATGCCATGCCTATGGGGTTCAAACCAACCCCACTTAGTTTGGGTTGTCAGTGTTCTGACCAGTAGTTTGTTATTTGGGAAGAGCCTACGAATTCTGTAGCAGTATTTCGAATTTTCTTTTACAAAACGCATACTTCCCCTTAGTCATAAATATAAGACAATCTAGAGGTGCGATATCGGTGAAGCTTGCTACCCAAAACAGTGGTTCCGCTCTCTGAAGCCAACGATTTGGTAATATTTCTATTGAAAGATTCTCTTACGACGCATGAGGATTGTTCATATATATCTAACGAACTTCAGTCAAACAAAATTGTATAATGCTATACAAAATATGATCCATACTTGTAAGCTTTTTCCATACTTAATATATCAATATTGTCACCTCGCTTATTAATGTTGTATGGCGAGACACACTATGTTCTATATACTAGTGACCTTGTAGCGTAATAAGCATAAAAATAAGGAGCTCTCAGCAAAGCATTATGAAACAGTAAGATATCTGGGAAGTGATTTAACAGAGAACGGCAAGTACGTCACTGAAAACCAAAGGCGCATTGGAATAGCGAAAGATGCCTTTCAAAAGCTATGCAAAGTATTAGGAAACAGTATGATATCTGGGAATTGTTTTAACAAAGGACGACAAGTACGACACTGAAATCGGAAGGCGCATTGGAATAGCGAAAGATGCCTTTCAAAAGCTATGCAAAGTATTAGGAAACAGTAAGATATCTGGGAATTGTTTTAACAAAGGACGACAAGTACGACACTGAAATCGGAAGGCGCATTGGAATAGCGAAAGATGCCTTCCATAAGGTAAGCAAAGTATTAAGAAACAGTAAGACATCTGGGAAGTATTTTAAAAGACGGCGTTAAGTACGACACTGAAATCCGAAGGCCCATTGGAATAGCAAAGACGCCTTCCAAAAGCTAAGCAACGTATTAAGAAAGAGTAAGATATCTGGGAAGTATTTTAACAGAGGGCTGCAAATTACGACACTGAAATCCGG
>OZ038483.1:30217565-30227565 GCA_964036315.1 Acanthosepion esculentum | reverse complement strand
GTTTGTTCAAGTTAAGAATCAAGCGTTATCTATTCTACATATCCTCGTAATATTTACTTCTTACTTTACGCCGTTACCACAACCTTATTCAGCCATCCTCTACCTTGAGTCTTTCTTGGGCCTTATATTAGTCAAACAATAGTATGAAAGAAAACTGTAATTGCATCATAGGGAAGATAATCGAATTTCATATACAAAGAGGAAGAGATTCCAAGTTTTGTGGAATAGTAAATATCGCACAGAAAATATGAATAGCAAATTATCTATAATTATTGTAGCATCAGACATAACAGAGAAACTCATGCGGAAATAACAAGAAAGGGAGATAACTCTATGTGAACATTAGAATTAACAAGAAAATAAGCGACAACAACGAAAAAAAAAAATTGCTAAGAAGCGAAGACGTTTTCAGAAAAGGTTAGAGTTTGAAACATGCTCAATCCACGACCGACTTAAACAGCAAATTGCTTTTTGTTGAAAAACAGAAACGAAGAAGCTTAGAAATGTAGCGACCAAATCTTAATAATGAACAAGAAGTTGTAAACAAACCTTATGGTTCCAAAATTAAAATATCAACAGTCATTCCGGTAGATATTACTGATGTATCTGAAGTAATAACAGATGAACTATGAGATTTGTTCTTCAAAATGTGAAACTCAGAAAAGCACTGTGCATATATGGCATAGTAACCGACCTTTTGAATGATGTAAACGAATTGCGTAAAGAATTAGCAGACATATTTGGAAAAGAAAAATACTGCAAAATGTCAGTCTCCGAATAAAGATCATGCGTTATATAAAAGAAAGAGATAAACTATCAAATACATCTAATTACTATCAAACAGATATAAATCAGATAGGTGAACTGTTTTGTTTAGCGTCACTTACCTCACACTAGAAAATCTAAAAACCATAGAACTTCTGGTCAAGAAAAAAAAACAATAAAATATAACAAACCGTTCTGTTTAGATTTTGTTGACTATGAAAAGGCATTTGACTCGGTATAACACTCAGCAATCTTTAACTCGTTGTAAAGATAATGTATTAAGGAACCTATTTAAAACATAGTGATAATATGTACGATAAAAGTGCTGCAATGATTCGAATACACAAAGAGACGAACGAAATAATGTTTTGAAAATCTAAGTTGATAGGATATCAGCAAAATTTCTTATTTACAGAAAACTTAAAAGTATTTCCGGAAAATGCGTTGGAAAGGGAGCAAATATAAACAGGGAATATATAAACGCTGTCAGTATTTTAATAATATCTAAATCATCGGAAGAATTACAAATCCCAAATGATCTGAATAGTGAAAAGTTCAACGTATATTTATAAATGAAAAAAAAATAAAATGACATATAACGATAAAGTGTAACGCGCTTAATAAAAATACTGTTATAAAGAGAAGTCCCTTGCAAATATGATTAAAATGTAAAGTGTATAATGAATGTCTAAAGTAAACTGTGATATGTCGGCGTGAAACGTAGTGTTTAACAAATCTTTAAAAAGCAAACTCAAAAATACACAAAGTTTACTAGAGGGTTAATGCAGACGATAATCCGACAAGACAAAAAAGAAGACACCATGAAACGGAGAACAAAACCACCTAAAAGATATATAAGTTATTAAACTACAAAAGCTGAAGTATACGGAAGACATTGCTATAAAAAATAATAACAGGTGGAGCAAAAGGTCGCTTGACTGGTGCTCAGTCGATAGGAACTGCAGCCTCGAAACACCTGATAGAAGACATAGTGCGAGGAAAGAGGTCAGGATTTGATATAAACTAATTATATATTTAAACGGGGCATATGTAATGTTGTGAGCATTTTATTAATAGCAGAATATTTTGAAGAATTATGAGAAAGGAGAAATGACAGCAGAGAAACTCTCAATGTAGGCTTAAAAATGAACAGAAATAAAACGAAAAATAATGCTCAATTTGAACATCTTCGAAAGGATTAGCTGGAAAAAAAAGAAGTCAATTAAAATATGCAACAGGAGATAATATTGAAGTGAGACCGCATGAAAATATAAAGAAGCAAATGACAATAGGATGGAAAGTATTTAACAAAAACGTAGAAAAAAATGAATACTTCGTCTTCGCAATGTGATTAAAACATTAATTGTAATACGAATGTAGGATGACAGGTACGACGTTCAGGTGAGAAATTAAATAAAATCACTTGAAAACAAAATTGTAAAAAAAAAGCACAAAGATTAATGGAAAGAGTAATTTTAAAGGATAACTCTGAGGAAATAGTTCACATGTTTCAGAAAACAGAAAAGATAGATATCATAGATTTAATTAAACGACAGAAACTGTAGTAGAGAGACATATATCAAAAAGAGAAAAGTAAAAAGTTGATTCATTGGCGCAGAGTTGAAACGAAGAGACAGAATAAAGAGAAATAATATAGAGGGTTTTACTGAAATGAAATGGCTAAGAATTATCACCATGGAAGGTTTTTTTTAAAAAGAACCAGGCAACGGTTGATAATGATGATCATGATATAAGTTTGTCATTAATAATGATATGTAACAATAAATATTTATCCTCGTCAACGAACGTATATTTTCTTCATATATTACAGGCATCGACCATAAAAGGGTAAAAGACCAATTCAAAATTCAGTTAACTTTATTAACTATTGAAGTTATTGGAAAGTGATTACTGATACTCAGATATATATATATATATATATATATATATATATATATATATATATATATATATATATATATATATATATGTACGTATGTATATTGCCTTGATAAAGTCCCTCACAGCACGAAAAACTTCGGCTAAGAATAGTTTTTCCTCTTGTTTTATGTTATATATATATATATATATATATATTTACATATATTTTATATATATATATATATATATATATATATATATATATATATATATATATATATATATATATATATATATATATATTCGCCTACATCGCCCATATATATGGGCGGGAGGAGAATATGATACATAAATTTCTGTATATCTCAATAATTTTAGCACATGAATGACAAATTGGAAATGTTCTGTGTAACGGGTTTTGTCTTTTAGACGTACTTCGTCGGACTAAAGTCATGTTTTTATTGGTTGAATTATGTATTCATAGGAAGGGGAGGGGGTGATTTAAAACACAAGTGCCGGTTATAATTATGCACATAGAGGAAACGTTGAATATGTTTAAACACTGAAATTACTACACGCAAACATACACTCATATATATATATATATATATATATATATATATATATATATATATATCAAACGTTATTAAGTAATATATATAGAGAGAGATCCTGAGAGAGAGAGATAATGTAGAATAATCACATCATATTGCATTGAAATGTGAAACTAACACTCAGAATACAATTTTGTTTCCTACATTCATACTCGCTATGACTATAAGCGCTCTATCTTCGATCCTGAGCACTCTTTCCAAATATTTTTAAATTATATATATATATATATATATATATATATATATATATATATACATACATACATACATAGATATGGTAGTTATAGTTATTTTGCGTTTTTTATACGCATATATGTATCTAGAGAAGTGGTTGCTGTCGTTTTTTTTTTGTTTCTTTTTGTTGTTAAATCTAAATTCTTTATATTGTTATTCAAAACTATCTGCTCTCAAGAAAACCCCTAAAATGCAATCGGCAAATCCAGACCCTTTTGTCCTTCTTTCGAAACAACTGGGGTCCGGATCGTCAGATGAGAGGCAGTTTTGGCTAAGGCTTAGGCGAAGTGACTGGGGTTCGATTGGGTTTGGGGGGTCGCGCGTTGCTGCTGACTCATCTCATAGAATTTCCAACTATGGAGACTATGACAGGACGGTAGGAAGGGCAAAGTGGGGCGTTCAATCCGGTGGTTGTGGTTGTCGTGGAAGTGGAAGCGGTGTTGATAGCGATATTGCGAACAAACAAACTCACCCCAAAAAAATAAAATAAAAGAGAACAAAAAAAAAGCAAGATTCTGACCGAGACACGGTTAAAGAGGAGACGCAACATACGATATAAGAGACGAAAACGGGAAAAGAATGTATGTGTGTGAGAGAGAGAGAGAGTGAGAGAGAGAGAGGTGGTTGAAGATAAGAAGTATAACGACTTTTTGGCGGGAAAATGTAACATGGTGGATCCTAAAAGGATGCCTTAGGCAGGACGGCTAGTTGGTTGGTCGGGTCGCAAGCGGAATAAATGATGGAAGGATAGGTTTGGGATTTTTCTTGGCAGTTGATAGGGCGGTAGGTACGAGACGGGGAAAAGGGTGTCGGATACAGGAACGAGAGAAAGGACGTCGACGATTGGTTGATCGTTGGCTGTTTGGATAAATGGTGGCAACTCTTAGAATACGGAGACTCCGACGGCAACATTTGGAAAGGAGTTGGGTTATTGGTGGCGAAACAGTGTGTGGATTGGTACGGGTATTTTGGCAAAACTCTAACGAAAAAGAAGTAGCTAATAAAAAGAAGAAATGAAGAATAGAATAAGTTCAAGACGGAAGCAGGAAATGGGTAAAGGAAGGAAGGAAGGAAGGAAGGAAAAGAAAAATGTAAAAGGAATACAGTAGAATTTTTTAAAGTAATAGAATGGAATATTGATGCCAAAATGAACGATACTAAAAAGAATTAATGTTGACAATAGAAAGAAGGAAAAATGGAAAAGAATGCAAAAGGAATAATTATAGAGAAGGAAAAAGGTAAATAAAAGTAAAATGAAAGATAAAGAATGTAAATCGGAACGAAAAAAGAAAGAGAAATGAAGGAAAAAGAAGAAATGAAACCGAAATATAAATGATATGCGAAAAGAAGATGTAACATAGAACGAACAAGAAGAAAAAGGAGAATTTTGAAGAAAGAAAGAAAGAAGGACCTGAACATAGCCAAAGAAGGAGAGGCAGAGAGACAGAAAGACGGATGGAGAGAAAGAAATAAGAAAAGAAAAACCTGAACCTAGGAAAAGAAAGAAAGATAGGTAGAACGATAGATATAAAGAAAGGAGAAACAAAGACACAAAGAAAAAAGAAACGAAACAAAAATATAAAAGATGAGATTAAATAAGTTAGAAGAAAAGAATGAGCAACAAAATGAAGAAAGGAAATTTTCAGAAAGAAAGAAGAACATGAATCTAGGCAAAGAAAGAAAGAAAGAAAGAAAGAAAGAAATTGGACAAATAAGGAAAGAAAGAAACTGGACAAATGGAGAAAGAAAGAGAAAAGAAACTAGACAAATGGAGAAAGAAAGAAAGAAAGAAAGAAAGAAAGAAAGAAAGAAAGAAAGAAACTGAACAAATGAAGAAAGAAAGAAAAAAGAAACTAGACAAATGAAGAAAGAAAGAAACTGGACAAATGAAGAAAAAAGAAAGAAAGTTATTTAAAAATGTATAAATATAGAAATAATAATTTAAAAACGAGATGCTAACAATAATAGTAGACAAAAAAGAAGCTTGAGAAAGTATGAAAGAAAAGGGAATGAAAGAAAAAGAAGAAGAAACTTAAGAATAGAACAAAGCGAACAAGAAAAACTGTGAAAGAATAAACCCAAATAGAGGCTAACGTGCTCAAAGTAAAACCGAGAAGGAATCAGACACAAAAGGCGAACAATGAAGAATGAAAAACCAAAAATTGATCAAGAAATAAGGGAGATTATCAAGTCAAAAAGCAAGAACATTATATCAAGTCGGAATAAACGAAATATAAATTATTCGGACAGGGAAGAGATAGAAAAACTGAATAAGAGTGTGACGAAGAAATAAAATAAAGAAAAACGTTGAGGATCTGAGACGGTAAAAAGAAAAAATCAATAAATGGACTTTTAAAATAAATAAAGAAAAGAGAAGAAAATAATTTAAAGATAAACATGAATGAAGGAATAAAAAAAAAGGGAAAAGATATGATAGAGGGAGGAAAGAATGAAGGACTACCGAATGAGGAGAAAAAAAAAGCAAGCATGGCCGATGGTATACGCCCTTCGCTTCATTTTACAGATGAATCAGTAATCGTTGGCTTGGAAAATCAAGAACAGTGTGTAACTGCATCTAAGCAATGTGTGTGTGTATGCGAGTGAGTAAGGTGCTAGAGGAAGTGTATATTATATATTTGTGTGTGTGTGTGTGTGAGAGAGAAAGAGAGAGAGAGAGAGAATGATTTTAAACAAGGAAGATATAGGGCATATATATGTGGGGAGATAAAAATTCTCAACTCGATTAAGAAGACTTTCCCGAAAAATTCAGCTTGATGAGATTTGCGGATGTGGGTCAAGCTGAGAATATTTCAGCACCTCCTCAGATAGATAGATAGATAGAGAGAGATATAGTGTAGGCTTAGAAATCATCTCTGAATGCTGATTGGAAGTTTCGTGTCTCAAGATCGTCTTACTTCATAAATAAAACATATATATATATATATATATATATATATATATATATATATATTTATATATTTGTTTTATATGTGTCATATATATGTATACATATATATATATATATATATATGTTTTATATATATATTGTATGTTTTATATATATATATTTGTTTTATATATATATTTTATATTTTTGTTTTATATATATATTGCATATAAAACATATATATATATTTGTTATATATGTTATATATATATATATATATATTTGTTTTATATGTGTTATATATATACATATATATATATATATATATATATATATATATATATATATATATATATATATATTAACCGAATACATTCCATGCAAGGCAGTAGAGAAGGTTTGGGTGCGAATTCGAAGAAATAGTAAATATATAGAACAATTTTGAAAACTTCTACTTTGACATATATATATATATATATATATATATATATATATATATATATATATAGTAATCGAATACACTACAAGCCAGGTAGTAAGGCCACTAAGACACATGAGGTTACTGGATATGGAAGAATTAGAAAACAGAAAGAACAAATAAATGTAATCAAGGCAATATCGAAAACGATTGACATTATATTTAAATTTTTGCAGATTAAAGTTTGTTGGAAAACATGGATCCGGAAGGGAAATCCACAAGCGAGAAAAGAACCTGTTAGCATAGAATTTACGTTTACATCTAGCCGACTCAACTGTAAATTGGTGAGTACTCTTCGCCAGGCTAGTAGTGCACTTAAATGCAAAATGTCTAGGTACCATGACAAAGTGCTAGTCCGAACAGTTACCATGAAAGTATTTATAGAAAAGTCCGAGGGATGGCCACTTTACCGAAAGTGACTGAAGCCATAACGCAAGATTAGGACATAGGATATATTACGGATTCTTCTTTGGATTTTATCAAGGAGCTCAAGGTAAATAGCAGGGTCGCCGGACCATCTGTGGCAGTCATATTCTAAACATGGACAAATGGTATACTTATAGATATGTAAGATAGATTCTGGAGAGAAAAATTGTCTAACACGACACAGTGAACTAACTTTCTTTGCAACTTTATATATATATATATATATATATATATATATATATATATATATATATATATGTAAACATAGACTGTTAGTGCTAACAATGCAAGACTCTCCCAACGGACTGAGTCCTCTAGGTCACTTCGGCGGGTTTATGAAAAAATTAATACGCAAAAATTTGACTTCCTCTCTGCCGGCCGACGGTAGCGTAAGGGTTAGAATCTCTACTGATAACAAATCGGTCGTGTTTTAGTTCCGGCTTGAAGCGATCTGATGTCTACCTACACCGAGGAGCAATGATACAGCGAAACGGTCTGCCTGTGGACGACGATATATGCATATTTATATATATGACAACGATATATAATTTTATATATCAAGAAACAGTATTTTTTCCAATTTATCACACTATTTTCTCAATATATATATATATGTGTGTGTGTGTGTGTGTGAGAGAGAGAGAGAGAAAGAGAGAGAGAGAGTAAAGTTGTTTTGTTTTGTTTTGTTTTACACCATGTCAACCTCAATGGATTATTTAATGCCGATAAGATTTTTATTGATGGTAATTATTTTTCAAAAATGTATTACTGGTAATATTTTTCTTTTTCAAAATTGTAGTGCTTTGTATTAAAACCTATTTTTACACTTTCATAGTGTTTTGACCCCAAGTCAGGATTAACTATTTGCTCATAGCTGGGACTCTAACAGGTGCAAGCACCCCGTGTCATCTTGGACCTGCGAACACCAGTAATTAAGAGGTGGGCCCACTCTCCACAATACTCCTGATCAGAGGCCTTGTAGCCGGATTTAGTTTACCCAAGGCGCCTCATTGCGTCGGGAGAGGGGGGCTTACCTCTCTGAGGAAGGGCAGTTGGCGTATTCTGAAGCCCCAGCCTACAGTGCATATTAAAGTTGAAGGAGAATTCGACGGAATAGTAAATATAAGAGACGGATTCGAAAACTTCTACTTTGACAGATCTCTACTGTTGCGTGGATTTTATTGCAACCAAATCTACATTAGCGATATAAAACGTTTTTACACGTTAAGTGAGTTTTTCACTGTATGCTTTGCATTTTCGTTATGGCACCTAGTGTTTTGTTTAATTCAAGCGCAGCACTAGCCTGGCGTCGAGATATCGTCAATTTAGAGTTGAGCTGACTAGATTTAACCGTACGTCCTATGTTTCTTCTCCTTCCAATTCTCGCTTGTGGAACTCCCTTCCGGCTCCTTGCTTTCCAACCAGCTTTTATCAGCAAAAAAATTAAATGCAAAGTCAATCGCTATCTACTGTCCACCTGATTATTCTCTTCTCTTCCCGCTCATCATCATTGTTTGTCTTCCTAATTCTTTCACACCCTGTAACCCCTTGAGTTTTAGTGGCATTACTGCCTTGCTTAGGGTGATTCCGATTTTTAAAAAATACGTTATAATTGACTCACTTTTAAATTTACTCAGTTGAAAATGAACTAAAAGCGCAATAATCTATGTGCCCACTACGATTAATCTAGTTCGCCGAATACAATGCCCGCAAGGGCCGCTCAAGGTAGAGAATTACGGAGAGAGATATTTTATATAAGGGAGAATGAAGGAGATATTAAGAAGTGGGTATTATGAGCACGTGTAGGATAGATATCGTTTGACCTCTGAACTTGAAGAGATCATGATTGCAGTTACCAGGAAAGCATCTTCTACGGAGTTTGTTCCACAATGTATGACATATTTAGGAGAAGCTGTCTGACTGGAACTTACTCCTTCTCAAAGGAGCATAAAGAGAATGGGGATGATGTTTATCGTTTTTACTTTTTTTTTACTGATAAGATGGCATGACGGTTTCTAGATGTGAAAGTCCGAACTGATGGAACTAAGGGATGTAACTCGTGCGAACATCCGCCATAGTAATAGCTATAGAGTAGTGCTTTTAACTGAATAAAATAATATAAAGTCAAAATAAAATCATCCTTAGAGTATAGCCGAAAGCGCTCAGACATGTACAGGGTGCCCCCCCCCAAAAAAAACGGGAATTTTTGAAGTGCGTATTGCCAGACATGAGCAAGTGGCAACACTGCGAGACAGTGACCTTGAGCAAGTAAACATTTCGCCATTTTAGTAACGAGAATGAGATTCACAGTATGCCAGCTGAAATGTTGCAGCAGTCAATGAGGAATCTCAAGAGCAGATTTCAAGAATGCATTCGTACAGGAGGACGCCATCTACAGGACGTAATCTAAAAAAAATGAAAATTCCAGCATTGTTTCTTAAATGGCATGTTTTAAGGTTTCAATTAATATGAATTAAATATTTTTCTTCAATCACTCTTGGCTTTATTGGATTGTTAAAAAGTTTTGGGGGGTCACCCTATAGAACATTCGGACAATTTCAACATAAAAATAAAATTTGTCTATATTTCTGAGATGAGGTATTATGTACATTATTTACATTATTCGGACTATTGTCCTCATCTTTGTGGCCATATTTGTTACAAGGACACATGGCACAGTGGATAAAGCCGTTGGTTAGATCCAGTGACAGGACC
>OZ038483.1:30140065-30215065 GCA_964036315.1 Acanthosepion esculentum | reverse complement strand
TATATATATATATATATATAATCATTTCACTGAGACCAAAATATAGGAAGACTGATATTATATAACATTTCATCACTGTAACTTTTGTTGTTAACGAATTTTTTCTTTTATTCTTAATACATTTGCTTAGTTTTTGAAAGGCATCATCTGTTATTCCGATGCGCCTTCATATTTCGGTTTTATATTTTCCGACATGAAGTTGTGGACAAGCACGACCGTTCACGTCTTCGACAGGCATTGACGCATAAAGAGCTATAGGTCGGATTTACACTGGACGAAAATCTGTCTTATGTTCAGTTCATACCTAGAGTTTTCAAACGCCCACCCTGAAGATGGCTCTTATTTACTTATATATATATTTAACTGATTTCGGCTTTTGGTAGCTTCAAAATAATATTAAGCTCAGAGGCCAACTACCACCCCCCCCCCCCCAAGGCAGTGCCTCTCCTTCGGAAGAGAGTTGGTGTGATCATCCGGCGTCCCCAATTACCCGAGACGTCCCCAAAAGGGAAAGTGTCAAAAGGGTTTCAAACAATTTTTCCACGGCATTTTGCCGTTAAACCCACTTTAAACCTCGACTGTGTGTCACATTTCGGTAGAGATGAGCTGCGCAAAATGTTTTTTCAAAAATGCACATATTTATTTACTTGTGGCAAGGAATCCAGTTAGTATATTCTAAGCCTCTCTAACAGAACAATCAGATAGATAGATAGATAGATAGATAGATAGATAGATAGATAGATACATACATACATACATACATACATACGAAAAGACTAGGTAGATAGACTGATGTATAGATATGAACAGACTGAGATAGATAGATAGATAGATAGATAGATAGATAGATAGATAGATAGATAGATAGATAGATAGATAGATATGAACAGAAGCGGGTGAGATATATAGATATGAACAGACTGAGACAGAGAGATAGATAGGTAGATAGATATGAACAAACTGAGATAGATAGATAGATAGATAGATAGATAGATAGATAGATAGATAGATAGATAGATAGATATGAACAAACTCAGATAGATAGATAGATAGATAGATAGATAGATAGATAGATAGATAGATAGATATGAACAAACTGAGATAGATAGATAGATAGATAGAGAGAGAGAGAAATAATTTAATTGAAAGGCCATTAATTAAGTAAATTCGAGAATTTCGCAGGCTATAAGTATATAACTACATTTTTAATAAACAATTTTAAATATGTGAAAGATCTGATGTACTGGGTGACTATCTTTTATTGATATGTTCCCGAATCTTTTTTTATTATCTGATGATTGATCTCTCTGAACACTAATCACCTTAAACCTTAAACCTTGAAATGAGCGTACCCCTCAAAAACCGCTATTTGACCTAAGTATTATCATAAAAATCTGACGAAGCATTTCGGTCTCCGTAGCAGATTTACCGAGTTTCGCGAAAAATCCGAGACAACCATTTACACGAAATTCTTAGCCAAGATCACAGAACCGTTCCAATAGACTCTTACAAAACCTCGAGCGATAATTGAATCCGAGCAGATAGCACAAAAACCTATTGGCAGAATGACACAGTAGGCTGGATACAACTAACCGTTAGCTGTGCCCGCATTTCAGTTGAAAGATACAATCACCGAGCGTGCACTCTGGTAATTTTCAGATATTATCTCGACGGAAATGTATGGATATATAGGTTAAAATGAACTGGCTTATTTTTACGACTGTCCGGTTAAATGAGAGCGTCTCATTTTAAGCAGATTTGAATGACTGTCTCCTAGTAGCAATCATATAGGAATTTAACAAAGGTTTCGCTTTATTAGATAAAATCTCAGATTCCATATGCACAAGGTAATATATTTCTCCCCTACTAATATGTCTGAAAAGATTTATTTCATTGTCATAATTTAGCTATTTTATTGCCAGAAAGCCTCTTATTTATTACTTAGTTTTTAATCGGATTTATTATCTTACTTGGGAGAATTTACCACGTTTCTTTTCTGCATAAATAATAAATAAATGTCCTTCTCGCCACCCACCGTATCTCTAAAATTACATAGTTGAACTTTAACTAAGTTAAAAATGATAACTATCTTTTTAGTGGTTGAGCCCAGCTGCTGGTGCAGCTAACCCCGCCCCACGCAAATCGAAGTAGCGTGGATGAATCAGTTGACAAAATGTGTATCTTCTATTTTATCCTTGATTTCCAACTTTTGCTAAATGTATAGATTCCAGCAACAGTGACAACTGCCTTCTCCTCAAGCTTTGCAATATCACGCAACCCTGTGTGTCAACACAGTCTTACGCTTGCTTGGCCCTGGAGTTCATTTTTTATTTTTCAAGTTTGCGAAAACACGTGACTCCCCACATCAAGATGGGTGCTAGGGAACGATTATTCTGAGGAAACTATTTTTTTTTTAATAAAAATTGGTGGTCAGTCCTGGGAAAATCCCAGGAGAAATTCCTAGCAACTGATGGGCTCTATTTGACAATGTCTGTCTTAAGCCGAAAATAAAAACAAAGCTAGATGTCAATCATTGAAATTTTGATGTATCTATTTAATAAATCCTACCGATTTTATACGTGATCATTAGACTGAATGAAAGTTTTAAGGATTTTTTTCCGAAAATACTACCTGTAATATATGTAATCATTAGAGTGAATAAAAATCATTCTTGAATGCAATGGCAATTAATTTAATTATTCGCCTGTATGTGATATTAAATTAGTAACAATGACATCATTTTAGTTGCATTTAGAAAAAGAAACATGTTTTGATGTGTTATTATTTACAATATCTTTTAAAAAATATACATTTAACCTGTGCTATATATTAATTTATTTTTAAGGTTATGTACCTTCATATTTTGTAACTACGTAAACCTTAAAGTTATTTATTCAAATAACAAAAAAATATAATTAAAAATTAGTCTAATTTTTATAACAATACAACTGAACTAAAATGAAGTGTTTTATCTCTTTAATGTAGCTCTTATTCGTGCAAGAAAAAATTCCTGATGATGCCGGTTCATCTAAGATAATTGTCAAAATTACGGCTCAGTCACATCAATTCCAACAACTCAAATATAAGGATCGTGTTATTCAAAGAATTGATAGTAAGTTAATGCCTCATTAAGTCTTGTTAGCTAAGTGATTTCGCCATTAATCACATTAACATTGATAATCAATTCTTTGTATAATTCCTTCTCTATGATATAACATATATACCGCACACTTTAATATATACATAATTATATATATATATATATATATATATATATATATATATATATATATATATATATAGGAACGAAAATTTTCTATGAAAATTTCTCGGACATTCAGGCCGGTAAATGTTATTTAATACTGTTTATTATAAAACAGACCATTTGCTTAAATACTTGTATCTATAAAAAAAAGAACGTTAAACATATCATAAATGTCTTTAAATAAATTGTCGGACTTCGTCCAATTCAAAAATATATGACGTCATTTGTTTATATTTGATACGCTAGAGCAGATATGAATAGAAGAGATTCATCGAAGATTTAAGTTTAAAGATAGCAAAATCGACACTTCTCTGTGGCCGAACAGTTAAGGCACTATGACGGTTCCATATAGGATACAGGTTCGATTCCTGTCGGAGAAGGAAAATTTTCTATGAAAATTTCTCGGACATTCAGGCCGGTAAATGTTATTTAATACTGTTTATTATAAAACAGAGCATTTGCTTAAATACTTGTATCTATAAAAAGAACGTTAAACATATCATAAATGTCTTTATATATATATATATATATATATATATATATATATATATAGACAATATTAGTGGTAAATATTCACATACATATATGTATAACAATAATTCCAAGAGGATATGATCCAGGTAGAACTCAATGTCCAGGACAGAGTAAGGATATAAATAAATCCTACCGATTTTATACGTGATCATTAGACTGAATGAAAGTTTTAAGGATTTTTTTCCGAAAATACTACCTGTAATATATGTAATCATTAGAGTGAATAAAAATCATTCTTGAATGCAATGGCAATTAATTTAATTATTTGCCTGTATGTGAAATTAAATTAGTAACAATGACACCATTTTAGTTGCATTTAGAAAAAGAAACATGTTTTTATGTGTTTTTATTTACAATCATTTTCTTTTTGAATCTGTAGGTCTGATGAATTGGATCGTTTTTACGATTCCAATGGAATAAATTATGACCATGGAATATTAGTGTTTAAGTCTTTTTATTATATATATATATACATATATATATATATATGTCTCTCTGTGTGTGTATTATATATATATGTAAACAGGCGCCCATATAAACCAGCTATCCAAATGCGACCCATAATATCAGTAAAGAAACAGGGCACCCGACAAAAATGGCTCTAATACATATATGTGTATGCGTGTGTGTGTATCCGGGTAAATATTATATGTGCAGGGCATCTCGAGGCGATGTAATGGTTAGCAAGGTTGTCTCGCTAGAACAATTACGACTGTGTAGTGAATTCGATCTACACTGGGTCTCCTATGCTTTCGGCTTTGTGCCACTTCTAAGCTACGCTTGGAAAATTACGATATGTGCCCGGGTATATATGATATGTACATGGGTATATATAGATGTATATATATGTGTGTACAGATATATATATATATATATATATATATATATATATATATATATATATATATATATATATATGTCATTCACAGACAGATTGTTTCGCTGTTTCACAGCTCATCAGTGTGGCTAGACGTCCGGTTGCCTCTAGCTTGGATCGAAACCCGACGGAACTTCTACCACTAAGCCGTCGGCTCACGGCAGGGATGAAGGTGAATTTTAGCGTGTTTATTTTTAGATTTAGATAAACACACAGTGACTGACAGTGACTCAATTCTGCCGAAGATAGATAGATATATAGATAGATAGATAGATCAGAAATAGTTGTATATATGTATATGTGCGTACAAGTATATATATATATATATATATATATATATATATATATATATATATATATATATGTAAGCAAATGTGTGGATGTAGATCCGACGGTATGAGGAAAATGTGGAAAAGACAAAGCAAAATCCGAATATGTGAGTTTACTGTTTTTATTTTGTTTTTGTTATTCTGACGTCGACAGAATAACAAAAACAAAAACAAAATAAAAACAGTAAACTCACATATTCGGATTTTGCTTTGTCTTTTCCACATTTTCACCATATATATATATATATATATATATATATATATATATATATATATATATAGAGAGAGAGAGAGAGAGAGAGAGAGAGAGATAGAGATAGAGATAAGAGACAAAAGAAAAGGCTATTCTTAGCCGACGCGTTTTTTTATTGAAAAAGGGACATTTTTACAAGGCAAATGTAGCATTTATTTCGTTGCACATGTTTATATGCAAAAGCAACGTTTGGTTTATCAAGCCTTTTAAATTTGTGAACGTTCATTAATATTCATCAGGTGTTTGACAGTACAACCAAACAAAGTGCCATAATTCAAATTCTCTTATGGCAAATGTAAGCGAGTAATATTCAAGAAATATATATATATATATATATATATATATTTGTGAATTTAAGCAGCAAATTCTCTTTTAGGCATGTCTGATTGAATAAATTACAGACATAATGTCTGCTAATTTTTAACAAAATCCTTTCATACTCATGAATAACCTTCCGTGTACTGATGTTAAAGGATGAGAGAAATATGCTATAGCTGTTCAAATTTCTTTTATTTTCATTTGCCAGGTCCAATACACGGAACTTTTTCGTGGGTATGAACGGATTTTGTTCAAAATTAGCAGACATAATGTCTGTAATTTATTCAATCACACACACACACACACACACACACACACACACACATATGTATATATTTAATAAATGGATATTGTTTAAATTGTGATCAGTTTGTTATGGTATGTACTGTGCAACTTCAAACACATGAAGTAATTTATTTAACCGTTTTCTTTTGATTTTTCCATATCTTTGTGGTTGAGTATGTTGGCTTTGGAAAGTAGTAATTCTTTCAGGAAAGGTGAAATTGGGAAGAAACCGAGGCGTAGATTTATATTTTTATAAGATTCGATAGCGGCACTCTCGAAAATTTTCCTTCATTTGTGATAAGTGTGGCATATTTTTTTATAAAAAATAGACACACGCAAACACACACAAACACATATATGTGTTGAAGATCAAATGTAGATCAAATATGTATAAGAATCCGACAAGATGATATGATGAAATGAAGAACAAAGTAGGAAACGAGTCTCAATGTAACATGTTTCACCTTTATTAAAGCTTCGTCAGATATCAAAAATAGAATTGTAAAAGCAAAGATGCAGAATACTGGAATGTTATGATTTTTGGTAGTTTTCATTAGTCAGACACCCGTATAAACGCAATACATGATATATATATATATATTTAAGCTTATCACCCCAAGCGCGGCTGGAAGCCACTAGCACGCAAGGGGTTACAGAAGGTTTGAAGGAAGAGCAGATAGGAGTGGTAAAGGAGAGGATGTGGAGAAAGATAGTGGATCGATCAAGGCAAGGGGTTACAGAAGATTTGGAGCGAGAGCAGATAGGAATGAAAGGTGAAAGGATGTGGAGAAGGGAAGTGGATAGATCAAGGCAACTGGAGACGTCGATTGACATTACACTTAAATAGTTGGAGATTGTATTTGTCAGGGAAACAGGAATAAGGAAGGGAGTTCCACAGGCGAAATGTGCGAGGCATGAAGCTATTGAAGTAGAAGAGACGTCTACATCTAACAGTTTCAACGGTGAAGGGGTGGGAACGGGATGCCAGCCTCGTAGGACGTTTAAATTCATGAGGCCTGGGAACCAGCGAAAGCAGCTCATCGGAGTAATTACCGCGAACGTATTTGTAAAAAAGACAGAGCGAGGCAACGGCACGTCTGTGAGAGAGCCACTGTAGACGAGATGACAGATCAGGGCCAATTACATTGCATATCCGTCTCTGGATCTTATCAAGAACCATGAGGCAAACAGCAGGGGCTCCAGACCATATATGGCAGCCATACTCCATGCAAGGGCGAATGGTTGATTTATAGATTTGGAGGATCGATTCAGGGGAGAAAAATGTCCTGACTCGGCACAGGGAGCCAACTTTCCTTGCGGTGGATGAAGCAATTGACTCGATGTATTTGTTCCATCTCAGATCAGCGGACAGCGTGAGACCGAAATATGTGTGAGAAACATTTAGGATGTTACAGTGAGTGATAATGTAAGACTGTGTAAATAAAGAAACGCATTAGGTGTGTAGGTGTATGTAGGACGGTAATGTTAATGCATGTAAGTGTATAAGTGTGTATGTGAGGGTAGTCTACAAATGTCACCGTCGTGTTTTGTCGTTGAAATGTAGCGTTATGTTGCAAATTAATTTTGTATTTGGTTGGTTGTGCGCATGTACAGCCGACTGCATGACGGTTCCCGGTAAGTGGCATGACCGATATTGTGCATATACAAAACCGACACTCTATTGGCATCCCTCTATCGTCTCTGAGGACGTGGTTTCACGCATTTAACATCTACGTGTCACATGCAGAACACTGAAAGCCGATCGAACATTCCTGCTGTCTTCAGGAGCGGTGCGGCGAGTGAATTCTATTCTGAGTTGAGCGAAAAAAATATTCACGTTTTTTTTATACGTTTGTCATAAAATTCTTATCCTAATTATAAACTAGGCATTTATTTTACACGTTATGTTTCTCTTTTTCAGATAATGATGTGTTGAAAACAATATTCAATGGCAAATATGTTGGAGTTTTTTGGGTACCTTAGTATACTAGTGAGCCAGCCAAAATGAGCTGACTTATTTTATAGTTCACCAATAGAAGGTTAACCAATCAGAAAGCTCAAAATATTCAATACGACGTGTATAAAGGGGGCCATGTTTTTCCGGAATATTCACTGCCAGCCTTTGATATCGAAGACTGAAGAATTACGGAACAGCTGCTGGTGGTATTGGCGATATAGTCAGATTCCATAGGTTGTCTGACTCGTGAGTGTTAATCTTTAACGTTGTTTCATTGAACAGTTAACGTACTGAGCTGGATTCTATATTCCTAGACTATGGTGAACATGATCAACAAAATATTCACTATCTGTTTATATTTCTTAGATGAGGTATTGTAGTTATTTACATTATTCGAACTGATGTCCTATTCTTTTTTTATGATGTCAACGAACACTCGTTGCCACTGTTGTCACTTTCGTAATGCTCGTTGTAGTAGAGACTTTGTAATCGCAGATTACAGCTATAGTAATGCCGTTGAACAATACTGGTGTCAGACGCTTTCGAATAACACTCGCACTAACAGTACTTGCTCGATAATACTCGCTCAAGCAGTAATCCATATAGAGATACAAATAGACAAATAGTATAATGAATAGAGTAGAGAATAACGATCCGTATAGTGCATAGTATATACTAGAAATGGTGATCAATTAGACGTCACGCTACTTCCTATTTGTTCGTTTCCTCTATGGTCACGTGATCTACTTAATTCAATAATGGGATCGCCTGTGTTTGCTCACTGGCGATCTATGTTCAAACTCAAGTGTCGGCAGCGACTCTTTATTCCTATATAACGTCTTTATTGCTATATTCACGACGACTCGGCCATTGTAGGCTCCGGCCTTATTCATGGGATTGGAATTCGGAACTGAACCCTATAATTCGTCGTCTGGAGTAGATTGTTCTAGTTCCACGTCTCTTTAGTTCTCCAAGTTTTTGTTCAACTAGTGAACTCACTACTCTTTGTACCAAGACACTAGATCCAACAAACACCTTTATCCACTGGGACATGTGTCCTTGACGACATCAGCGTATGAATTTTGGGACACTTAGAAATTTAATATCTCAGTAATCCTTTATTTACCATAGTTTATATTTGTTGTTATTATTGCTTTTATCTAGCACACCGTACTACTGGTTCCCATATTGTATTCATTTCTATGCTTGGCCGGCTTCGAAGATGTTTGTGGCCTAGCATATATGCTGATTCCTTAAGTTTTCGTATTTGTCAAGTGATGTTCTCTATTATTTCAACTTCATTCCACAGGGGGCGGTGATCTCCCTTTCCCCTTCATATGACGTCAGGCAAGCCTCATTTTTTTCTATTTCTCCTCGTGTTACGGTTTTACGATGTTCTTGCAGTCTTAACTTAAAGGGACGGCCTGTTTCGCCTTCTTATTTCTTAACACATTTTTTAATATTCATCATTTCAAAAAAACATTGAAAATTTCAGATCAATGTTCAGATCGGTCAGGACATAGACTTATTGATATTCTCTAATATATAAAAAAAATTATATATATATATATATAGGGCCGAATACAATTCGAGCCTGTATCCACTACTCCATCGTGCCTCCTTATAAACGTGTGGTTGCGTTTGCACTATAATCAAATCATATGTGCTGGTGTCTGGGCTGTCGGTTCCTAGGTACTGAGCTGCTACACCACACACACACACACACACACACACACACACACACACACACATATATATATATATATATATATTATAATATTTTAAAAAAAAATATGATTCCTTCGCTACATAAGAGTTCTCATGTTTCAAAAGCGAGAGCCGAGACCCGCAATATAATTTTTGAAATTAAGTTGAATTAAGAAAAACAATAATTTTAAATTTCCATCATCCCTAAACTTTTCCCACTTTGTCATATATATATATATATATATATATATATATATATATATATATATATATTTTCTAGCCGATTTTATTGAGATTCTTTTTCTTTCCATCACTTTTGTTAGTTGATAAAGTTCTACTAGGAATGTCAAATATTGTAAGATCCCGGATGCAAATTTAGTATAGTTGACCCTGCGATTAAGGCACTGCGTAAACATATTCGTTGTACTGAATTGCTTCTCCTGTGATAAGAGTAGCATATTTTATGTCAAAATTATGGCCAGTCGCGATACGGTGGGCAACCAACGCATTTGATGCATTGCCTTGTAAAATGTATCTTTTGTGTAACAAAAATGACGGGAAGAAAAAGAAAAAGAATCTAAATGAAATTTACTAGAAAAAACAATTAAATTTAAATTTCCCATCATGTGTGGTTCGTGCGCATGTGTTGTCGCACAAACATAGCAATTTGCTCCGATGAAGTCCAAAAGTAAGAAACATCAATTTTTATTAACAAATAACGCGCCTACAATCACGCCTGATAATTATGCACCAATCATATATATGAGCGGCTTGGTGATAGTAGTCGTGGCTCCAGGGGACACAGTCCTATGGTTAAAGAGAATCTCAGTAGAGTTCCACCACGGAATATGTGTGTGAGTGGCGCTATATTGAGTCTGATTTGCTATGAAACTCGGGTTCGAATCTTACCATGGCCGATGTGTTATCGGACTGGTCGATCCCAGCGTGCACACCTTTGGAAAGTGCCTAAAAAAAATATGTCCAAGCCATGTGAGTGAAATTGAGTAGACGGAAAGATTGGGGGGGGGGCATCGAAAGCTGTGCTAGCACGAAGTCAGGAGTCGTCGTGGCCGAGGGCTTGAGCGTGCTGGTCTTGTTCAAATTGTTGTTCACGCTAGATAACACGCTCTTTCCTAAAAATTGTGACTAAGGTCTGCTCAACATAGTTGCAGTATAAACAACAAGTGGTCTCTGTGGGTGTTGAATAAACACAAATGCACCTGAGCAAGTATCTGCAATAGGGATTGTCTAGCCGCCCTAGTAGACGGGTCTCCTCGAAGAGAGTTGCCAGCTATGTTCATGTTTTCTCAAAGTGAGGACATTTAAAACAGACAAAAGGAAAGGAAGAAAGAATGGAAGAAAGAAAGAAAGAAAGAAAGAAAGAAAGAAAGAAAGAAAGAAGTCAATGGTAATAGAAAAAGAAAAATACAAAGAAAACAAGAAAGATAATACTGACATGTAAGGAATGAAGAAAACGAAACAAGAAAGAAAGAAAGAAAGAAAGAAAGAAAGAAAGAAAGAAAGAAAGAAAGAAAGAAAGAAAGAAAGAAATGATAAGTATAAGACTTGGTATTATGAGAAAGAAAGAAAGAAAGAAAGAAAGAAAGAAAGAAAGAAAGAAAGAAAGAAATGGTAATATAAAAAGAATAAGTCAAAGAAAACAAGAAAGATAATACTGACATGTAAGGAATGAAGAAAACGAAAGAAAGAAAGAAAGAAAGAAAGAAAGAAAGCAATGGTAATATAAAAAGAATAAGTCAAAGAAAACAAGAAAGATAATACTGACATGTAAGGAATGAAGAAAACGAAAGAAAGAAAGAAAGAAAGAAAGAAAGAAAGAAAGCAATTGTAATATAAAAAGAATAAGTCAAAGAAAACAAGAAAGATAATACTGATATGTAAAGAATGAAGAAAACGAAACAAAAATGAAAGATGCTTAAAAGAAAAATCTAAATTTAAAAAAAGGAAGAAATTAAAAAACAAAGGAAAATGACATTTTTATTATAAGTGTGGTAGGAGGTAAATTTTTTGAAGAAGAACAAAGGAAAAGAACATCACTATTATAAAAAAGAAAGAAAACGAAAGAAGAAAAAAACGAAAACAAAAGAGAAATTTGTTCACCCAGAGACGATTAGATGCCACAATAGAAAAAAGAAAAAACAGATTTTTTTCGTTATATTTAGTTGATTTTTTGGTTTGTTTTTTAGTTGTTTTTATTGGCTTTTGCCTTTGATGGAAACCAAAGAGAAAGGCAATTTGGGAAATATATCGATATCTGGTCAACAGGAAGACCTTTCATAGCGGGATTTTGCAAAGCGGGAAAAGATAGAAAGGCGGATATCTTAGGCGGGAAAAGACCAGAAAAATTAAGGTGCGCAGTAGAAGTAATTTTGGCGATTAATGCGCAAGAACGGACCAAAGAGAGATCAAACCCACCCTATCCCGACACGACCAAATGGATGGTTCACTGATTACATTTAGAATTTTGCCGGCGACTGGATTATGAAAGACTACTAAGAAAGAAGCCATATTTGTTGATCAAGCTTTCAGTATATCATTGTTTTTAGTTCTTTATAAACAACTTTTGCATACATGCAGACGATATTAAATGTCTGTTCCACATACCGACACATGAACTGGCACGACATGTATATATGCATATCACAAGGAAAATGTGAACCTTTACGCATAAATAAACACCTTCATATAAAATAATTTTGTGAACTTACATCCGAGTGTATTCTGAAAATATCTCAACCTAACCAAAAGATTTTACAAAATGCATACCTTCAAACAGAGAGTTTGGGAAAATTATTCTTTTTGGGTTTAAACGCGATATGGATATCCTTATTCCAATCATCTATTATCAATCCTTTATTAAATATCCAGTAAATTAATTCCAAGTCCCTATTTTAGGCTACGAGCATTCTAGAATAATTCGTTTCATCAGTCACTTATGTGCCATGCGTGATACACGCATAGGCGATCATTTATCTTCCGCTACATGACTGACGAGGCAGATTTTTTTCCTGCAGTAGTTTGCCTTTTCTTTCTGCAGTAGGCCAGTTGCCATCCAAGGCTATAGAACCCGGTCTATCCTGCTATTTACTGGGGGGAAGAGGATTAAAACCTTTCCCAAGGGTATTAGCATGTAAGTGAATTCGACTGGATTCCACAATTCGAGTCGCTATCCATTACTCCACCGTCTGTGAATTTTTATTGTTCAGTGAAAAATTAGACACTCATCGAGTAGAAAGTCTTCATACATCTCAACATTATAACACTCTTAGTCTTCTACTTAACTTCTATGCCTTGTACTTCAGTAGGTTGGCGATCATGCCTCTTCACAACTTCCTCTCATTTATTGCTCTCAACAGTGTTTGTTTTTCTTTTTTCTTTTGCTATTTCTCTTAATCCACTGTTCTACCAATCATTTGCACAACCATGTTAAATCGGTTATGTGATGCTTTCCTCTGTCCTTCTTGATTTCAGTGTACTGTGGTTGTGAGTGTCAAATTTTCCAAGCCCTCTTTCCTATGTGCCCTAGAAATGTCAACTGTCTCTTTCCGATTTTAAGTATAAAGTTTCCTTTTTTGTTTCCATTTTTCCTAAAACTCATTACAAATATATACACACGGTGTACATGTGTGGACCTTCACTCAGTCAGTTATGTGTCATGCGTGATACATGCTTAGGCGATCATGTATCTTTCGATACATGATTGACAAGGCAGTTTTTTTCTCGCGGTAGACCAGTTGCCATCCAAGACTATAGAACATAGTCTGTCCTGCTATTTACCCATAGCTATGGGGAGAAGAAGAGGATTCATACCTTTCATCCGAGTCGCTATCTATTACTCCACCGTGCCTCTTTTTTAGCTAAAGACAGAACATCGCCCAACCGACAGTCTTGAAGTAAATATCACAAAGTGTAACATATTAGTTGGATAAATGAATACATGGAAACTGATGACTCAGTTATAGATTTTAATGATGAATGTAGAGCTACATTGAGTGTAGTATAGTTTCGCTCCTTTATAGAGATTCTCAACCCTTATAAGAGGTAGATATGGAGTCAATCACTCATGTGCCATGCGTGATACACGTTTAGGCGATCATGACTGATGAGGCAGTTTTTCTTCTCCCGCAGTAGGTTGCCATTTCTTTCTGCGGTAGACCAGTTGCCATCCAAGGCTATAGAACCCCGGCTGTCCTGCTTACTTAACCATAGCTTGCGGTGGGGAGAAGGAGAGGATCCATACCTTTCCCAAGTGTATTAACACGTATGTGAATGTAATGAATTCGACTCGGCTCTCCGATTCCTCAATAATGAATACATGGAAACTGATGACTCAGTTGTAGATTTTAATGATGAATGTAGAGCTACATTTAGTGTAGTATAGTTTCGCTCCTTTATGGAGATTCTCAACTATAATCAGAGTTGGGTATGGAGTCAGTCATGTGCCCTGCGTGCTACACGCTTAGGCGATCATGTATCTTTCGATACATGACTGGCGGAGCAGATATTTTTTTCAAGCAGTAGGTTTCTATTTCTTTCTGCAGTAGACCAGTGGCCATCTAAGGCTATAGAACCCGGTCTGTCCAGCAATTTACCCATAGCTGGAGGGAGAAGAAAGGTTTCATAACTTTCCCAAGGATATTAACACGTAATGGATTCGGCTGTAATTCGATCTCGGTTCTCTGATTCCTCAGATCAATGTCTTTGTATGAACCAAGCCTGTAGGTCTTGTCAAGGACCATCCTTCTTCGAAACTCGTGATCTGGAACTACTGAATCAGTGACAAAGAATTATACCAAATAACAGAGACCCCCGTCTCTTTCAACAGAAGCAACAACTAAAATGGATTACAGGTAACTCGGTGAGAAAGTAATGACTTAATCAATATGTCGATGTTCCACATTGCTTCAGAGAGAAGGTTAGGAAGAAAACGCACAATACTAATGGAAAGAACGATAACTGCATTCTTGGCAGCCTCATGTTGAGAATGATGTTGCTCACATAAGGGATGTCGTTAATGAAATTCAGGAACAACAAGTCCAAGGATATTTTATGACACATTCCGTGTGTAACAGCAAAATTGTCTAATTGTTAGAGTAAGCTTTGAACCACTCTATCATAGAAATGATTATGGATATCTTACTAGAATTCTCCGAGGTTTTTATAACACTATTGGGACACTATATTGAACAATAAGAATGTATAATTATTCTCCAATCTTAACAGACGAGTCGTGGTGACATCAATCATAAACGAAAATGTAATGTTCCTCTTAAAAAAAATCATATCTCGGAAGCTCATGATAGACTAAAATTAAGTATATATATATATATATATATATATATATATATATATATATATATACACAGACATATATATATATATATATATATATATATATATATATATATATATATATATATATATATATATATATATATATGAGTTAAACCTAAAGAGCCAGACAACGGTTTCACCTAAGCGGATCGTCAGGGACTACTGTACGATCATCTTATGTGAAACCGTGGTAGGTTTGTCTGGCTCTTTAGGTTTAACTTAGGTTTGCTCTACTTAGCGTATCGAGCACTTTACTTAGTTATTTTACTTACTCATATCGGTTTTTTTCTTCTTTGGACTCTGAACTTGGATCCTAGACGATTATTTTCGGCTGACGTACATGTTCTCTGTTCTTTCATTTTTTGTACCATTTTTTTTCCCTTTGGTATTGGTTTGTTTATTCTCAAATCAAGGTACCTAAGGTTTTCCGGGCGAGTATAATTTCTTATATATATATATAAGATTATAACTAGTATATATATATATATATATATATATATATATATATATATATATATATATATATATATATATATATATACATTATTTCAGGATCATTTCACAACTTATTCAAATGATCTTAGCCCTCGCTAACCTTCTGAATTTTGTCCTGGAGTAAAAATTTGCCATATAAGTTTCAAGATTTCATTTTCAAGTCTTTTTCACTTCTCTTTGGACTATCATAGCTGAAAACCCTCTCTCACGGGCCAAATGTCTTATGGGTTGGGTTGGATCTTTTCTAATTGATCGCTTTATCTCTGTTGAAATGACGATCCATCTCCCTCTTGTGAACTCCTGATCCTGTCTTCGTCTCTACTGGTCTGTCGTTTTTAAACATATTCACTGTTCTCTTGATGGTTCTTGAATAGACTTTGAAGATGGAAGCCAGAGTATGAATGTTGGTACCATTACTGAAGGTCTAAATAATCTTTTTCCTCTTATCATTCTTCGGTTGGTAAAAACGTGGGGTTGACACAAAACGATTTAAACCTTTTCTCTTTTTAGCCAAATAACTTAAAAGGTTTTTCAGTGATTCATACGGTAATGGTGTCAAGATGGCTAAACGTCTTATCAAAAACCCTGGAAAAAAGAAAGCCAATTAGTTATTTTTTTTTTTTTTTAGATATCAAAAATTTTGTACGATGGACAATTATGCTGTTATACGATTTGGACAATTTATCTGTTACACCCGAAAATTTTACTACCGCCTTCTTCCGCTGTGTGTACATTCACACTATATATTTTTCTTTATAACAGCTGATTAAGATTCCATTACTTTAGACTACATATAAGTGGACATTCAAGCCAACACCCAAAGGCGACACCGAGTTTCATGCTAAACGCAATCGTCAGGCCAAATCGTCTATCAGGACTTTTCACTCTTCAAATGTCAATAAAGTTAATGTTCCTGTCAGGGAAAAAAATTTCTTCACAAGGGATGTTGTTCCTTTCTCTGTATGTAAAATGTTGTGTCTGTTTCAAGATAACCTTAAATTTTACTGGAGGCACATGAACACTCATGCGTTGAAAACAAGAGAGTCCAACAAATATATATATATATATATATATATATATATATATATATATATATATATATATAATATGGAGAAAACAACTGAAAAGTTGCCAATTAAAAAAAAATGAATGTTTTTTTGTGAAAGTATTTATTTATATTTTTATATATATATATATATATATATATATATATATATATATATATTTGATATTTCAGATCTGCCCCGATCTTTCGTCAGAAATAAATTAAATAACTGTATTAAGAAGTTTGTTTTTAAGTAGCGTCCGTCGCGAGACGCGGACGTGACGGGATGTGGAATGTAACTGTGTTTCAATATTTCTAACGTAAATCTAACGATAATATTTTAGATGTTGTTTAAAAAGTTTTTTTTTAACTATATCTAAAAAAACATTTTTTTTAACTATTGAAATATTTATATATATTTAAAATTCCCAAGTCTTTGTTTAACCCTAGTTTATATGTGTCTAATTTTAAAATCCAGTATTTCTCTTTTTTCTGCGTGTGTATGTGGAACTAAAATCGGAATCTATCAATAAACATTTACAGCTGTCTAATGTGTGTCTTAATTGATTAAAGTGTTCAGCTATGGGGGAATAAGGATTGTTTTGACGTATGGTTAGTTTATGATTGTTGAAGCGAAATCTAAAATTATTTCCAGATTCACCAATATATCCACTATTGGGACATATTGTGCAGAATAAATAGTAGATTATGTTATGGCTATCACATATAAAAAAGTCCAAGAGGATAGAATACAGGTAGCACTCAATGTCCAGGACAGAGTAAGAATATAATAAAAAGGCTTAAACACTAATATTCCATGGTTATAATTTATTACATTGGAATCGTAAATACCATCCAATTCATCAGACCTACAAATTCAAAAAGAAATCAGAAAAAATAACTCCGGGAATAAAAAGATAAAATTTACCAAGAGTGTATGTATGAGAGTAGGGGACGACTGTGAAAAGGTAAAAGAAAGTTCTAGAGAGGGGTAACAGACGAGAGAAGAACAGGAAGGCCTAAAAGTGGAGATGGGGATTAAAATTTAATAGAGAGAAATTCTAAAGAGAAGTTAGAACACAGTATGAAAATATAGTATACGAGGAAACAATCTTCCCCAAAGAAAATATCAATCAGAAAAAAAGATATATAGGTATATCCGCCGTTGATTGGAAACAGCGTCTATACAACCATAGACGCTCTTTTAAATATCGATACCTCAATAATTAAACTTCCTTATCAAAACACTACTGGGATCTGGTGGATAAGGGTTTAAACCCGCATTTCGAATGGTGATTCTTATCAAGAGCTAGAACCCCTAATAACTTCCGCGATCGGTGTGATTTATGCATTGCGGAAACAAATTTTATTATTAAAGATAAAAATCAAGATGAGTTGCTAAATCTTCGGAGCGAGATCATTTCCAAATGTAGACATAAAAAAGATTTAAAACTTAAACACGGTTTTATAACGTGTTGCTACCCTTGACAGTTCCATCTTGGGTCACTAACATCGGACATTACATCTAAATGGAATAATTATCTATATATATCATTGTGTATGTTTATGTGATCCTCTTTATATTTTTTGATCATTTAATTTTGGTTAGCAAACTTTATCCATATGTTGATATATGTGTATGTGGGTATGTATGTAAAAGTTTTCTTAAATAATTTTCTGACATTTATATACCTAGGTATATATTTAAACTTAGGTGATAGATACGCGTTTATCACTCCGTGTTAAGATTGTTAACATTTTCTTTCTCAGTTTTCTTTAAGTAGAATTTAATTTAGTTCCACCCATCTATTTTTATATGTTAAATGTATATATGGATGGAGGTGTTTTTTTTTAAATATTTAAATTTTTAGAAAATTTTTTACCTTTTACCTTTTAATTTATATATATATATATATATATATATATGTGTGTGTGTGTGTGTGTGTGTGTGTGTGTGTGTGTGTGTATGTGTGTATGTATATATGTATGTATATATGTATATATATATATATATGTATATGTGTATGTATGTATGTATGTGTGTATATGTGTATATATGTATATATATGTGTGTGTGTGTGTGTGAATGCGTGTGTATGTTTAGGTATGTATATATACATATATATGGGTATATGGGTGTATATATGTGTATGTGTATATGTAGGTATATTTGTAAGTATGTGTATATGTATAATTAGATGGGTAGGTAGTTAGATACGTTGTATATTTGTTTAGATGAGAGTGTCTGTGTAAATGTATAGAGGTGTGTAAAGTTTTATGTATATATGTTTATGTGCACGTATCGATCCCGATTTAAAGCAGTCGGATGTCTACACACACTTATGAGCTGTCATACAGTGAAATAATCTATGGATGACAACATATATACGGTCAAATCACGCTGAAAACACCGGTTCTCGTTCGATCATCGTAGAGCCAGGTCAGTACTTAGATGGGGGACCGCTTGGGAACACCTGGTACTGTACGCAATTGTGGCTGTGTGGCTGAGTGGTCTAAGGCATTGTTTTAGAATCACGAGGAATTGAGTTCGAATCCTGGCTGGAATTAATTTCAGCAGCTATCGGATTCCAAGCGCAGGGCAGCTTTGGCAAGTGTCTGTTCCATAGCCACGGGTCCACCAAAACCATGTGAGGGAATTTGGGAGAGGAAACTGTGTGGAAGACCTCGTTGGCCAAAGCTAGCACGATATCACAAAACACCGTGATTGCGAGTTGAGGTGGCCATCCTTGTTCATTTATGATCACGCTGGGTTCGCACCAACGCTCTCTGAAACTGTTAATTGGCTCTGCACACGCAAATAACAGTATAAACTGCAGGTGGGCTCTGTGGGCATTTCCCAGGTGGGAAATTGCAAAAATGCCTGTGCAAATGTTGCAATATGCGCTAGCTAGCTGTGCATTGCAACGGGTGTCCTCGATATCGAATGGCCAATTATTATTATTATTATTATTATTATTATTATTATATATATATATATATATATATATATATATATATATATATATATATATATATATATATATATCCATATTTTGTTATCTGTCTGTTTCATATATATATATCCATATTTTGTTATCTGTCTGTTTCATATATATATATATATATATATATATATATATATATATATATATATATATATATATGAAACAAACAGATAACAAAATATGGATAGTTGCTAGTAACTATATTTGAATAGAGAGATGTCCCCGTCTTTTAAAACGAGCAAGAATGTATTGAAGAAGCAAATATCTGGCTTTGAGGAATGGTACATTGTTTAGCGTTTCAACTACCGACAAGTGAATAAAAGAAAATATCTATTTTCTTGACCGGCGATGCCTAAGCTCCGCTTACACTTATAAAAATAAATGACCTAGGGAGCAATTAAAGAAATGGCAGGAAGGTCAGAGCAGTAAAGGAATTAGTAAATGAATGATTTGAGAGAATGACTGTTGGGTCGACCGGGGCCGAGGTAGGTGTTAGGGTTTGCAGCTGGTTTGGAAATAGGGACTGAAGAGGCGTTAAAGACTAGATGAATAGGAATCGGCAAGAAACGAGGAATGGTGAAAATGGAGATAAACGAGGAAGGTCCAGAAAACAAATAGAGTCGGGGGGTGGGGTTCTTTGGAGCTAAAACTATAAGGAAAATGGCCGACTTGAGAAAAAGAATATGCAGTTGTAAGCTCTAAAACTTTAAAAAACAAAAAGCGCGAGTTTGTAGGGAGAGAGAAAAAGGGAAAAGCATACCTACAAGAGTGGGTAACGATGCACGGGGAAGGAAGCATAAGAAAGAAAGAAAAAAGGAGGAAAGACAGAATTTTGACAAGAAAGAAAAAAAGAAAGAAAGAATGAAAGAAAGAAAGAAAGTAAAAAAGGAAAAGTATTTTGCCAAAAAAGGAGGAAAGAAAGAATTTTCATTTTTTTCTTTATTTCTTCTTTTCTTTTTCGGTTTCTTTCATTGTTCCTTCCTAATTATTATTCTATTTCGTTTCATTTTGTTTCTTGTCTTTTGATTTATTTCTTCCTCGTGCTTTTTCATTCTTTTCCTTCCTTTCTTCATTCCATTTTTATTATTTTGATTATTTTTCTTTCATTTACAATTATACGTTTCTCCTAGTTTTCTTTCACTTTGCTTTTCGAATTCTTTTTTTTATCCAAATTATTTTCTTCTTTCTCCTTCCATTTATTTTCCGGGTTTTCTTTAGTCCCGTTACTTTTTTTTCTTTACTCTATCTTTTTCTCTCTTCTTTCATTATATCTTTCTTTCTTTCTTTATTTCTTTCTTTTCATTCCCCTTCATTTTAATTGCTTCTAGGATTTTCCTTATGCTTTTCACTCTGAATTTCTGGGATGAAGAGTTTTAATTATTTCCATTACTTACATTCGGACTATTGACTTCATCTTTGTTTGTTGTTGTTATCTCAAAGGTTCGACCTTATTCAGATGCATATTGATCAGGATAACCCACAGGGAAATCAGAACTGAACCGTTTACGTAATCTACGGGGTAGGCTTTTCTCGTTGCACTAGATGAGATATCCCTAGACATGATCAGTGTAACGAGACCTGATGAAGGTCGGAGACTACAGCTGACCAAATGTTTTCGTAACAACAACGATGAGGAGAATAATTCGAATGTAAATAGTGTGAATAATGCTTATGGTTTGTTTATAATTTTTATTTCTTCTTCTTAAAATTCCTTTCTTTCTTACTTTTTGTTTATCTTTCTTTTTTTACATTCTTTCCTTTTTTCTTTCTTTCTTACTTTCTTTTTCTTGCTTACTACACCTTTCCCTTTCTTTCTTTATTTTTTCTTTCTTTCTTTTGCTTGCTTTCTTTTTACTTTCTGACTTTTCATTCTTCTTTCTTTCTTTTGTCTTTCTTATTTTTTCTTTTTCTTTCTTTCTTAATTTTTCGTTCTTACTTTTTCTTTTAACTTTCTTCTTTCTTACTTTTTTCTTTCTTTCTTTCTTTCCTTTTTCTTTTTTACTTTCTTTTTAATTTATTTCTTTATTAAATCAAAGGAAGTAGTCAAGTGATTTAAGAAGCTTTGTAAATGAAAAAATCAAAAAGAAAATAGAAAGAAGAATGGAATCAATAAGTTTAGACAATGCGTAGTTTGTCGCTAAAATATTTGCATATCACCTCCCGATGCCAAAAATTGGGGGTCGAGCCTAAGTAAAATCTAGAAAGTTGATGACTCATTTTCCCGGCAGGTAATCCTTCTCTACTTTAAAAATTGGCGTAACATATTCCAATCCCTCCACTTTTAACCCAATGTCGGACTAAGCTTATTAAATATCGGCAAATTAAAGGAAACAAAAATGTAGAACATTAAGTTGAAAGAAGGATGCTTAACAAGGAATTCAAAAAGAAAAAGAAAAATTGAAAAGGAAGAAAGGAATTCTAAAAGGAAAGAAGGCTTTTAAAGGGAAGCAATTGAAAAATGAATGAAAACGAATACGAATGAAAACTTCAAAAGGGAAAGAGTACAAACAGAAAGGTGAAACGAATTTAAAGAAGAAGCACGGATGAAGGAATTCAAAAAAGAAGTAAGAAAGCAAAAATTTGTGAAGGAAAGAATGGCAAAAAAAAGAAAGAAATAATGTGAATAGAGTGAAAGAAATGCTAAAATAAAGGAATGAATTTCAGAAAGAAGCAGACGACAAATGCAAAAAGGAAGGAAGAAATGTGATCAGGTAGTAAGGGGTGCGAAAAGGAAGGTTGATTGAATGATTGTTTCGTTTTTTATGTCTTATCAACCGTTTGTAAACGCCAGAAATATATCTGAACATTTTTTCCTAGATAATAATGGTTTGGGGATACAAGTCTTACTAATCAACCCATAGCCTGAGTGGAAAAAAAGGTGATTGTACAGTAACCGGCTTTTCCATGTGATGAGGCCGTAAGCCAAAAAGGAAGGAAAGTAGAAATGAAGATATGTTAAGAAGAACTAAATTCAGTAAGAAAAGAAAGAAAGGAAGAAAGAAAGGAAGAAAGAAAGAAAACATTCAGAAAAGGAGCAAGGAATACGAATATGGAGCAAAGAACATTGAGAAAGAAAGAAAAAGTATTTTGCAAAAAAAGGAAGAAGTAAAGAAAGAATTTTGGAAAGAAAAAAAAAATTTGCAAGAAAGAAAAGAGGAAAGAAAGAAGAAAGAAAGAAAGCCTTTTTAAAGAAAAGACTTTTTAAAGAAAGAAAGAAAGAAAGAAAGAAAGAAAGAAAGCTATATTGCATGATAAAAGATGGAAAGAAATAAAAAACAAAGTATACTGCAAGAAAGAAAGGAGGAAAGAAAGAATTCTGCAAAGAAATAAAGAATTTTGCAAGAAAGAAAGGAGGAAAGAAAGAAAAAGAGAAAAAAGAAAGCCTTTTTAAAGAAAAGCCTTTCGGAAGAAAGAAAGAAAGAAAGAAAGAAAGAAAGAAAGAAAAATGTATTTTGTAAGAAAAAAGGAGGAATGAAAGAATTGTGGAAAGAAAGAAAGTATTTTGCAAGAAAGAAAGGTGGGAAAAAAGAGAGTAAAAAAGAAAGCTTTTATTCAAGAAAAGGAGCAAGTCAAAGAAAGAAAGAAAGAAAGAAAGAAAAGGATTATTTTGCAAGAAAAAAGGAAGAAAGACAGAATTTTGGTAAGAAACAAAGAAAGAAAGAAAGAAAGAAACAAACAAACAAACAAAGCGATTTTAAAGGAAAAAGAAAGAAAATAAAAAATGCATGAATATATAATTAAGTTAGAGATGGAATATGAGTTATATACCGGCAATAACGGGAATTGCAAATATTCGCTAAAAATTATTCTAAATAAATTAAAGTTGAAAAAATAAAAAAAAAGACGGAAAAGAAAAAAAGGAGAGAAAGAAAGACGGGTGTAAAAAGGGTAATTAAAGAAGATTGAGAAAAACGAATATAAATATATGAAATCACGTCAAAAGTGTACGTGATAAAATGTTTAAAAGCCATGCTTCTCTTCTCCTGAAAAAAAACTTTTTTAACATTACCCAACCAATGACGGTTGCATCTATTTGCAGATAATGGCAGTCTTTTAAGATGTCTGTGTGGGATGCGTACACTAAAAGAGGAATCAGCAGCTTCCATTAGCTTAAAACAACCTGATTCGAATTCAAATGTCTGTTGCCCTATCCGCTTTATAATAGGCGCTCATTCGAATAGTCCTTTCATCAACTCACGTAGCAGATTGCTTTGTTAGCTTTAGTCGACATTCTCTCTTCGGAGAAAAAAAAAAGAACGAGACAGAGAGAGAGGGAGAGAGAGAGAGAGGGGGAGGAGATGGCGGAAAATGAGAGAGTCAAATGAGGAAAAGAAAAAAGGTGTCGGAAAACAAAGAAGACGAATAAATTATTAATTGAATGCCAATATGCATACACACAGACACACACAGACACACACACACACATACACACACACACATAAATCTCACTCTCTCTCTCTCTCTCTCTCTATCTATCTATATATATATATAAATATTTATATATATATTTATATATATATATATATATATATATATGAACTCTGAAGATTGCTCGATGTGCGAAAACGTATGACTATGGTAAGGTGGTATATTTGGATATTTCTGGGTTTTAAATACATATATATATATATATATATATATGTGTGTGTGTGTGTGTGTGTGTGTGTGTGTGTGTGTGTGTGTGTGTGCGTGCGTGTGTGTGTGTGTGTGTGTAAGCGTGTGTGTCTGGGTGTGCGCAAAAGGGAGTGATACTGGCAAGAAAAAGGAAACGAAAAGGAAAAAGAATATATGAAAGAAATAAAGAAAGAAAGAAAAAAGAGAAAGAAATAAATAAGAAGTAGAAACGAGAAGAAAAAAGAAAATAAGGATATACGGAAAGAAAGAAAGAAAGAAAGAAAGAAAGAAAGAAAGAAAGAAAGAAAGAAAGAAAGAAAAATAATGTTTGTTTGGATAAAGGAAAAGAAAAAGAGAAGAAAATAATAGAAATGATGATCAAAAAGAAAATGGACTAAAAGGAAAAACTAACAAGAAGTCCAAAGCAAAGAAAAGTTAGTAGAGATACTAGAAAGAAAGAAAGAAAGAAAGAAATAAAGAAAGAAAGAAAAAAGAGAAAGAAAGGAATAAGAAGTAGAAACGAGAAGAAAAAAGAAAATAATGATATACGGAAAGAAGGAAAGAAAGAAAGAAAGAAAGAACTGTAATGTGAGGGCTAATGAGTCAAAGAAAAATGGCCAGAAAGATATTAAAAAAAGAAAAGATAAAGGATATGAATAAAAGTGTAAATGAAAAAGAATAGAATTTAAATAATAATAATAATAATAATAATAATAATAATAATAATAATAATAAAAGAAAAAGAACGTAACGATATTTGTTTGAAAGGGAAAAACATAAAAACCGAGGGCAGTTCTGTCGTGATTTTTTGCCTGAGGAATGTGCCCCACACAGCTCTGGGACGATGACGACACAGGCTCAAGCAAAGACCCAGACACTAATGATTTTTATGTGGGTCAGTCATGACGCAGGGACCATCACCGTCATCACACCGACGCCATGGATAGAATCTGTATAGCAATGACAAAATGGACGACATTATTGATCGCCCCGTCGCATCTGGGCGTAATAGTGGGAGGGAAATAGGCTGGTCAGCTTGGAAATTGAGTGATCATACCGCACAGGACAGGAGGTAAGGCGAAGGGTAAGACGGAGTCGAGGTCTAGGGTTGTGTGCGGTATGCATGTGATTAACTCGACTCGCGAGTGTATATGTGGGGGTTGTGTGATGGACGCTGTGTGATAGTTTGTTTGCATTGATGTATAGTAGAGTTTTCTAACTGGCCTCCGTGGGCGTATAGTGCGTGTATCTTCGCAGTATCCCTTAGTGTCTAACCAGGTTCAAGACCAAGTGATCTCTCTCTATATATATCTATATATATATATATATATATATATATATATATATATATGTGTGTGTGTGTGTGTGTGTGTGTGTGTGTGTGTGATACAAATATAAAATTTGACACTCAGCCGACTGATGTTGTATTCAGCATTTTGGCTCCAGAGTTTCGTAGACGAATATTTGTTTAATTATTCGGCCGACTCGTCATATTTTAGCAAATTTCTCGTTTTTGCTATTTTTATGTTAATTTATATTAATTCTATTAATACTTTGTCTCTGATATTGAGGATTTCATGGCAAAGCCTACTTGCCTTAAATGACCTTTCTCACAGACTTCCATTGACTAACACCATTTCTGGCTTTGTTATATATATATATATATATATATATATATATATATATATATATATATATATATATATATATACGTTCTTTTTATAGATACAAATATTTAAGTAAATGCTCTGTTTATAATAAACAGTATTAACAACATTTACCGGCCTGAATGTCCGAGAAATTGTCATAGAAAATATGGGTCCTCCGACAGGAATCCAACCTGTATCTTATACGGAATCGTCATATAACCTGACGTGCCTTAACCGATTGGGCCATAGAGAAGCGTTCGGTTAGCAAGGTCGATTTTACTGTATTTAAGCACAATTCTCCATGATTTTCTCTCATTCATTCATATCTTCTCAATGCGTATCCAAATGTAAACCAATGACGTCATACATTATGAAAAGGACAAAGTCCGACAATTATTTTTTAAGACATTTTTATACAGTTCCGTATAGGATACAGGTGCGATTGCTGTCGGAGGACGCATATTTTCTATGACGATTTCTCGGACATTCAAGCCGGTATTTGTTGTCGGACCTTGTCCATTTCAGTATATATATATATATATATATATATATATATATATATATATATATATATATATATATATATATATAACTTTGAATAAATAATAGAAAGCCTATTATTTATTCAAAGTTATATATCTCTAGCATCTTGAGTGGCATTACTTTAATTTTATACACGTGTAATTTTATACACGTGTATTTATCTTTCTCTTCCCTGCCCTTCATTCATGTCACCCAAAACAAATATTATTCTCATAATTTCTATTCCCCGTTAAACAGTTCTGATGAGAGGGGACGAAACCGGTTAACTGGTGTTTTATTTTAAATCTAACATGGCCGTTAATAAAAAATTAGATTTTATGCCCTGATACGCTTTTGTACCGTCGCAAATATATATATATATATATATATATATATATATATATATATATATATATATATATATATATATATATATCGTTGGTGACTACGGGGCTTGGGCTTGTCAGGCTCAGTCAGAGTTAGTCAACATTCAAGTATATCGATTTCAAATGGACAAAAATCTTTTATCGTGTGTCGTTTTCATTCTTGACATCAGTTGGATCCAAAAAAAGAAAAACGGAACAATAAAACAAACAAAGAAAGTAAATATCAAAAGAATGAAATTAAATTAACCTGACTATTTAGGCTGCGTAGATCTGAGAGCTATCAAGCTGGAGAGAAACTTAATATGCAATATATTTCTTGCTTTACTTTTATAAATAAACTTTTAAAAATTTAAAATAATTTATTCCGTATAGTGTAAGGTTTTTTAGCGGAATGTATCAACTGAAAAAAGGCAATTGAAATTTAGCCCAACTTAATGTCTGAGAAAATCAAATAAAGTGGCAGTCTTAACTCGTCAACTGGGAGGGTTGTGGGTGAGGAATGTGACCGAGGAGTGTGATTGGGGTAGTGTTGATATTAGTCAGTAGTACTGATCATAAACGTACAAAAATTAAACTAAAAATTCACAGAGAGATACATAAATATACTAATTAGTTTTACGTACGCGTCCACAAACACACATGCACATGCACACAGACCCACACACAATGGTCCTGACTTTAAAAAAATGAAGTCACCTCTATTCACACCACAATGTTTTTTTTAAATAAATGTTTATTTTTATAGAATTATTACAGTAAAAATTAAAATACCAAAATGTATTTTTTTAATTTCATGCCGAGATTTTTATGAATTATATATTTTAGTTAAAGGAATCATTTTAGCATCTAAGTTATACCAAAAGTATATTCTGTTAAAGATTATAATATATATCCAAATGAGAGAAAGAACAAATGGAGTAAAATTCCACTGTTCATGGCATTTACTTTTTTTTAAAAGTGCTCAATACAAAATAGAGCAATATATTATTTTTATTATAAGATATTAGAAGAAAAACATGTTGAAATCGTTACAAAATAGCTTTCGTGTTTCGGCACTTTGTGCCTCTTCAGGCGATGTTAAGTAACTGGTGATTAAACACTTTATGTTTTAAATTTTCTTAAAAATCATTTAATCACCAGTTACCATATTTATCACAATGTTTCGGTCGTTTTAGGCTCCGGCCTTCTACAGGTGGTTGGAATGCCGAACTGAACCCTTTATTTCGCTCGCTGGATCTAACCAACGCTTTCCTCCACTGTGCCAAGTGTCCTTAAGGACATCTGTGTATGGATTTCTGGGACTTATAAACTTGATGTCTTCAGCAACCATTTTACCAGTGCTCACATTGCAATTTTTGCTGTTATCATTTTATGTTATTTACCAGAGCTCATATTGCAATTTTACCTCATCTCAGAAATATAGACAGATATATACATAGTCATTTTGGAGACTGATAATTTTTCAAAATAATTCATCATTTCTAGACCTAGAAAACGCAAAAATTATGGAAAAGCACTGGACGGCCGTTTCTTTCTATTTTTGGAACTCATCCGCAGCGCACATGCCGCTATCGAGTATCGAACTCGGACCGTTACGATGCAATGCAATCATCATACAATTGGGCCAGCAATGAAAGTATGTAACTTGACACACTATAACGCAGCTAATCCCATTTCCGGTGGCGGTACTTAGCCAAGTATTTATAACCCACAGAACACGATATATATTAAAATGCATTATGTAAACCTTGTACTTCATGATATAACCCTTTTTTTGTCTATTTTCGGGGTTTTTTTCTTTAGATATTTAAATAAGTTAAAATGCGTGACCCATCTAATTTCCAAACAGAACTAATTGTTATAGCCCAAATGGCTGATCATTCTGTGACTAAAACTGCAGAATTGTTTAAATTTTCGATAGATCCAGTTTTTAAAATGATGTTCGCATTCAAAATCAGAATAAAACCAGTACTGGCGTGTATACTTCTGGAGTGAAGCCACTGTTCACAAAGAGGTTATTCGAACGGTTAAACTAATTGTGACTAAAAAAACAACATAGGAACTATAGCAGTAAAATTAACAGAGTATTTAAGCGATGTCTTTGTCAACCAAAACCGTTAAGTTGCGTTCAGGTGGATACCATTGTTGCGCTGCAATTGCGAAACCTTTCCTTTCCCTCACCAAAATCAAGAAGGAGGAGCAATGGCGTCTAGACTATCACAAGTGTTCATTCGTTCACTGTAACTCTTATATTCTCTGATGAATCATAATTCACTTCTACTTCGGGTCGAGCTTATGCCTGGAAACAGCCCAAAGACGTCTTCAGCTCTGACTGGCGCCTACACTGAAGTATAAAGGTGGCTCTGTGATGACTTGGAAAGCACTACCAGTGAATCCTTTTGAATTTTTAGTTGCATTACTTGACAGAGTATCTTGGCTTATCATGTCTATTCTATGGTACAAATATTCTCTACTATTATCGCAAGGATGATAGCACTGATCAACACATATTTTAGTGCAAGGATGGAAAAAAAACTATTTCTTGGATAATTTAAAGGCGCCAAATACAAAATTTACGTCCGTTTTTTTTTCTTACCATTTTGGCAAAATTTTTCATTTTTACCTCATTTTTTTATCGAGTGAATTCACGATTTTCAATGTAAACCTAAAATCATAATCAACTCTAATCAGACTTTATTAATGAAAAGTAATCTGATGACCAATGGCTCTATAAAAAAAAGGAATCCATTCATTGAGTTTTACCACAACCTGATCATTTTTATAAGTAACTAAAAATGTATGTAGATAACTTAGGGCACATCGTTATTCAAACTATTAAAGACTATTCATTATGAAAGTATTCATATTCTTATCACTGGTATGCCCATGTGTGTATAAAATAAATTGTATGAAATTAATATAAAATTTACCATGCTTATATATTTCTGTGTACTGGTGTGTGTATTTTTTAGGTTAGAATTGTTTTGTTGTACATGTGACAAAAAGGAGAATTTAGTCAATAGAGTTACAAGAGAGAAGTTACACACGTGTTGCCCGTACTAAGGTTCGTAGCGAAGAGATTGAATTTAACGTCTTTTGGCGGGGTGTTCGTATTTCTGGCAGGAACAGTTTATGTTGCGTGATGGGAGTAATTATATTATTTTTAGCTAATTTATTTTATACAATGTTTTTATGTTATTGTTTTATTTTATTTATAATTTTCATTATTATTATGATTTTATATTTTATTTTTACTTATTTATAATAATAATAAAAATATCCTACAACTTTATACTTTTGTCCTCAATTCATACTTAACATTAATCATTGCAAATCAACTAAATTCAATAAACTCATATGAGACACCAAGCTTATCTTCTGTAGAACATATTTATAGTTTTGCGATATGTGTAAAAAAATACACACATGGGCATACCAGTGATAAGACTATGAACACTTTCATTTCAATTTGTAAACCTTGTATTTCCTGTCAAGTATGCTTTTATCGCCGTGAACACAAGACTTATTTCTGCTGCAGTGATTTGAGTGAACCTTCATAACATTTTGGTAATCGCCGACGTGCATAATAAACGTCAACCTATTCATCCACGAAACCTTCTTTTACGTCGTATCCGAATACAATGTTACTATTGACACTTTGTTTTATTTCTAGGCCTTAATACCAAGATAAATAACTTCAAGCATGTAGAAACTATCCTGATTCGCTCTCTCATATATGTGGCGAGTTTACAACAACGAATGACACTAAACTGATCAATGATTTTGTCAGAAAAGCTTACCGTGCTTACTTAGAATTGAAACTGGGACATATGGAGGGCACGACCTATTGTGTGCAAAACATGTCAGGGGCACTTACAGCAGTGGAGAAGAGGTACTTTAGTTTTGTTTGGTACGCCGATGTTTTGGCGCGAACCACAAAATCCCAGCTATTTCTTAATTGAAATTGTTAGCCCCAACAAGAAGAAACGAAAATCATGTGAACTATCTTTCTCTCAATTCATCTATCAGACCTGTACCACACTCCGATGAAATCGCGATTCCTGTCTTCAAAGGCTTTACGTCCAGGGACATTGAAAAATCCGACCATGATGATGCGAATCATTTCGTTGATATGAGCAAAAATGACAATGTTATTGATTTCAAGGAATTGTCATCTGAACCGAAAGTGTTTGATCAAGTAAAGCTGAGTAACATAATCAGGGATTTGAACTTATCAAAAGAATCGGCGGAACTCTTAACTTCGAGCCCGAAGGAAAAAAAATCTCCTTAAGGAAGCAAAAGTACATGTTATCCCAGTAGATATGCTGACTTTGCCACCTACGGCAATCATACCAACAAACTTGTATTTTGTAACGATTACGAAGGAGTTTTGCTGCCTCTTGGTATCCAGGACGACGATGCAAATTCACGGAGACTATTTATTGATAACTTAAAGCTTATTTTAATATTTGTTTTGCTGTACAATATCAATCTATACACATCGACACCAAATGGGCACTACGCTGAAAAACAAAAGCATAAACCCATCAAGGAGGTAATGGGAAGAATAAATTACTTTCATTATAACTGGGCGATTTATGTTAACCTGAAAATGTTTAACTTTTAGCTTGGGCAGCGATCACGCTAGAGACATTCTCCATGATTCCTTTGTTTATGGGACAGTAGAGACAAAGATCAACATTGGGATAGAAGAGAATGGTTGGTCAGATAGTCGAAGAGAAAAATGTGATAACTGATCCGCTAGTCCCCAGAGACAAAATTTGGCCTCTCCTCTCTGTATCAAATTAGGATTCATAAAGCAGTTAGTGAAAGTGATTGACAAGGAAGGCCAACGTTTTCAGTACATCGGCAGTGTCTTTCCTGGTCTCCGCATAGAAGAGCTGAAACGAAGTATTTTAATGGATCTGACATTCGAAAGCTCATCACGATTGTAAACTCTATGAATGTTACTGAATCAATTTCCTGAATTATGTTTGTTGCAGTAGTAACAATATGTTTGATAATCGCAAAAACAAAAACAAAAAACAGATAATTATTGTGGAATAATAAGGAAGGAGGGCTTGGAAAACCTGATACTCACGGTTCGATTAGAGAGAAAGAGAGACGAGGGAAAACAATGCGTGACATACCTGGCGGCCTTAAGCAATTGGATGACAGAACGTGGTCTGGGGGAGGTAGCAGAGGGAAGGAACTTATTGGGAGCTACAAGGGATATAGGGAAGTGGAGAACCATGATCGCCTACGTCCTGAGAGGATACGGCACATAAAAAGAAACTGTGAACTAGTCGGCAGGGTTTCAGCAAAATACCAGGAACTTGGTGCTAACGAGACTACATTTCTTGAATAGTATTTCGGACAGGTTGCAAGAAAACCGTGGCGATAAAAGTGATGAACAAGGAGAACCTTTTCATCAGGATATAAAAGTCATGTAGGACAAATATCAAGGGAGATGGGAGAAAGGAATGATGGCAGATTACTGTTGGAGTCTGAAGAAAAAAAATGTTCATCATTCGCCAAAATACAAAATTAAATCGATAGATTCATGGTTCAAATTCGAACCTGGATATCATGGTCCAAAAGCGAACGGTCTAACCAGACGGCCAAGTGACGTCTTGAGGTTAGTCTAGTGGAGACAATCCCAGCGTGCTGCACCTTCGGAAAATGCATGAAAACCAAACCGCGAGTTGACCCACGCCTTGTGAATGAAAATGGGTAGACGGAACCCTTAGGAAGCCTTTGACGGTTGTACTAGCACGAAGTTTTCGCTTTTCAGACAAATGGCTAAAAAAACAAAAGCAATTTTCTTGTTATTGGCCATCATCTGAAGCACGAGAACTAGAGCTAACTGAGAAAAATTACTATAATAATTGAATTCACCGCCATGAAATTGTTTAAAATTAGCTAAGACGTCCCTTGCATCATTTCAAATAAGAATTTTCTAGGACAACAAAATCGTTTGATTGATTCACACAATTAATACCATTTAAAACTGGTATGAAGAGCACAGACGAGAAATCATCGCCGAAAGAAGAAAAACAGGTTTGACTTGACGAAAGGCTCAGTATTCACCTAATATTCACCTAACTACCGTTCAGATCTTAGACGCGTCAAATTGGAGACGCTGATTGATGCCAAAGTCAAATTCAAAATAATAAAATAAATAAATAATAAAATATAACATATATATATATATATATATATGCGATTTGATTATAGTGGTGAAGGCTTTGTGCAGAACCAGCCACACTTTTTGAAGGGCCGAATACAGAGACCTCATTCAGTACTTGCTACAAGGTCCCAAAACGACCCCCCGCAGCTTTTGAATTCAGAGTTGTCTTTCTGCTAGACCAGTTGCAATCCAAGGCTGTAAAACCCATAGCTGGTTTCTATAGCCTTTGATGCCATCAGTTGCTATCTAAAGCTATATTTACCAATAGCTACAGGAAGAAGAAGAGGATTTATACCTTGCCCAAGGGTATTAGCTCGTAAGTGAATGGATTCGACTGGAATTCGAACTCGGTTCTTCGATTACTCTATCCATTACTCCACCGTACATCCTATATATATATATATATATATATATATATATATATATATATATATATATATATATATGTGTGTGTATGTATGTATGCGTGTGTGTATGTTTGAGAGAGAGAATGTTAGAGATAAGAGAGAAAGGAACTAAGAGTGAATGGATGTGTGTGTGTGTGTGTGTGTATGTGTGTGTAAATATGTGTTCCTAAATTTGTTCAATTGCGAGCACGCGCCAAATCTAAAGAGGATTGCTGCTCAGTAACAGAGAACCCGTCTCGCAAACAGCAGCATCCACCTCATGGTACGAATTGGCTTGAGGGCAATAGTACGCGATCATGCTTACGGCGAAGGTCAAAGAGTCTAGGATGTGTACGTGATAGTGTATATATATATATATATATATATATGTATATATATATATATATATATTTCATAAAATAGGGAACATTTTATTAATCAAATTTTGGATTCAAAAGTATCGTGTCGATTAAAAATAGAAACTTATGGTACCTTTCGTCCGACGCTTTCGAAGCGATACTCGTCGACTTTTGATTAATAATCAGTTCCTTGTTTTAAGAAGAATACTTAGATGGTACACTAAATATCTTTTCATATATACATTATAAACACCCACACAAACATATATATATATATATATATATATATATATATATATATATATATATATATATATATATATATATATATATATGCATGCACATTTCACTGAATACGACAGACAAGGTCCTTTGATTTAGTTTTTTAGACAATTTCTTATGTGATCTAATATTTTTTTTCTTTTCAGATGATAAATTATATAAAAAATGCCCGAATGTTTTTTTCTTAGCCAGCGCTTTCGGCTATACATTTAGCCATTTTCAAGGATGAAATAATTTAACGGTTAAATAAGAAATATTTTGTTGCATGTCTGTATTCATATAATGTTTTCATTTTTCAAAACACGGTCAAGATATTGTGTCCATGTTGATAGTTGATATTTTAAGTGTTGTTTTTTTTTTTTTTTTGCTTTTATTAATAAGGATCCCATTATTTTTAACCTTTTGTTTTTTGGCAGGTAGATGATGTTATTATATTTGTGTTATCAACAAGTATCTTACGAATAGTGCCCGGTAGGTATTTCTTATTTAACAGTAAAAATATTTCATTTATTTATTTATTTGGATTAATTTATTTTACTTGTTTTTTTTTATTTATTTTATATATTTATTTATTCTTTTCGATATTTTAGTAACGCAGTAAAAAATTTTGAGATTAGTTCAGATCTTTTATTTAATAGTTTTTGTCTTGGAAGGCAATTAAAGCTATTTTTTCGTCCGATTTTTGGATTGATTGCTGTAGTCTATTTTAACGGACACAGCGTTTGTTGATAAAAAAAAACCCAGAAATCTCTAGTGTATGGTTACTGTCAATGTCACTACCAATTTTCAATCCAAGAGTTGCTCTTCTTTTGTGTGAGCTCTGGGAATTTATGAAAAGTGGGGGAAAGGTTTTATCTCGAAAATCGTTTTAGATTGTTTATTATTCTTATTTTGAATTATTTTAGTATTTATTTTATATTATATATTTTTTATTTATTTTACATTTATTTGTATATTTATTGTATACTTTACTCAGTTCGAGATGTTGGTGTTTGAAATAAAATTTAGTGGTGGACACATTTAAATCATGGAATGAAACTCAAATTAAACTCAATTAAATGTAGTCATTAGATATTGGAGGCACGTTGGAGTAATGGATAGCAGCTCGGAAGGAGGAATCGGAGGACCGAGTTCGAATTCCAGTCGAATCTATTACATTCACTTACGTACTAATACCCTTCTTCTCTCCCTGCTATGGGTAAATAACAGGACAGACCAGGCTCTATAGTCTTAGATGGACACTGGTCCACCGCCGAAAGAAATGGTAATCTACCTAGGGGAAAAATCAGCCTCGTCAGTCATGTATCGAAAGCGTATAGCACACTCATGGCACATAACTGACATTAGATATTGCGTTTATCTATACAGCGGCAACTCATAACGTCTTGGGTGTATTAGATTAATGCAAATGTTTCTGGTATATTTGTCAAAATATTTTTTGTCTATGAATGTGTGTCATCATTGTTCATTATGTAAATATTTTTCCTATCGTTTTATCTTTTTATGGTTCAACTATTTTTTTTATTCCTTCGTAAAACAGAGATTCCGGGTTTGACTTGATTAATTCATCGCGGAAATGTTCAATATCTTGAAATTATTGGAACCGCCAATATAAGAAAACACAGTTTAAAAAAAAATTACAATCCTAAGTCCTGAAGTATTTGCCGCAGGGATAATTTCCCATCGTCAGCGGTTGGTGTGAGGAATTTGCATCTTCGGGTCGGGTGTTTTTATTCAACAATAGCAAAAACATTAATCCATGTCATTTCTAAGAAATAAATGTTTTTTCTCCCGGTTCGAATTTGATGAATGTTCATTTTGTTTATAGCATTTATAGATTGTAATTTAACAAGTGATTCCATTGTCCACACTGTTTATATCTATCTATAAATATATACATATATATATAATATATATTATATATATATAATATATATTATATATATATAATATATATTATATATATATAATATATATTATAATTTTTTTTTTTTTAAGCGTATCACCCCGAGCAAGGCCGGTGGCCACTATCACGCAAGGGGTTACAGAAGGGTTGGAGGAAGAGCAGATAGGAGTGGTGAAGGAAGGGTTGTGGAGAAAGAGAAGGACGGAGGGCCGATCGAGGTGGAGAGGTTACGGGAGATATAGAGCGAGAGCAGATAGGAATGGAAGATGTCAGGAAGTGGATAGATCAAGGCAACTGGAGATGACGATTGACGCTACACTTAAACCGTTGGAGATTGTATTTGTCAGGGAAACAGAAACAGGGAAGGGAGTTCCATAGGCGAGATGTGCGAGACATGAAGCTATTGGAGTAGAAAAGACGTCTACACCTAACAGTTTCTACGGTGAAGGGGTGGGAACGGGATGCCAGCCTCGTAGGACGCTTGAATTCACGAGGCTTAGGGACAAGTGAGAGCAACTCCTCAGAGCAATTACCGTGGAAGCACTTGTAGAAAAGGCAGAGTGATGCAACATTCCGTCTGTGAGAGAGCGACTGCAGACGAGATGACAGATCAGGGCCAATCACATTGCATATCCGTCTCTGGATCTTATCAAGAACCCCGAGGCAACACGCAGGGGCCCCAGACCATAAATGGCAGCAATACTCCATGCAAGGTCGAATGGTAGACTTATAGACCTGGAGGATCGATTCAGGGGAGAAGAATTTCCTGGCTCGGCACAGGGAACAAACTTTTCTAGCGGTGGATGATGCAATTGACTCGATGTATTTGTTCCATCTCAGATCAGCGGACAGCGTGAGACCGAGCAGCCGCAGAGAGGAACTCTCGAGAAGTTGGTCCTCAGACATTCTGATGGGATGCAGGGATGGGTCCTTGTGGTGGTTAATGGAGAGCAATTTTGTTTTAGAGGCATTAAAGTTGACCATCCATTTCTCTCCCCAGTCCACAACCGATTGGAGGTCCTTTTCAATTTGAGCTGCCAGGTTAATTTTGTCCGCCTCAGTAGATTTGTGATTGAGGCAGGAGTAAATAGTAGTGTCGTCAGCGTAGATACCGACTTGGGAGTCTATGGCGTCAGGAAGGTCATTTATAAATATGAGGAACAGAGTAGGGCCAAGGATGGAGCCTTGAGGAACACCAGCAGTAGTGGGATAGGAGAGGATCCACTGAGAACAACCTTCAAATCCCGGTTTGATAGGAACGATTGAATTAGGTCAAACAATCGACCTGTGATACCATAACCCCGGAGCTTGCGAAGGAGGCCGGCATGCCAAACCCTATCGAATGCCTTGGAGATGTCAAGGGCCACGGCACGGGCTTCGCCGTTACTATGGATAGCTTGGTAGACAAATTCAGTGATGGCCGTAAGCACATCGGCAGTAGACCGGGCAAAGCGGAAATCATACTGCTTGTCTGAGAGCAGATCGTGGGATATCAGGTGAGTAGTCACTTCGGCGTTGATAATGGCCTCGAAGACTTTGCCGAAGATGGGAAGGTAATTAGAAGGGTTGGAGGGGTCGCCAGAGTTCTTAAAGACAGGAACAATGGTAGAGGACTTCCAGCAGTCAGGAAAACAGGAGTCCTTGAGGCAGCGGTTGTACAATTTAGAGAGGGCAGGTGCCAGTTCAGGTGCGCATTTCATCAGGACAATGGCTGGTATTCCGTCGCCGCCGGTAGCCTTGTGGGGATCTAAGTTAGATATAATGCCCAGTACCGACGACGGGGTTATGTGCAAGCCGTCCAGTAGGGCCTCAGTTCTGGGAGGGAAGTCGGGCAAGGGTACCCCAGAGGAGTCAAGCATAGAATTGGAAGAAAACTTTCGAGCGAAGCATTCGGCCTTGTCGGCAGAGGTGGTCAGGACCTCAAACTGATTGAACAGTGGAGGAATGGAGGGTTTGTTACTATTCAGAACGCTCTTGCAGAGGCGCCAATAGTCCTTGGAGCCAAATTTGCGGGATGCAATACGTTCCTTCATCCGAGCTGCAAATAGTGCCTTGGCATTGTCGAGGGTACGTTTACACTCATTGCGTGCAGAGGTAAATAGACGTCTGTTGAAGTCGGACATGTCACTACGAAAACGGTGGAAGAAGTGGTTCCTATGGGCAATGGCGGCTGAGCAAGCAGCTGTGAACCAGGGGGAGGATCGCGGTTTGACCTTGAATTTCCTGGAGGGGATGAAAGCTTCGATACCGGCTTTGATCCAGGAGGAGAACTCAGAAGCACAGTCATGAGTGGGGAGCTTAAATACAGCATCCCAGGGGACATCGCGGAGGAAGTCCCGAAACGAGTCCCAGTCAGCCCGTTGGTAGCAGAAAGTGGTTCTGGTGGTAGGAGGTTCTTTGCGGGGGGTGGGGCTGAAGGAGATACTGACAGACACGACAGCATGATCGGAGTTACCGATAGGACAGAGCTGCGTGGCACTACACGACTCAGGGATGGAGGTAAAACACAGGTCGAGGAGTGAGGGCTTACAGTCACGATTGTAGGAAAAACGCGTGGGGAAATCGATTATCTGGGTGAGGGATTGAGAGATTGAAAAGTTAAGAGTATGAACGCCAGCGAGGTCAGTGGTAGCGTTCTGTAGCCACTGGTTGTGATGGGCGTTGAAATCACCAAACACAAATATGTGAGCGGACGGATGGACAGAGAGGGCCTTATCAACGCTGTCAGAAATGACATCGAGTATCCCGCAGTCCTGAGAGGATGGAGAGCGGTAGAGGAAGAAAAGATAGCTTACAGCATTGAGAAGAGATAGGCGGAGACATAAGTAGGAATGATCCGGCGATTCGAGAGAGGTCTCTTTAGCCAGAGGGAGATGGTCCTTGACGTAGACACCCAGACCATGCATGTGGGTTAGAGAGTCTTTTCTGAGGAGTGGGAGGTATCCAGGGATCGAGAGATCGGAGGAAGGGATAGAGGAGGTAAGATTGGTCTCACACAGGGCGAGTATATCCGGGCACTTAGCTATGAGGAAAGACTCAACGCTGCAGAAGTTGGTTCTAATGCCGCGGATGTTAGAGAAGGAGATATTTAGAGGTTTGGGTGATTTTTGGAAGGCTGGTTTAGGTTTGTATTTCAGTTTTTTGTTATTCATGTTGGTAATTGGTTTTGGAAAGAGGGAGAAGGCCTGAGTTAAAGGAAGCCGATGGTTGATACCTATGACGCGAACAAAGAGGGGGATTGGCACAGCAAGATTCATAATGTGGCCTCAGGGTTGCCCACCGGAAATGACTGCAGGGACACCTATCCATGCGCGACATGGCACTACAGACACCCCGATATTATGCAACTGTTGATCAGAGCGGCCGCTCAAGACGCTACGCAAGAGTTAGGGCTCCTAACTACCAGTCGGAAACAGCAACCAGGTAACTGTCAACCGTGTACCCTCAGAATGAACAGGCAATGCCACAGACTGCGCGCATCATGGGAGGAACACAGCGACACCAGTACGGAGGCCAGTAAGTGGGAGAAAGAGATCCGGGAACCCCTTCCTAAACACGAAACAAGGTTTGGGCCTCTACTCGCGTTCAATAGAAGAGGGAGGAGTGTTGACCGGGCGGTAGGAAAGCCTACCTTCTCCAATTACATAAAACATATACAACGATGACAGAACAAAGGGCATATACAAGTTGAGGGTACTGGGGGATAGGAAAGACAAATGGTACTAAGTTTTAACTTAGTATAAGTCCCAGTGGTCTATATTAAAAACAAACAAAATTGGACAAGGGGAAAAAGAGGTTAGCAGGCGTTAGTTTTTAGCAAGAAAAGAAAGAAAAAAAGAAAAATAAATAAATAAATAAATAAAATTAAATTAAAAATAATTATTAATAAAGTATTTACTCACTGGGATTCAGTTTTAATATCGACGACATACTTCGCAAAAGACACAAGCGAAAGTGGACGGCATGCTCGATTCCCCAAGCGTCAAGTTACAAAGAACGCAGTGTTGGTGGCAGTGGGGGGGGTCGTACGACCGCTATTCCACCACCACAACAGTGGGCCGGGGGGAAGGGCTTTTTGTAGGAGAAAGTCCAAAACAAAATGGCACCCATTCTGACCAGCAGAACTTTTCGAGCCGAACGAGTTTCTAAGGAGGCAGTTGACGATAGAAATAAACTGAAAATCTTAAACATTGGCTATTAAGTTGGCTAACAGATTATATTCCCAGTGGTCTATATTAAAAATAAACAAAATTGGACAAGGGGAAAAAGAGGTTAGCAGGCGTTAGTTTTTAGCAAGAAAAGAAAGAAAAAAATAAAATAAATAAATAAATAAATAAAATTAAATTAAAAATAATTATTAATAAAGTATTTACTCACTGGGATTCAGTTTTAATATCGACGACATACTTCGCAAAAGACATTACATATATATATAAATAAATATATATATATATATGTATATATATATATGTTTAGAGAGATAGATATGGACATATATATATATAAATATATACATATATATATAATATATATTATATATATATAACATATATTATATATATATAATATATATTATATATATTACATATATATATAAATATATATATATATGTATATATATATATATATATATATATATATATATATATATATATATATATATATATAATTATTATAATATTCAAATACCAAAATATATATTTTTAATTTTATGCAGAGATTTTTTTAAATTATATATTTTAGTTAGAGTAAAGAAATCATTTTAGCGTCTTAGTTACACCTAATGTATATTTTGTTAAAGATTGTAATATATATCCGAAAAAGAGAAAGAACAGATGGAGTGAAATTCCATTGTTCATAGCATTTACTTTTTTTTTAAATGCTCAATCCAAAAAGAGCAATATATTATTATTTTATTATAAGAGATTAGAAGAAAAAAATGTTGAAATCGCTACACAATAACTTTCGTGTTTCGGCACTCTGTGCCTCTTCAGGTGATGTCAAGTAACTGGTGATTAAACACTTTATGTTTTAAATTTTCTTAGAAATCATTTACTCACCAGTTATTTACTATGGTCTGAAGAGTCACAACGTGCCGAAACACGAAATCTATTTTATTTACATTATTCGGAAACGTTGTAATAAATCTGGCGACAAAGATGAGGACAATAGTCCGAATAATGTAAATAACGTACATAATACCTCATCTCAGAAATATATACAGATACGAAAGCTATTATATATCGATTTCAACATGTTTCTTTCTAATCTCTTACACACACACACACACACACACACACACACACATACATATATATATATATATATATATATATATATATATATATATATATATATATATGAAAGGAAACTTTTCTTGTTTTTACTTACCTGTTATGTCAGACTGTTCGTTGAAGATGAAGGACGATCCGTGTGATCAAACTAAGACGAAGGAAAAAGACGAGCTGGCCGTCGAGTCTTTTTTTGTATCGTCTTAGCTGAGGAGGAAGTGACGTAAGTCGGTGGTGATTGGACAGCAGTGGCTTTTATTGGCGGAGTCCATTTGTTGCGTGCTTCGCGTGTTTTTTTTTTGTTTGTTTCAGGATCGCCTGCCGGAATAGTACTGTTTCGGTAGGGTCTCTTGGGCGAGCAAGTATGATGTTGGAAGACCCGAAACTTGCCATGACCCCAAGTCATAACATCACTGACGAGGCGATCCTGAGCACTCATGGGAGTGTTTTCATAACAAATATATATATATATATATGTTTCTTTCTAATCTCTTGCACACACACACACACACACACACACACATACACACACACATATATATATATATATATGTATGTGTGTGTGTGTGTGTGTGTGTGTGTGTGTGTATTAAAAAATGTAGTTTTAAGGTATGCTATGTTAATGGGTTAAAATCTTCAAGATCAGGGATAGGACGTATCTAAATATAAAGGTGGACACTGAGGTCAACACCTTCTTAGTCTTTTTTTTTAAATTTTCACAGATATGCGTTGTCTTTTTAAAACATTATCCTTATGGATGATAATAAGCATAATCTTTTTTTTAAGCTGGTATCTATTCATTTTTTTATGTATTAGTAATTTCCATACCAGAGAGACCTAATAAAAAAGTATAATTAATCTTCTGTTTAATGGATGATGGACGCGAAACTCTGAGAAGCAGTCGAAGACGAACCCTAATTCCTTGCAATGTATGTAGATAAAGTTAAAAACTGTGTGATGAAGGGAATAAACATTTCACTGATATGGATTTTGAATGAACTTCATCTCCAGCTCAAAAGAAAAAAAAGAAGGCAGAAAAGGCACTTGGCAAATCAAGTATTCAAACAACTAATGTATTTGTGAGGAAGAAGAACCACTTCAAAAGACCTTCCGTTACAAGCATCAAAGCCAATGTGTTGCAGTATACTATTACACCAACTTTTACATTGACTAAGTCATTGATATTACATATATGTCCAGTGCAGTAATCAAAATTGTACTTCCAATCAAAGACAGAAATGATTACTTTTGATGACATTTGTTGGATGATTTTTCATAAGTGGCTTGGTTTGATTTGGTTTGGATTGTTTTACTGCATATCAACCTCAAGGATTTATTTAATCCCGACAAAATTCGTTCGGTTAGCAAGGTCGATTTTACTGCTTTTTATGGAAGATTGAAGTTTAAAAACAGTAAAATTGACCTTGCTAATCGAACAATTCTCCGTGGCTCGATCGGTCAAGGTAAATGACGGTTCGAATATGATACAGGTCCTTACATATATATATATATATATATATATATATATATATACTCGACTCTCCTATCGAATTCGACGTATGAGTTCAAGCAGATCAGTTACTAGGAAACCGACAGCCCGACATCAACACATGTGATTTGATTTTGTAGTGATGGTTCTGTGCAGAACCATCCACATTTTTAAAGGCCCTAATAGAGAGACCTGGTGCACTACGTGCCATAAGGTCCCCAAAAGACTCTCCGCATTGTGCTAATGTCGAAAGTACTCAGAATAAAATTAATATGCATCAACATAGTAATGTTTTTTCTTTATTTAATAAGGATACTTAGAAAATTTATTTACTATTATCCTCATCTTTGTCGCCATATTTATTACAACGTTTCTGCCTTTGTTCGCTCCGGCCTTCTTCAGGTGGTTGGAATGTCGAACTGAACCCTTTATTTCGCTCACTGTGGTAGACTTCTCCAGTTCTACGTGCCATGTTTAATGGATGTCAGTTATCTGTTATCTCCTGTTAATTTTTCCTTCTGAAAGTTCTCCACTGCCTTAACCGGGTATTGAACTCACACACTTTGGGTGCTGTCACTGGATCTAACCAACGCCTTTATCAACTGTGCCATGTGTCCTTGAGGACTACATCCATTAAACATGGCACGAAACGTTGTAATAAATATGGCGACAAAGATGAGGACAATAGTCCGAATAATGTAAATAATGTACATAATACCTCATCTCAGAAATATAGAAAGATACTGAAAGGCCGAAACGTTGTAATAAATATGGCAACAAAGATGAGGAGAATAGTCCGAATAATGTAAATAATGTACATAATACCTCATCTCAGAAATATAGAAAGATACTGAAAGGCCGAAACCTTGTAATAAATATGGCGACAAAGATGAGGACAATAATCCGAATAATGTAAATAATATACATAATACCTCATCTCAGAAATATAGAAAGATACTGAAAGGCCGAAACCTTGAAAAAAATATGGCGACAAATATGAGGAGAATAGTCCGAATAATGTAAATAATATACATAATACCTCATCTCAGAAATATAGAAAGATACTGAAAGGTCGTAACGTTGTAATAAATATGGCGACAAAGATGAGGAAAATAATCCGAATAATGTAAATAATATACATAATACCTCATCTCAGAAATATAGAAAGATAGTGAAAGGCCGAAACCTTGTAATAAATATGGTGACAAAGATGAGGACAATAGTCCGAATAATGTAAATAATGTACATAATACCTCATCTCAGAAATATAGAAAGATACTGAAAGGTCGTAACGTTGTAATAAATATGGCGACAAAGATGAGGACAATAGTCCGAATAATGTAAATAATGTACATAATACCTCACCTCAGAATTATAGACAGATACATAGAAACTTGTCCGTAATTACGAGAGAATCCTATTAAAAATAAGGATAGACAAAACTTTTCTAAATTATTTAATGAGACATGTGTACCTATCTAGGTTTCGCCTAAATGGATCTTCAGCCAGTTTATTCTGAAGATCAATTTACGTGAAACCTAATTTTTTATACTCTGCGCTACTTACCGTCTTTACGTTTTTTCTTATTTACTCGATTGTTTTTTTTTTCTTTTTTGGGGGGGGGATTAGAAATTGCGACACTGGACGATTTTTTCGACCTACTTGGATGTTTCTAGTTCTTTCTTTTTTTTCCAAATTTTTTTCCCAGATTCCTATTTGTTTGAATATATTTTTATTTGCAAATTGTGTTATCCCGTTTTTTTTACACCAACCGAGTATAGCTATTAGCATAATAGTTATTAACATAATATATATATATATATATAGCGTAATGAGAAACCACGTATATTTTCTTAATATGTATATAATATAGAAGAAAAAAAGTGAAAGTATTTATTTATATTTTTATATATATATATATTTGATATTTCAGATCGGCCCCGATCTTTCTTCAGAAATGGATGTTTTCAGAAGTTTGTTTACATTAAGTAGCGTCGGGGCCGATTTGAAATATCAAATATATACACACATATATATATATATATAAAGAAATATAAATAAATACTTTCACAAAAAAACATTCAATTTTTTTTTAATTTGCAACTTTTCAGTTGTTTTTTCTATATTATATATATATATATATATATATATATATATATATATATATATATATATATATATATATATATATATATATATGGGTGGTGCATTTCATTGCTATACATTACCTAAAACTTTCGTGAGCAGAATTATTGAACCCATAGAAAGTTTTTTTGTTTTTTTTAGGGGGACATGATGTCAAAATAGCCACTCTGTTGTTTTTTCTGTCTTTTTTAATCCTGTCACCCCAAGCAAGTTAATAAAGCCACTAAAACGAAAAGGGATTACTGAATATTAAATAATATGAGAAAATAGAAAACATTATGAAGTAGAGAGAGAGAGAGAGAGAGAGAGAGAGAGAGCAATAAAATAACAGGAATTAAGAAAACAGAGGATAACGATTTGCATTCTATATAAAATTTTGAAGATCAAAGTTGACTGGAAAGCAAGAAGCCGGAAGAATGTTCCACAATCAAGAAACGCCAGAGAAGAAACTGTTAGCATAGAACTTGCGGTTACATCTAGCAGTGTCAAGATGTTGAGACCTGGCTGCCAATCTAGTACTGCACTTAAATTCAAGGTGCCAAAAAGGAAAGCTCAACAGAACAATTACAATGAAAATAATTATAGAAAAACACAGGAGAGCAACATTGTGGCGGTCATACGGATATATTTTTGTCGTAACAATCAACATTGTTCGGCTAAGTTTACATTTTCTCTTTTATTATTAATGCCGGACATTACGTGTCTGCATTGTAAAAAGAAAAAGAAATTCTGTAAAGCCAATTTTGCAAGAGACCCATTCCCTAAAAATATATATTTATATTGCCTTTCTTAGTATTTCCTCATTGGAAATTTACCAGGGACAAATGAATTCTAATTTGTTTTCCTTTTTATGCTACTAAATTAGTATTAAGCCGTTACTGTTCATTAATGGTGTCGCTGACCATGAATGCTGACAGGTGTGGTGAATATGATAAAAAAATAGCCATTACTTAGTTATCCATTTAATGAAAATAAAACAACAACAACAACAACATAATAATAATAATAATAATAATAATAATAATAATAATAATAATAATAATAATAATGAAATCGAAATCTCAAAACTACCGCACATTGAAATCGAAATTTAAAAATGTGGTCCATGGGAACATCAACAATCCTTGTTGTAGTCGGAGCCCGCGGATTGGTTGGAAAATATTCCAATGGACCTATTGAAGGGATTCCTAGAAGCCCATGCCTTAAAGAAATACAAAAAATTGTTCTCACGTGTTCAGCCTATACCTTACGAAGGGCTTTATCTATGTAAAATATTTTTTTTATTGGTTAGTGGAAAATGTCATGATGCTATTTCTAAACTTAGGTCTCTGGGCGGGACCCAAAAAGAAACGTGTACACACCAGAAATCAAAGGAAATAAAATAATAATAATAATAATAATAATAATAATAATAATAATAATGTCACCTATTTGTTATAAATATATAATTTGACGTATATCAAGGCTAACACAATTTCAGCCAATAAAGTACTCGCTAGTAATCCAGATCAAGGACCATTTAATCAGCTGTAATAAAAGTTATGATACTTATCGGGAGTCAACTCGTAGTTTCGTGATTTCTTTTCCGTCAGGACTCGGATAAGTCAAAAAATATATTCTTTAATCCATCTCAATCATTCATTAATTTACCATTCATATTCGATTCCTGGTGTGTGTCAACTTCCAATAAATATTATGAACTTAAATTATTTCTGCTCTTTTGATTGCAATTTTATCCTCTGTTGGCGGAGATTTCTTTTTGCGAGGTATACTGCTGCCGTATGCGATAGGCAACAATAAACTACAGAATAACTCAAAATTGATCGCTGCATTTATTGCATTAAAATTTAAGCTTACCTTTTAAAAGTTCAACAATAATTCTAACGCCGCCACTTAATTTAAAGACGATTGGTGTACGTAGGTCCTTACTTTCTGTACAAACAATTTTACTTCATGGGTGACTTTCACTGGATTTCGCAATTAATTTCAATTATTCTTAAATTTATTTCCAAGTTATAAAACTTTTTATTGTACAAAAAATTTCGTCGCAAAAAAATCACGCAAAAAATCACCGAAAACAATCACAGTAATGAAAACTTGGTGATCCAAAATGTCATGCTTGCAGGTTCGCATCCTGTCCAGAATGTTTTTAATTTGCTCACAGAGTCGGTCTGATTCCAAAATGGTTGGCCTATGACCTCTAGGAGTAAAGTTGAAAAAGTGTGACACACTGACATTCACATTTATTTATATAGATGGATAACAGCTATTTTGGAATCTGTCTATATTTCTGAGATGTGCTATGTAAACTATTTACATTGTTTGGACTATCGTCCTCATCTTTGTTGCCATATTTATCACAACGTTTCGACTTCGAGTTATCCGTTATCTCCTGTTAATTCCCTTCTCGAAGTTCTCCACCGCCTTAACCAGGTATTGAACTCACACTCTTTGGGTCCTGTCACTCAAGGATACATCGCGCAGTGGATAAAGGCGTTAGTTAGATCTAGTGACAGGGCCCAAAGAGTGTGAGTTCAATACCTGGTTAGGCGGTGGAGAACTTGGAGAGGGGAATTAACAGGAGATAACGGATAACTGACATCCATTAAACATGGCACGCGGAACTAGAACAGTCTACCCCAGCGAGCAAAATAAAGGGTTCAGTTCGACGTTCCAACCACCTGAAGAAGGCCGGAGCGAACAACGGCCGAAACGTTGTAATAAATATGGCGACAAAGATGAGGACAATAGTCCGAATAATGTAAATAAATTTTCTAAGTATCCTTATTAAAGAAAGAAAAAACATGGCGACGAACATGAGGACGAATATTTTCCATTTTCTTCCACTATAAAAATCTAATCACTTAAACACTTCAAACAGCAACAATAATAAAATGGATACCGCATGTTAGTGCAGGGAAAATAATGATATATTTAAGCTGTTATGTTTGTTCTTTTCCGAAAGCAAAGGGATTTGAAAGAAACGCACATCAATACTAGAAAGAGTGATAACAGCGAAATTGAGAATTATTACCCGTTTTAATAAATATTTTATAAATTTCAACCGTCAGTCACATTAACTGTTCGATTATTAGATACTGAATACAGTGTAACCCGGATATAAGAGAGTTGTCGGGACCGGAGAATAAGTCTCTTATATCCGGGTTTCTTTTATATCCGGGTTTGGTCTATTATATATACATTAACACAGGCTCTAATATGGGACCAGATAAAAATCTATCTTATATCCGGGTTTCTTTTATATCCGAGTCTCTTATATCCGGGTTACACTGTATTTCCGGCATGGAACCAGTTAGTTCCACCATCACCGTTACCAAATATATTCCCCATATTTCCTCATGTCTTATTTTGTTTAAACTTAATTTATTTGAGAGTTCATGCCTGAAAAGGAAGCCAGTGAACTGCGTCGAGATCTGTTGGGTCAATAACCCAAATGGGGGGGGGGGGGAAGAAAAACTCTTAAAGACAAAGACATTCTTTTAGTCTTGCTAATGGAAGGTTGTAGTCCGAACATGACTGACTGCTTTGATGACAAATTGGAAACGGGAATGGTGTAGGTGGAGAGGGCGTGACCGTGAGGTGCGCAGATGCTTAATTGGCCCCAGGGAGTCTTAACGTTGCGACGGCGCTTACTCATTAATTCATAATTCATCATGTCTATCTATGAGTGTTTCTATGCCCAGAATGTAGTTATCTCTTTTTCTCTTTGTGTCATGTCCCTCCAGAACATAGACGATTATGGCTCGCCACAGCTTTTTAATCTAATGCTAAAAATGACATCGTCGTGTTGTTGGAAAGGACAGTATCTGGAGACTATACACATTTGACACACTGTGATGAAAACACTTTCAATGCTGTATTGTTTTAATTTTGTGGCCTGGCGGTGCAGGCCGGATGACGAGGGAATAGGAAATTGCCATGCACGGAAAATTAATATCTACGAAGTGGTTGACGAATATTTCCCATGAACGTGGTAAACGACACGCCACTGAATATAGGTCACGAAACAGGCAGTACTATATGCTACTATATGTGTACTCTAGTGTGGAAAAGCACTAAGCGCTAGTTAGTTATTGACATAAATTCTAAAGACCGATATTCCAAGGCATCTTGAAAACGTATATATATATATATACAGTGTAACCCGGATATAAGAGAAACCCGAATATAAGAGATTTTCTCTGGTCCCAAATTAGAGCCTGTGTTAATGTATATATAAATGACCAAACCCGGATATAAGAGAAACCCGGATATAAGATACTTCTTCTCCGGTCCCAAAAATTCTCTTATATCCGGGTTACACTGTATATATATATATATATATATATATATATATATATATATATATGTATATTTGTGTATTTAGGTAGCAATACTTCTTTCATGCACATTTCATTGAAGTCGACAGACAAGGTTTTTTTTATTTAGGTTTTTATACAATTTCTCATGCGATCTAATAATTTTTTTTCTTTTCGGATGATAAATTATATAAAAACTGTCCGAATGTTCTTTTTATCTGAGCGCTTTCGGCTATGCATTTAGCCATTTTCAAAGATTATATTTTAACTGTTAAAATAAGAAATAGTTTTTTGTGTGTATAATATAATATGATCTACATGAAAAAAAAAGGTTAAAAATAATGGAAGCCTTATTAATAAAAACAAACAAACCAACACTTAATAATATTAACTTTAAACATGGACATAATATATTTACCGTGTTTTGAAAAATGAAAACATTTTATAAAACATACATACATACTCCGAATACACATTGTCCTGCCCAGAGATTGAACTCACAATTACTATGTGAACAAATTCGCTATGCAACGCTTTAATCCGCAGAGATATTGTCCCATAGGAACAGTAGCCTAGTTGGTAGCCTACGGGGAAATAGCCTGGTAGATTAAAACGTTGGTTCAGCAATTTTGGGACATAAAGATGCTTATACTTAACATCAAGAAAAAGCAGCTGAAATTTCTGGGACACGTAATGAGAAAGGAGTGCTTGGAGAATCTGATACGCACAAGTCGAATAGAGGGAAAGCGAGACAAGGGAAAGCAATGCATGACATAACTGACGGACTTAAGCAAGTGGATGGCAGAACGTGATGTGGGGGCGGTGGCAGACGGACGAAACTCACTGAGAGCTACAAGAAATAGGGGGAAATGCAGAGGCATGAAAACAAAAGAAGAATAATTGTGAGTTCAAAGAATGTCTACTTGGGCTCAGTCGATGTAAATAGTTGGTTGTTGGTTGCTTTTGATTTTCGGCATATCAACCTCTGTAGGTTACTTTGCAGGTTATTTAATGCCAAAATTTAAAAACTTTGTACGCAATTTCATTTCTATTTAAATTTTTTAGATAATAATGGTTTTAGTAACACAAGTTTTATTAATTTTACCCGAGGAGGAGGGGAGGTGGATTTCCCGAGGGTATTTGCACATAAGTAAATATAAAAACCCCAACCCAACGGTAAGTGGAACACGGTTCTCCGATTCACAATTCCGAGCCATTATCTATTACACCAACCACACATCCAAACTCACAGCACCTGGTATTCCGAAGTGGTCACTGATCTAGGTACTGACTAGGCTCGACATTGCTTAACTTTGGTGATCGTACAGAATCCGGTTGTTCGCCGTGATGTGACTGTAAGTCATGTAAATAGTGGAAATGATTTGATCATTATATGAAACAATACGTTATTACAGAATAGGATAGCCAAAAATATATGATACAATGCTATATATATATATATATATATATATATATATATATATATATATATATATATGTGTGTGTGTGTGTGTGTGTGTGTGTGTGTGTGTGTGATATGTTGAGATTTTTCATTATGATATTATATGGACATATGATAAGATACTATGTGATAAAATACGAGAGAATAATTCTGAAATAGTATATATGGGAAAATGACATAGAAGGATATTATGAGTAATCCTCAATTCTAATGATTACACCACAAGCAAGGTTATAAAGCCACTAAGATGCAATAGATTGCTGAGTGTGAAATATTTTTTGTAAATGTGTTGTAGCATACCGACGGACGATAATGGGTATGTCCCCATTCCTATAAATACAGTAGTAAATACTGTATGTTGGTCTGCAGTCGAAGATTTGTGCTGGTCAAACTCTCTGCCTCCGGGTAGAGAGGATCCCCAAACGATGCTCTGTCGAAGGGTAAAGCTTCGTCTCAGGAAACAGCTACCCGACTCCATTTTATACGTGGTCTACGGGGAATTTTTGGCCGGGTCTACGGGCTCGGATAAATTCAAATTCGGCCTTGTGCTACATCTTACTGCGTGGGACGGTTAGTAGATATCCTGCAACTGGAGATTCGTTTCCAGCTGTGCTGCTCAAACTCCCTGCCTCTGGACAGAGAGAATCCCCTGACGAGGCTCTGTCGAAAGGCAGAGTCTCGTCTCGGGAAACAACTACCCAACCCTATTTTATACGGGGTCTACGGGGAACATTTGGCTGAGCCTACGTGCTCGGATAACCCACATTAAATTCGGCCTTGTGCCACATCTGACCGCGTTGGGCGGTTGGTAGATATCCTGCCGTTGGAGATTCGTCTCCAGCTGTGCTGGTCAAACTCTCTGCCTCCTGGCAGAGAGGATCCCCAGACGAGGCTATGTTGAAGGGCTGAATCTACCCGACCCCGTTTTATACGGGCTCTACGGGAAATTTTGGCTGAGACAACGTGCTCGGATACCCCACATTAAATTCGGCCTTGTACCACATCTGACCGCATGGGACGGTTGGTAGATAGCCTGCAGTTGGAGATTCATTGTTGAAATCACCTAATTCACTTCGAGCAGTTGAATACTTCTTCTACGCGTCGCTGGCGAATCTTATATGTGTTGTTCGTGTCCTAAGTATTATCGTTCATTACCAACCTTCGGTTGCTTATTCTATGCAGTAGCCTTCCCTAGGTCACAACAGTTTGGCGACGGTGATTAGCTAAAATTATAACAAAATGGAAAGAACGTTAGAACAGTTATTAAGATGGCATAAGATAACGATTGACATTTCATTTAAAATTGTGAAAATCAAAATTGACTGGGAAGCAAGAAGCTAGAAGAGAATTACCCAATCGAGGAATGTGAGAAAATAAAATGTTAGCATTTAACTTACAGTTGCATCTATCAAATTCTATTGCAAAATGATGAGACCTAGCTGTCAATCTGGTATTCGTATATACTATAGGTATCAAAAAAGTTTTGCCATGGATTCGATGTCTTATTATAGGAGGATTTATTTTATTGATTAATACGTAATTTCCGTTCCGAGGACCCAATTGCATTGACGAATGTATGATTCTCATTGATCGTTCCTTCAATATATCACGATAGATAATGAAAAATGGGTTCCATACGACAATGTTCATCCCAAATGGCAGTAGATTAACAAGAAAAAAAATTCCACAACCGTCCTCAAAAGCTGAGATCCATGTTAGACAGCTGATGATTTGCCTGCGTTAGGATTGGCAGGGCGTAAACGCCTTCCGAATTCGTCAGACGCTAAAGTACATTTATACCTCCAGTAGCTGCAACGTGTCCATAGTTAATAGAAAAAAAATCTTCTTCTTCTTCTTCAAGACCGTGCAAGGCGAAACAAAACGTATAATACAAGAAAATATTTTGGATCTCGATTGGTTTGTTCTACTTCATCTGCCATATTCAAATGACATTGAAGCAATCGATTATTACTTTTTCAATCTCGGCATAACCCTTTGATGGGGTACCTTTCTCTAATACAAACAATGTATACGATTTTGTCGAAGACTTTTTCGCATCAAAAACCGTACGCAAAAGGTATCGATAATTGGCAACAAATCATTGCAGACAATGGCGAATATAGAACTGGATCCAATGTAATTGTAAATTGTTTCCTTTTGAAGAACAAAGTTGCTAAACAAAAATAGAAATGATTTATGACACAATCTAATAGATTTTTACTTGGTCAGAATTTATTACGCCAGAATTTATTATTAATCAATATTTATTAATTAATATCGGTGAAGTCTTCAGATTATATATACACGTATGGGATAAATATACAATGTGAATTTCAACTCCTAATATCTATAATTGGAAATATATACATATATATATATATATATATATATATATATATATGTGTGTGTGTGTGTGTGTGTGTGTGTGTGTGTGTGTGTGTGTGTGTGTGTGTGTGTGTGTGTGTATATTCAGCAATCCCTCATTTATACATGTTACATTAAATTTAATGAAACATTTGTAAAAGTGAGATTGCTGCATATATATATATATATATATATATATATATATATATATATATATATATATAGGCGTCTGTGTGTGTGAGTGTGCAGCAATCCCTCATTTATACATGTTTAAATTTAATAAACGATCTTTAACCGAATAAACTTCGAAAAATTTGATTTACTTTCTTTTTTCTTTTTTTCGAAGTTTATTCTCAGCATCGCTTGAAAATGGAACGAAACTTCTAATTTAAAGTTTAATTTTTAATTTAAAATTTAAGTTTTGTTTCTGTAAACACATTTTTTTTTTAAATAATTATATGCTCCACTGTGTACTGAGCACTGTTTTTTTGGCGGTTCTTTTTTAATGCGAAAGAACTCTGGATTATAAATCTAACTGTTCTTTATTTTTACTTTTGGTGTATATATATATATATATATATATATATATATATATATATATATACACAGTGTAACCCGGATACAAGAGACCCTGATATAAGAGACCCTGATATAAGAGACCCTGATATAAGAGAAATCCGGATATAAGATAGTATAAGATGGTCCCAAATTAGATCCATACTTACCTAAACAAAATAGACCAAACCCGGATATAAGAGAAACCCGGATATAAGAGACTTTGTCTCCTGTCCCGACAACTCTCTTATATCCGGTTTACATTGTATATATATTACAATGAATAATTCATACGAAAAGTAAATTAGTAAAGTTAATGATTTAAAATGGCGAAAAACACTTCGCTAACAAAATTTGAAAGATGCATTAATCTACCAATCAATCGATAAATGTTATGATCCTGTATTAGGTCTTCCTTAAATATGCAAGTACTTTCGACTGTACATTCAATCATCTTCAGGCATGGAAACTATTTTGTTTTTGGTAAAATTCAGGTAGCATCCGAGACGAAAAAATATAATTCGAATCGAAATATGTTTTCTTTTTTAAATCTGTTATTAATAACTGATACAGACTTGTGGAGTTTGCAGTCGGAACGCTAAGGTTGAATTTTTTTTTAAATTTAAGTGAATGCGCTTTTTACTAATATGGCAATTTGAGATATTTTGTTGTAATTTATCAGTCAATGTGGCATCAACTAAATAGTTCAATAAGCAGAGTAATGTCTCAGTTGTTATCCCGAAAATTTGCACGTCGGATCAGTTCTTTTAAATCAAATATGTTATGCAGTTCTATTTATATAATAATGAATAATTCATGCAAAAAGTAAATTAGAAAAGTTAATGATATAAAATGGCGAAATCCCTTCGCTAACAAAATTTTAAAGATGCATTAACCTACCAATTACTCGATGAAGCTTATGATCCTTGTTTTTTAAAATTATAAACTGTATTAGGTCTTCCTTAAATACGCAAGTACTATCGACTGTGCATTCAGTCATCTTCAGGCATGGAAATTAAATTTGTTTTTGAAAGATTTCAGGTAGCATCCGAGACGAAAACATATAATTCGACTCGAAATATTTTTTTTTCATAAATGTGTTAGATAGATAGATAGATAGATAGATATGAATGAAATAGATATTTATATTTATTTCTTAATTTCAGTTATGTAAGAATTGCCATAGGTCATAAGAAAAATAGAATCTCAAAAGAGTAACATATTGCAACCTTAAACAATGATGGTAAAGTAACATGTGAAATACGGGGGAGGGAAATTGACAGGAATCATTGGAAGGTGGCTTAATTGATAGCGTCTCAGTAGGAGAAATCGGAGATTTGAGTTCGAATTCCAGTCAGTTTCTTTAAATTCTCTTACGCGCAAATATCCTTAGGAATGGTATATATCTCTGTTGTTCACCCGGCTGTGTGTCAAATATTATAACTTGTATCTGGAATAACCATTGTTATTGTCAAAAATTGGTTAATGCAATAACCCTAAACCTGCCAATAAAGAATTATTCTTACAATCTGAAAATGTGTTTTGGCTTTAAATAACCTAAAAAGGGTTGAAAAACCGAAACACACAAATAGACACACACAGAAACAAGAGATTTCAGATTTATTAATCCCATAATATGAAAACTGAGTCAATTTAAAAGCGTAATGAAAGAAAAGATATCGACTAACAAGAATATATTTCAAGTTGGTGTATTGAATGTAAATCGAGAAAACAGATGCATAATACTAAGAACATTGATTAAAGACACGAAAAGACTAAACGAAATCACAAGATAAAGGTATAAGTTAAATGAAAAGTTACGTGAAAATTGATTCCGAAACAATATTTTTATTTATTTATGTAGAGCTACATTGGTTGAACTTGAGGGTTGGTCTAAAACTTGGGTCCTTTATGGAAATATTCACCCAACAGACAATAAGCATGACGTTTTGTAATTTTTGGGGTCTAGTGCAGTAAAGCAGTTTTAAGCAGTAAAATTATCAGTCCCTTTAAACACTTATGGTGGTACCAAGATATATATATATATATAGAATTATTGTAGCAAGGTGTTTATATTTTCAGTAGTACAAGTCTCAGATCAAGAAGCTTTAAATCCAGAAGCATATTTATGCAAGACAATGATACTACACCCTGCAAAAATATTTTCAACGACATTAACTTAAACGAATGTCACTAGTTTCTGTGGATATTAATCCAATACAAAACTCATGACCTATTATCCAAATAGAATATTTATTTAGTCATTGAATATTGCCGCTATATCTTGTCTGATGCTTCTGCTATGGATTTAAAGATGATAAAATCCAAAGTAGACTTTGCAGTCATCTTGGTCTTGACCTGGCATCTAGATTTTAGTCATTTTGTTAGCACCGTAACTTAGTTTCCCTCTGCCTTTTCTATAAATCAACGTAATTGTTCTGATGAATTTTCCTCTATGGACACCTAAACTTGATTTAAGCGCAATACTAGATTAGGGGCAAGTTCTCATATTTTTTACAGTTGAAATGACTAGATTCAACCGCAAGTTCTATGCTAATAGTTTCTTCTCTCGGATTCTCGCTTGTGGAACACCCTTTCGACTTCTTGCTTCCAGTCAACTTTGATCTTCAAAATTTTATATGCAATGGCAATCGCTATCTTCTGTTTTCATAATTCTTGTTCGTTTATTTTTTTCTCCATAATAGTGTTTTCTCTCTCTCATATTCTCTCACACTCAGTCACTCATTTCGCCTTAGCGGCTTTATTGCCTTGATTGGAGTGAAATGACTAAAAAAGAAGACGTGTATGACAAAGAGAAGCAATATTCAAATATATCTTACATGTAATAGAAACGTCTTCAAGTAATGTTAAAACCGAAACACTAAAAGTGTTAACTAAATCAATGACTGAAAAATTGATAAGGATTATAGAATGTCAATGGACCAATATTCGCATAATAAATAATAAAATAATCATTTATTCGGGTATTTTAAACACGTTAACGCCAAGCAAGTCACTAAGACACAAAGGGTAACTGAGTGCGGAAGAATTAGAAAACATAAACATTACTAAGGAGCAAGAACAAAAGATGAGTAATCAGTTGGATCGTAGATAGTGACTGACACTGAATTTTTGAAGATTAAAGGTAGTTGGAAAGCATGGAGCCAAAAGAGAATTCCACAAGCAAGAAGTGCAAGAAAAGAAACTGTTAGCATAGAACTTACAGTTAGATCTAACCAACTGAACTGTGAATTGGTGACACTTTGTCGCCAGTCTAGTACTGCGCTTAAATTTATAAAGTCTAGGTACCATAGCAAAGAGCGATATTTATTTTGTAATGATTTTACAAAAATGTGGCACAATGCCAAAAAGGGAAATGGGGGAAAATAGATGATCTTCTTCTGTCTTATAATTAAACTTAGCTCGCCACAATCACTGGCCCAAACGTACCACAATATTCCTTACACCAAAACAATGCATTCTTACTTACCATTCTTACTAGATCAACCATAATATCTCAGAATCTCCATGAAGTCCTTGCTAACTAGTCTCCATATTTACAATTCTTGTCTGTGAGGGAAGGGAAATAAAACAACAATTTAAAATCTAAACCCCAATGTGAGATTTTAAATGAGAACAGTTGCCATGAAAGTATTTATACAAAAAGCACAGGGAGACAACTTTATGGCAGTGGAAAAGTGACTGAAGCTGAGACACCACATCAGGGCCAATAATATTGCTGATTCTTCTCTGGAGTGAGAAGAAAGGACTAAACATCAATTGGAAGAAGACAAAATGTATAGTTGTCTGCAAGAGGAACAGCCCAAGATGTAAACTCCAAATTGGAGATACCAAAATACAAAATGTGGCACAAGGCCAAAAAAGGGATTATCTTCTGTCTTAACGCTAAACTTAGCTAGACACAATCACTGACCCAAACATATCACAATATTCCTTACACCAAAACAATGCATTCTTACTTACAATTCTTACTATATCAACAATAATATCTTTTGAAAGCAGTAACTAGAGTGAGGTGATCCCGAGAGAATTAAAAATCCTACCAGGATTCATTATTGGCAGACACAATCTTAACAACATTAAATATGCAGAGGACACGGTTTTGAGATCAGACACAGAAAAGAAACAACAGGAACTTCTTCTAAATGTAGGAAAGTTTTGTTTTTTTTAGTTCACTCCAAACAAGGAAGTAAAGCCACTGAGACACAAGAGTTTGCTGGGCGTGGAAGAATTAGAAAACAGAAACATTACTAAGGAGCAAGAACAAAAGATGAGTAATCAGTTGGATGGTAGATAGCGATTGATATTGCATTTAAATTTTTGATGATTAAAGTCGGCTGGAAAGCACGTAGCCGGAAGGGGGTTCCACAAGCGAGAAGTGCGAGGGAAGAAAATATTGTCATAGAATTTACGGTTACATCTAGCCAACTCAATTTTATGTCGATGAAATCACGTTGCCAGTCTTGTACAGCTCTTAAATTCATAAAATCTAGGTACCATAGGGAAGAGCAATATATCTTCTTTTTAAATTTACAAAAATGTGGCACCAAGCCAAAAGGGGGAGGTTGCGCTTCTGCTGTCTTATAATTAAACTTAGCTAGCCACAATCACTGACCCAAACATAACACAATATTCCTTACACCAAGACAACGCATTCTTTCTTACCATTCTTACTACATCCACCATAATGCCTCAGAAACTCTATGAAGTCCTTCCTAACTAGTCGCCAATTATACAATTCTTGTTTGTGGCGTGGGGAGAATAAGTCAACAATTTAAAAATCTAAACGCCAATGTGTATTTAAATATGAAATAATCTATTTACAAGAAACGAAATAAAATAGTGTTATCAATAGAAGCTCCCACAATCCTTAATTGTCGTAGAAACAACGGTTAACTGGACGAAATCACTGCGGTAATTTAAAAAATAAAAATTAAAAATTAAAAAATAAAAATAAAATACTCATTCACCCAACCACTCACTCAAATCAAACACACACCCATTCAAACAACAACGAATACAAAAAAGGCACACCCAAATTACGAAAGGCGTTGCTCATCCGCCAGAATACTGACATCTCTGGTCACCTAACGGGAGACGGGAGGGGGAATTAAACTAAACAAAGTTGGGTCAGAAATAAAAGTGAGCAAGAGCATACATCCCCTAGCTAAGTTAATTTTGACGGAAGAATCCTAAAGACAAAACCAACTCTAAACTAACCTAATTATTGACTTGGTTGTCAATGTTCAATCCAGTTAGAACAATATCCTTATGCCTAACTAGCATCAAGGTACCACTCTAAATCGTCCCCTGTTACTCGATACAAACGCACAAGATTCATCCATCTTTTGCCAAATTCTGATGGAGAGAGCCGCTGTCTTTCTGTCCTAATCTTGACTTTAAGCTGATACTTAAAGAACAAGATCATTTGAGAAAAGCTGAAAATATCGCCCCATAGAATTCTGTCTGATGTTTCCTCCATATCACGACTCTCCTACCGCCTAGCAAGCAAAAGAACACCTAGTGTTCAGCCTTTGTACCATATTCATACAGACAGAACTGGCCACGAGGACGAAAAGCCTTCCACGAACCATGTGAACCATGATATATTCAATTAACTTGTACAACGGGACTGCGATGAAAGGTGTGACCCAGGGTCTCCAACTCCACCTCTACCTCTCCGTCACAGTGAATGCAGTCTGAAAAATTTTCCAAACCCGCCGAACAGGGGAATTACCAACCAGGTGAATGATGCCTCATAATTATTGAAGAATTTCAACCCTGGTGCCCAAGACCATATTGAGCTTGCCTCCTGCTTTGTAAGACCGATCTCGTCTATCTGACTATCTTGTACGGACCCCCTAACACGTAATATAGTGCCCTACGAGACACCACCTGGACATCGGGGATATTCACCGTTGCCGGTAAGAGGTATTTCAGAGCATTCCGACATTAACGATAGAAGGATCACTCGCCTATGGTTAAACGGGGGGAGGGCGGCTCCTCCTCGTACGAATGCACACTTCACAGAGATGAGAAGTTCTTAAGGACGACTTCCTTCCTAAATTCGCACTCACCATCCTATTTCTGACACAATCGATCTAGGAACGCGTATGTTGTTGAGTCTCAACGCTTTGGCATACCCAAACTGCATTCAGAAGGATTAAAGTAAGAGATCTCCCGAAGTACCTTCGGATTCTTGCCTCCCCACAAGAAGGAAAACAAGAGCCTTACTAATGATATTAGTGGAATTACGTAGAGCCGGTAAAGGAGAATCAGGTAGATATTTGTGGCACATACTTCCATCCTCCCCTTTAAGGAAAGATTCCTCCGGCATCACCGAAGAACTGGCACCTCGGCCTTCTCCAGCACTTCCGACCACTTCATTTTCAAGAGGAAATCGGAACCGAACCAGACACCGAGAATCTTGACTAACCCACCCGTCCAGATGAAAGGCTCATGAAGAGAATCTCTCTTCCACACACCCAACCCCATGCCAACAAGCTTATCGCGGTTGATCTTGGCTCCTGTCACCATCTCGTACCCTCTGATTTCTTTGCTGACTTCCTCAATCTCAGCTCCGCACGCCACAAAAACCAAGACCTCTTCAGCATAGGGGCTTACCTGGCTGAGGTGGTAGCATCAGTTAGGGAACTTCCGTGTAGGGCCGGATTCGTCTTTGACTTGCGAAGGAAAGGCTCGAACACAAGGACGTACAGCAAAGGCGACAGCGGGTGACCTTGACGAGTGGAGCAGACAATACGAAAGACCCGAGTCGAACAACATTCACTTACACCAGCGCACCGGGAGACGCATACAGAAGTTGGACCCAAGTGCAAAAGTACGGCCTGAAATTGACCACTGAAAGGACAGCCTCCAGAAATCCATGGTCAACCTTAACGAAAGCCTTGGACTGACTTAACTTCGTCAGAGCGGCTTCACTGTCGATAATTGTTGTGGTAGGATCCACCTAATCTGCATAGGTGACTACCGACTATATAAATAATGGTTGGTACCGGAAGACAGGGGAGCGAATACAGAGATCCAGCTAGAGACTCTGCCCGACTGCGACTTAGTCAACACATTCTCCAGGAACGTCTTCCCAGAAATATACAGAAATACTATATGTAAATATTGTGTACACTTTCTTGTTATAATACATTCTTGTTCTAAGTACATTTTGTGTTGCATTATTATTCCATGCATTAGTCGAGATTCAACAATGAGTCAAGACTCAACAATGGCGACGAAGTAGAACGAACCATACGCCAAGTTTCAACAATAATCAAGCGTATCATGTTAAGGGTGTACTGAATAGGCCTGCCCTTAACAGCACAAGTCAGTTCGGAGCCAATCAGACAGAGGACAGCCTGCAAAAAGTTAAAATCTTTAACTCTGTGTTTAACATCATTAAAGGCCGAAAGTTACCTATCCCATTCCCACAGCTCTTGTCCTTCCGTAGCAACTTGATCACTGGTTCTGGAAATCTATCTAGCAAATAAAGACGCGTTCAATTTCCAGTAGCCTACCATCTTAACTTTAGGCTTATCTAAGTCTACACGGACCCGGATTATGATCCGAGTAAACTAACGAATGAAAATTTTGACACACATCGACTCTCTTATCTAGGACACGGTCGAGGTATCTAGAACGCCGATCTGTCTCTATCCACACTACCTCCCGGGGGTTGTGGGCGTCATTACGATACTTATCGACAAAATCAAACTTGTCGATAAAGTCCCGAAATGGTTTTTCATACCAGTTGCTAGTACTCGATCTTGCCCCTATACGATCTATGTCGGGGTTAAGGACGGCATTCAAATCGCCCGCTAAATCTACCCGATGAAATGTCGTCAAAATCGATACAATTCGCCGAAACAAAGCCTGCCCGCCAGAACCGCGAAGACCAGTGCACACGCCGCATCCAATGACTTGTTCACCAGCCATGAAACTCCTCTCTAGCGTCCATCAAAGCATGCTTAATAGAGGTAGACAGAATGCCTTAACGGTCGCGAGTTAAAAACCCGGTCTCCTGTACACCACACACATTCACACAGAGACTCTGAAGATCACGAGTGAGCATCGCTCTGCGAGACTCCGTCCTCAGGCACCGGGCATTCACTCCAGCCAACCAGAGTGACATTATCAGACCGATTAGGGCTGCTCTTCTGCATTGAACATAGCCGGGTGTGAATACCGACAGCATTTCCCATTGACCCTAGTCCCATTTCATTTTTTATGATACCATTAGGCGAAGGTCCCTAGTGTCCAAGGGAAACGTTAATTGAAAAGCTCTATAGAGGGAGAGGTGAACAAAAAGTGGGAAAACTCCCAGCACTATATTGTTGAAATCTTTTGACATTTTCGTTGGCGAAATACGCCAGAGGGTGGCACTCTGAGATAGCATCGTTGGTCACCTCATATCTGCCGAGCACCCGTGCTTGAACGCAAAACTGTTAATATCCTCTTGGCATTTGGGGAATTTCAGAAATTTTCGGCGCTTTTTCCGTTTACAGTCTTTATGCTTCGTAGGTATTTTAATTTTTTTTTTTTGAAAGGCCCACAGCCTTTTAACTCTTTTAATCGGGCATAAGGGCATGAGATAGTTTCATTTTTTTCTCCTTTTATTCGCTGAGCTTTTTTTTTTTTCCTTTGGATGAGTCTTGTTTTTGTGTACACTGAGAAGGTTTAGAAGTGGAAACAGGTGGGGCTGGAGAGGAATGAACTGGAGAATGAGATTGATTTCTTTTCATTTTTAGTGTTATCATTTTTATGTGATGGTGGGTGGTCAACGATCGGGACATTAGAGGTGGGGGCTATGATTTTTTTAAACGATAGGGAAGACGAGACAGAGGTCGAGAGGCCTAACACCTATACTGGCTTTGATTTCTTTTTCCGCTTCGCGTCTAATTCGTTTTTTTAATTTCCGCTACTGCTGAATCTTTTTCCCAACTAGACTCACATAACTTCTTCCTTTCACTTATAGTTGCTGTTGAATACGACGCCGGGGCGTCTCTCTTAGTGCTGATATAGAGAGTGGGACTCTTTGTGACTATTGCCCTGGGGGCTTCAAGTGACTGAGGCCCTGCTGCCCCTACCAACAACACGCCATTCACCTTCAACGTTTTCCTTATTCGCACTTACGGAAGGAATCGGTTGTGGGAGGAATGTAGGATGCAACAAGACCGGGGGTTTGTCCACACCGGTTCGAGTCGCTGATAGGCTCATTACAGGCGCTTCGGAACTATCAATATCTGCTAGAGAGGGACTTGGATCGCTTGTGGCCAGAAGTCCAGAGGCTTTCTTCTCTAGACAGGAAGAGGAGTGTTAATCAGTCCCTCCATACTTAGTGGGTTTTCTACTGGTTACGATAACCGGCAATTTCCAAACAACTGGGGACAGAGACGAAGGCCAAACGATCGAGCATGATATCAAAGCTCCTCACCCAGTTCAGGTTGTCAGAAGTTGCACCTAGCATTTGGTCATACTGTCTGAGGTAGGCAACTAGGCGCTCTCCTATTGCAGAGGTGGTACCTCGTATAATGTCACTATTATCCTGTGCCGGCACTCATATTCACTCCGTAAGATGAGGTTTCTGTTAATCAACACGCGGCTGGTGACCTCAATAAAATCTTCGGGTGTAGGCAGTAGTATGTCCCACATGAAAAAAAACAGTTTTTTTAATAACACTTTGGCGTTTGACTCTTAGGCACATCAGATCACTGTGTCTTTCGTGGAGCAACACATATTGCACGAACGCTTGTCCTCCACGAAGAGCGACACCATTTACTTTTCGAAACTCTGTAATTCTTGGGGTCTTCTAAAAGTTCGTCTTCTTTCAGAAAATTCCGCGATGTCAATTATACAACTGACGGAGGACTTCCAACATGAGGGCAATTCCCTGGTGCTTGGTTTGAATTGGGTATATTCTTGTATTCATCCTTGTCTTCATTCCTTTTGTCTTCATTATTTTTTATTGCGTTTGAGCATGAAACAGGGTGTCGCCGCTGGGTGTTGACCTCAATGACCACTCATATATATATATATATATATATATATATATATATATGTGTGTGTGTGTGTGTGTGTGTGTGTGTGTGTGTGTGTGTGTGTGTGTGTGTGTGAATATAAAATATCACATATTGAGTGCTGGTGCTAATAAGATATGTCTTGATGTATAATAATAGATATTATTTATATTAATAATGAATATACTTTTTTTCCTCAAAGGTTGCACAACTCTGAGTTTCATGCATAATGCAATCATCGGGTGCTGATTGAACATTTTATTTATAAGTTTTGTACATTTATTAATATATATATATATATATATATATATATATATATATATATATATATATATATATATATATTTAAGTTACGAAAACTTTGGTAATCCGTATAGGTAGTGCCAAGGAGGATGAAATCCTGAGAGCCTAATGTAAATTCACAACTAATAATTTAAAGAAAAACAGACCACTTTAAGGCTCCATGTAATAATTTATTTCACTATAGCCCTTTTAAAGGACGCTGGATCATCAGACTTGACGGGTAGTATTAAGTTTATGCAATTTAACAGAGAGGGTAGTGAGGAGTGGTGTGATAGACATGATCGTGTTTAGAGAGGGTTTATTTTAATATTTCTATCTATTATACTTAGTATTAAGGGAGGAGGGACCAGACAATGACCTATTTCATCGGTTAACTTAACGGAAGTTATATATTGTAAGGGAAGGGGGAGAAGAGAGAAAAAAATTAAAAAAGAAAGAAAGAAAGAAAGAAAGAAGGAGGAAGTAAAGAGAAATAAGTAGTAATTACGCTTTACGAAGGGAGAGAAGGAGTGGTAATTTTTAGCAACTTATGTAAAAAAAAAACAGATTTTAATGTTTGATAGTAATTTAAATGTTTAAAAAAATCACCAAAGACACTAATTTGAAGTTTGCTAGCAATTTAAATATTTAACTCTTTTACAATTAATTTAGGGATTTAATATGAGTTAAATAGTATATTTAAAAACATATTCATAGAAAATACATTAATTTTTTTTTTAAATATAACAGTTTACTGATAGTAATCTTTTAATATTGTAAATGATTGTTATTCTATCAGTTTGAATCTAATTCATGAATGTAATTTGTGACTATTTTTAGATGGGTAATCTTTTTCACTTAAAGTTTAGGTTTTAAATTAAGATTTAGTTATATTTGAAGGCAATAATAAAGATTTCGTTTTATCATATACATACACCACACATACACTTATGTAAATCTCACATATACATACGTTCATTTACATGTGCAATTACACACATAGGCACATACACATGTATCGATATACACAGGTACCTATGTATATTCATATATCAATACTTACACATATATTTTCAAATCTTTACACATATTTATATTTATATCTATTTAAATCTTTCCTTAAATTTCAAAGTTAATGTTTAAAGTTAGGTGATGACGTAAGTGTTTAAATATCAAAACAAATATTTCTAATTCTAATATTTTACTATCAATATTGATAGATAAAGAGTAACATATTTAAATTTAAATTAAATTATCAATTTAAAATGAAATTACCTCCAGATGATTAAAAAAAATTCGATCTCACAATTCTAATGAGAGAATATTAAAAGAGAAAATAAGACAAAACGTTAATAAAAGAACTTTAAGTCCTTCCTTTAGAATACTTTCCATATATATATATATATATATATATATATATATATATATGTGTGTGTGTGTGTGTGTGTGTGTGTGTGTGTGTGTGTGTGTGTGTGTGTGTGTGTGTGTATATACATAAACAATGATCTATACCCATAAATACCTACACCTGCATACGTATTTATATTACTACATGTTACATATACGAACTCACAAATACTTAATTACTGACAGTATATTTGAGCACTAATTGTTACATTAGGTGGTAAGAATTCAAAGTGGATTATTCCTTGGCAATCCCACCAGATTGACAGAAGATTCCTTTGCCCATGAAGTTCCCTTCTCGGCTGTGGCTGGGGTCCTTCCCCTTTACTAAGCCACTATCTACGACACTTAACATTTCCATAAAAGATCCATTTTTCGTCCCCAGTCACAAGTCTATCCCAAAAAGTTGAAACAAGTTGGCGAGAATGCAGAGAAGAGCAGATGTCAACTCGGGATTTGAGGTTGTTTTCAGACAATTCATGAGGCACCCATTTTCCAAGTTTAGGAACTTTTTCAAGTTGTTGAAGATGAAGGTGAACTGTTGTATAGTTTGAACTGAGAACCACTGCCAATTCCTCAACTGATAAAGCAGGATTTTCTTCAAGGGCTGCTTCAAGAAGCTTTTCATCAAACTCAACTGGACGTCCGGTTCGATCTTCATCTTCAAAGGTGAAATCTCCACCTGTGAATTTTGCAAACTATCTTCTGCAAGTTCTTTCATTCACACATTCCTCTCCATAAACTGAGTGAATGTTTCTAGCTGCTTCGGCTGCTGAGTTTCCTTTCTTGAACTCATAAAGCATTATGTGCCTCAAATGATTCTTGGGTACTTCCATGTTAGCAGGGTTTTAATCAAACAAAATTTAATTTTATTGTTCTCTGAAATAAAATTTGATCAGTTTAAATGCATCTAAACATAAAAATAATGTTCAGCTCCATTAGACATTATAAAATACTCTGTAAATTTCGTTCATTTTAATAAAAAATTAAAATTCGGACAGAATTTATGGGATGACTTAATACATACACAGACCACATGCAATCCTATACACATTACACGATATATACATATATATATATATATATATATATATATATATATATATATATATATATATATATATATATACAAACATACCTACTTAAACTTACAAATACACCGATACACACACATATATATATATACATACATATATATATCTATATATATATATTACATATGCGGCTACAATACATATATACATATATATGCACACATACAGCTCTATACAAATGTATATACATATACACATAAAACCACATATCAATGTTCAAGTTCATCTACATATTTGTATACACACAATTATGTGTCCGCATCCATGTGTGCATATAATCATTTCCAAAACCAAAAATAACATATTTTCCTCTCTATATAGTTATTTCTAAATATATTTAGCTAGACTGAGGTGGTTTTTATGTCTACATTTAAAAATTAACTCGTTATCTTGGTTCAGTAATATATCCGGATCTTCATGTTTTATCATTAGGATCTTCTCTTTTATACACAAGTCGCATCTATCTCTGAAATCTATTGTAGTTCTGGCTCTCGAGATGATTTTCCATTTTACTTGTGGGCTTAAGCCGCTCTCCAACAAATCCCAATTATATTTTGATAGTGCTGTTTGGTGTTTTTTAGATCTATTTGTAGGAATGGCGATGGTTATAAAACCTTTGCTTCAAATTTCCCGCCGATATTCCTATATATATTTTCTTCTGTTCAATATTCTCCTTGGGGAAAATTGTAGCTTCATATATCACGTTTTCTGCCATGCATATTCCTTCAACTGGAAAATCGGATCCTGTCCTGCAATTACAGGTAGATGTTTTCATTTGGTTTGCATTACGATCCTTTTGTTAAATTACATAAACTTAATACTACCCGTCAAAAGTGTAAATGTTCATTTCAATTTTTAGTTTCACCTTTTGGAAATGAAGTCAGATGATCCAGCGTCCTTTAAAAGGGCTATGGTAAAATAAATTATTACATGGAGCCTTAAAGTGGTCTGTTTTTCTTTAATATATATATAATTGTCTATTTAAAAATTATAACATAAATATGTTATAAAATCACTACAAAATTAGCCATTTTGTTCCAAACCTCCGGTGTCTTATCAAGTGATGAAGTTGAATGTAGAATAAAGGGTTTTAAAAGTTTCAAATTAATTAACGATCCTTCGTAAGGGGAAACGCTGTTACATAAGCAGGAATGACCAATCAAAATACAAGTATACAGGAATTCAAAAAACTTGACAACGAAGTAAGGTTATAATAGCCATTAAAAGCTTTAAAGTTGCGGTTTTACTAAAATAGAATTTATTCTAACCAATACGTATTAAATTATATGATAACATTTGATATTAAAGGTAAAAAAATAACAATTTTAAAATCTAAATTTAATCTCTATTAAGTTTAAAATTATAAAACTACTGATAAGAAAAGAAAAAATACATATGTTATTCAATTTATTTTATTTTTTCATTGAAATTACGTTAGAACAGACGCTAATTTCAACTGGTCTTCCCGACAAAAATGTATACATTTTAATTCCAAGTGTATGAATAGGGTGTTCACCTCTCGCGTAAAACAATATACACACTCAGATTATAATACATAATCACCCAGACATATTTAGATATATACACACACAAATAGGTGACGAGACAGGAGACATCTCCACGGCACTTTATATATTAAAAAAAAGAATTATAAGAAAATTTCTCACTAACAAAGAAAACAAATATTAAATTTATAGGCGCTCTCATTTCTTGTCTGCATCAGCGCCACTCTCGATTGTTGCGTACTAAAATGTATGAAAGACTTTTCCTTTAGTCTAGATGCCTGCTCATTGCCGCATATTTACCCCATCCGACATATCTATTCTTATTCATGTTTCTGTGTGCCTGCTTTTAAAAGATATCTTTATTTTATTTGATCGATGATAACAGAGTCTAGATTTTTTATTATTTGTCTATTTTTACATTTTTATGGAGGGAAATGTTATCAGTCCTTTCTTTCTCCCGATACAATCGTTATCGGAGAATGCAAAGGTACGCGCAATTTACGATCTATAAGAATGTATTGAGAGTAAATACTACATAACTCACTTGGGAAAAATGAGAGAAAAAATGCTCTTGAAATCCAGTCTATGTTCAATGTAAATTCTATACAAACTTTTCTACGAAAGCAAAGACTCATGTACAGGCAAACACAAATGGAAGTTGAAGAGAAGAATCTTGCTTTTCACAAATTCAATCAGGGGGTTCATTTATTTATTTATTTTGTGTGTGTGTGTGTGTGTGTGTGTGTGTGTGTGTGTGTGTGTGTGTGTGTGTGTGTGTGTGTGTGTGTGTGTGTTATCTTTTTTTTTTCGATTCAAATTTTTTTTTCCTCATTTTATCGGGTGAATAGGAGGAGCATCGGTTTGACGTGGGTTGAAAGATCAAAAGATTGTCCCTCCGGGTCCTCTGGTAAAATCATTGAAGTAAGTTTCTAGGTTCGTTCTGCAAAGAAAGAAAGAAAGAAACAAAGAAACAAACAAACAAACAAACAAACAAACAAAGAAAGAAAGAAATGATAAGTATAAGACTTGGTATTATGAGAAAGAAAGAAAGAAAGAAAGAAATTATAAGTATAAGACTTGGTATTATGAGAAAGAAAGAAAGAAAGAAAGAAAGAAAGAAATTATAAGGATGAGACACTGTATCATGAATAAGAAAGAAAGAAAGAAAAAAGAAAGAAAGAAAGAAATAATTTATAAGGATGAGACATGGTATTATGAATAAGAAATAAAGAATGAAATGATAAGGATAAGATATGGTATTATGAATAAGAAAGAAAGAAAGAAAGAAAGAAGGAAGGAAGGAAGGAAGGAAGGAAATGATAAGGTTGAGACATATTATTATGAATGGGAAAAACGAAACAAACTGAGAAAAAAGAAAGAATGAAAGAAAAACAAGCAAAGAAAAAGATGATTATGGTAAGACATGGTATTATGAATATGAAAAATAGAATGAAAGAATGAATGAAAGAAAAGTTGCCACAAATAATACGTGAATATAAAAAAGTTATTTTGATTAAAAAAAACCTGTAGAAAAAATATGACATAAATTAACTGTTCAAAGGTTTTAGAATAGAAAGAAACGAAACGAAAGAAAGAAACGAAACGAAAAAGAAAATGAAAAATACGACTAAAGCTAAAAACACGTGAAAACGAAAAAATGCAAGCAAACTCAAGGAGTATTGTAATCGAAATGGCTAATAAAAGTATAAAATCTAAAAAATGAGTGGAAAGGACGGAGAGAAATAATTAATTGTTAGGAAGAGAGATAGGGAAAAGAGAGCAAAGGATGATGTAAGGGTAAGAACGAAAGAGGTGAAAGGCAAAGTCAACTTGAAATAAACAGAGTTCGGTCTTTCTCATAACAATTACAAGCCGTTAACTTTGTATTGACCAACGATGAAATCACGCGATCGTGTAAACTGAGTAACAAGTTTGACACGTTATTTGCGTCGATCTTCTAAACTGGTGCGAATTCTTATCACTAAAATAATATAGGCTTTCTCTCTGTTTATTTTATCAACGCCGCCCGCCATTTTTTTCTCATTTCTTTTTCTCTCCCAACTTTACAGTTTTATTCTTCGAAGTTATTGTTGTTATTGCTGTTTTTAATTCTGTATAGTTTACACTCTAATATTTTCTTTGCTATTGTTTCGTATATTTTCTTTAAATCTTTTTATTTTATTGTTTTTTTTTTTTTTGCTCTTTTCTACTGCTCGTTTACTGTCTTTTAATTTTGTTTTAGCCTTTATTTACCAGTCGACTAACATTCCTGCAAATTTGTTTATCTCTCTTTTCCCCATCTCTTTCTCTCTCTCTCTCTCTCTCTCTCTCTCTCTCTCTCTCTCTCTCTCTCTATCTATCTATCTATCTATCTATCTATCTATCTGGCTTTGTGTTACGATCTCTCCCTTTTCCCTTCCTCTTTCTCTCTCTCTCTCTCTGTCTGTCTGTCTGTCATTGTGTTACGATCTATACCTTCTCTTCCCCACTCTCTCTCTCTCTCTCTCTATCTGAATTTGTATTACGATCTCTCTCTCTCTTTCTTTCTCTTCGCCTCTCTCTCAATCTATCTATCTATCTATATATCTATCTATCTGGCTTTGTGTTACGATCTCTCCCTTTTCCCTTCCTCCTTCTCTCTCTCTCTCTCTCTCTCTCTCTCTCTCTATCTATCTATCTATCTGTCTGTCTGTCTGTCTGTCTGTCTGTTTGTCTGTCTTTGTGTTGCGATCTATACCTTCTCTTACCCCACTCTCTCTCACTCTCTCTCTTTATCTGACTTTGTGTTACGATCTCTCTCTCTCTCTCTCTCTCTTTCTCTTCGCCTCTCTCTCTCAATCTATCTATCTATCTATCTATCTATCTATTTTTGGGTTGAGATCTCTCTCTATTTCATCCCCTCTCTCTCTCCCTCTATCTCTCTTTCTCTCTCTCTCTCTCTGGCTTTGTGTTACGATCTCTCTTTTCCCACTCCCCCTTTCTCTATATCTATCTATCTCCCGGTATTTGTGTTACAGTCTCTTTCTCTCTCTCTCTCTAACTCTCTCTCTCTCTCTCTCTCTCTCTCTCTCTCTCTCTCTCTTTCTGTTTATCTATCTTTCTGGCTTTGTGTTATGATATCTCTCACTTTCTCCCCCTTCTCTCTCTCAATCTATCTATCTATCTATCTATCTATCTAATGTGTTCTTGTCTCTCTATCTATCTCTCCCCATATATTTATTTCTCTATATTTTCGGGTTTTTTTTCGACCGATCAATGTATTTCAGTTATAATCATCATTATTTTAGCCATAAAACATCCTTCTTCTTCATTCGTGTTACCTTTTAGAAATCGCCATCTTTGTCCTCCATGATATCTCTCATTTCTCTTCTTATTTTTTTTTTAGTTTTAACACCTTTTATCTTAACTGAACTTTATTTCTTCTCGCATTCTCTTTCTCGATGTTAAATTTTCTCTTATCTGCATTCTCTCTTTTTTTTTACCTTTCACACATTTGACCTTTTTCTCCAATTTCTTCTGAATTTCACTTTTTATTACTTCCCGTTTTTGCCCCGTCCTTTTTTTCTTGTCCTTTTCGATAATTTTATTTTTTCTTTCCCTTCCTTTTTTTTTTTTTTACCCCTTCAATTTTTGCATCTTTATTTTGGCTTTTTTCATATACCCCCTTCCTCTCTTTTCCTTCTTATTCTTCATTTATCTTTTCCTTTCTTTTGTTTTCTCTTTTTACATATATCATTCACCATTTCTACTGCATTCGCTTCTTTCTGCCCCTTTCTTTTTTCTTTTTCATGTTTTTCTTACCTTTCCCCTTTCCTCTAATATATCTTCTCGATTTGATCTCTTTCTCTTCTCTTTTTCACACCATCTTTTTACCTAGTCCCATTTTATTGTGATATTTATCATGACTATTTTGCTTTCTTCCGTCATTTTTTCTTGTTCTTTAAGATCTTGCGACATTCCATTATCGGTGTTAAAAGTGCTGCTCACCTCTACAGGTCTCGAACAATTATGTTTTTAGCGTTTCTACGTTCAAGTTTTAATATCGGGCATTAAATTGTCGCGTATTTGATTGAAAGAGAAAACTAAATGGATTGAAGTAAAGCAAAATTAACTTTAATGCCTACAAAAGGAGATTCATCTGTTGTTTTTCTCTAGTTTTTTCCTTCTCTTATACTCTTTTTTTTAAAGTTGTTCATGTCTTCCTTCGTTCTTTACTTCAATTTCGCTTTTATTCATTCTCTTTCTTTCTACGTGTATTTCTCTTTTTGTACTTTTCTTTTCGCCTGCTGCTTTTATTTCTCCCCCTCTCTCTTTGGTTCACTTTGATTTCAAAATATTCAATATTTCTTTCTTTTTTTTTCCATTTTCTTTCTTTCTTTCAAGACATATTTCTCCCTTTGTACTTATATTCCGTCTGCTATCTTTCTTTTCTCTCTCCTGCTTTCTTCCTTTCTTTTTTATTCTCTCGCTTTCTCTTACGTTCTCTCCTGTTTTAAAAATCTTTCTTCCTTTTTTCTTTCTTTCTTTTTTATTATCTTACTTTCTCCATTTCCTTCACTCTGATTTGAAGATATTTCTTTCTTTCTTTTTTTCTTTCTTTCTACACTTATTTCTTTGTACTTTTCTTCCGTCTGCTATCTTTCTTTTCTCTATCCTACTTTCTATATTTTTTATTCTCTCTCTCTTTCTCTTACGTCCTCTCTGCCTTAAAAATCTTTCTTTTTCTTTCTTTATTTTCTTTCTTTCTTTTTTTCTTTCTTTTTATTATCTCACTTTCTCCCTTTCTTTTACTCTAATTTCAAAAATATTACTTTCTTTTTCTTTCTTTTTTCTTTCTTTCTTCGCTTATTTCTTCCCTTGTGCTTTTCTTCCGTCTGCTATCTTTCTTTTCTCCATCCTTCTTTCTTTCTTTTTTATTCTCTTTCTCTTTCTCTTACGTTCTCTCTGCCTTCGAAATCTTTCTTTCTTTCTTCTTATTTTTTTACTGTCTAGATTTTTCTTCTTTCGTTCTTTTCTTTCTTTCCAATACGTTTTTCTTTCCTTGTTTCTTACTTTATTCCCTCTGTATATTTAATTATTTTTACCTTTCTAAAATTCTCCCTTTTCTTTCTTTCTTTCTTTCTTTCTTTCTTTCTTTGCAAGTTCCTTTCTTCTTCTACATTTATTTCGATGATCTTTCTCTTTCTTTCTTTCTTTCTTTCTTTCTTTCCACCTACCTACCTACCTACCTACCTACCTACCTATCTACCTTTCTTTTCTTCTTTTCTGTCTTTCTTTCACAGATAAGAAAAAAGTGATTTTCAGTTCTAATAAAGAATACATATTGTAATTTGATTTCCGCCAAAGAATAAAGGCCGGAAATATCTTTTTCTATCTCTCTATCCACTCCTCCACACTTCAGCACCGTCTCTCTTTCTCTCTCTCTCAACATACACACACGTGCACACACACACACACACACACATATACATATATATATATATATATATATATATATATATATATATATATATATATATATATCCTAATTTTATGACCTTTGTTCGATTTTCATAAATAAATATCTTTATCTTCCACTCAATCGCACATACTACATCGTTCTCAATAATTTCGTCTCCCCTCTCCCTCTCTTTTCAATTTACTCCCCCTCTTCCTTTACGCCCACCCTCCCTCAACAAGACGATCTAATTCTGATTATTTTAATCTCTCGCGCATTTCCGAATTTTTTATTTCTTTCTTTGCCTAAATATTTTAAATTCTCTTCCAGACTCTCTCTCACTTGATAGAAACTTTTCCCTTAATTTCGATTCGCATCATTATTACTCTCTCTCTCTCTCACTCTCTCTCTCACTCTCTCTCTCTCTCTTTCTGTCACTCTCTCTTTCTATTTCTATTCGCCATCACCCCTCTCTCGCCCCTTTCTCTCTGTCTTTATCTCTCGGCATTTCCTCCCCCCTCTCTCCCTCTCTCTGTCTTTATCTCTCGGCATTTGTCTTCTTTTTTTCTCTATCTTTCTCTCTCTCTCTCTGTCTGTCTGTCTGTCTCTTTCTCTCTCTCTCCTTCTCTCTCCTTCTGTCACTCTCTCTTTCTATTTCTATTCGCCATCACCCCTCTCTCGCCCCTTTCTCTCTGTCTTTATCTCTCGGCATTTCCTCCCCCCCTCTCTCCCTCTCTCTGTCTTTATCTCTCGGCATTTGTCTTCTTTTTTTCTCTATCTTTCTCTCTCTCTCTCTCTGTCTGTCTCTCTCTCTCTCTCTCTCTCTCGATTTTCTTCAAACTCCATATCACTCCACTTCTAACACCCGTCACAAACAACGTAGTCGATTGCCTGTACAAATCTTCCATTCTCTCGCAGCTCTGCTTCTCACGACCTGCCAAGGACGATCGGCAGCATCTGGCGGTGAATAGCGTCAAATTCGATCATCTGCATTATCCCCTCTTCATTTCATCTACGCAACACTGAATGAAAAGAAGAAACGTCAAAAAGAAAAACCAAGAGAATTTGGCAATAAATAAATAAAAATGATCTTTGCTTCGAAATATTCGATTCTATTGAAAGAAAAAAAAATGTATTACGAATTTCACCCTCCCTTTCATTTATTGTGAAATTAGCCGTTTGCGCATGCGTGAATATCTGAATTCTAAAATAACTGTCAAAATCAACCTTAGTACGCCAAAGGAGGTCTGTTTGAGTGCGTGTGCCTGTGTAGACGAAGCGGTTTTGAATGCTATTAATTCTAATACTAGTAGTCGTATGAATGCAATATTTTGTTAAGAAAAAGTGACAAAGATGATTCGGCTGTTACAAAAATGATATGAGCTATACATTCATTTAATATTAGTTCAGCATTCAAATTAGTCATTGGACCAAAAGTCAGATTACTGGAGGGTCTTTGTCAACAAAGTATAGAACGCAACTTCAAAACTCTAAGGATTGCTGGGAAACGATGTCCTATATATATATATATATATATATATATGAAGAAATATAGTCTTAAAGTGTGCTATATTTATGGGATAAAGTGCTCAATATCAGGGATAGAGCGTGTGTAAATATAAAAGTGGACATGGAAGTCAGCACTTAGAGGCGACAGTCTGTTTCATGCTAGTGCAATCGTCAGGCGTATTTCAATCGTCATCGTATTTATATATATATATATATATATATATATGTGTGTGTGTGTGTGTGTGTATGTGTGTGCGCGCGCGCCTATGTGTGTCTGTGTCTGTGTCTGTGTGATATAATATAAGTGCAATAGAAGAAAGTGTTAGTATAGAAGTTACGCTTACAGCTATCCTTTTCAGATGCAAAATGATGAGAC
>OZ038483.1:30125065-30135065 GCA_964036315.1 Acanthosepion esculentum | reverse complement strand
TGTAAGAATATGCTCCATGAGTTTTATGATAGCTTCTGTGGGAGGTTCTTGTTTTCTTCTTTTAGTAAGTGCTTCCTGAAGGGCGGTTAGCCCTTCGATGTGCTTAATGTTTGAATAGAGTGACCTTACGTCCATAGTCACTAGAATAGCATTCTCTGGAACTGTTTGTATGTGGTTAATTTTGTTTAGTAGATCTGTTGTGTCTCTGATGTAGGATTTTACTTCCTTAGCTAGGGGTTGTATGTAATGGTCTACATATTTTGAAATTTTGGTCGTGTGGCAGTTGAATGATGAAATGACGGGCCTTCCTGGGTTGTTGCTTTTGCGTATTTTAGGGAGGAGATAGAAACGAGCAGGTGTAATGTTTGTGGGTGTAAGTGTTGTGCATGTTTCTTTGTCGATTATGTTGTTGCGAAGCATTATGTTTAGTGAGCTGGTTAATTCTTTTTGGTACTCGGGAAGGGGGTCTGTAGGTAAGCTTTTATAGGTTTCTTTGTCGGCTAGTTGTTTATTTTATCATATATATATATATATACACATATATATATATATATATATATATATATATATATATATATGATAATATATATATATATATATGTTTGTATATATATGATAAAATATATATATGATATATTTATTTTACCAAGATAAAACCTGACCGATGACCTTACACTTTAGACAAGAATGAAATCCCGAAAATGGTAAGAAAAAAGCATCTACATCCTACAACCCCAGATTATCTAGGCACATCGAAAACGTTTCACAACGTCCACATCTAACAAAGGACAGCTGTCACGATCTTCAGACGACTATATGACATGTATATAGACAGCAAGTATCCTTTCACGTATGCTTGTTTGAATAATATCGAAAATTTCTGTCTATCCAGTTTGTTTTTTTTATTATCCATTTCAACTTTCCGAATTACTTGTTTTACATATTCGGTAAATTTACGAAAGTTCATATTTATTTATTATTATTTATATTATAATTTTCGAATAAATTATACATATATATATATATATATATATATATATATATATATATATATATATATATATATATATATATATATATATATATATATAAAACATTAGTGGTAAATATACACATACATTTTTTTTGTTATTATTTTTTGAAGTCCTTTTCAATGTTGCTACATTTTTTATCAAGGATTGTGTTTTCTGTATGTTTATGCCAGCGGTTTGGTTAACTCTTGTATTCTTTTACTTACTGGAACCAATTTCAACTCACATAAAAGACGTCATTTAAGCGGTCAAACTGAATTGTTATGTGTATTTTAATTTTTCAACACACACACATATATATATATATATATATATATATATATATATATATATATATATATATATATATGTAATAAAAAGGTTTAAACACTAATATTCCATGCTCATAATTTATTCCATTGGAATCGTAAATACGATCCAATTCATCAGACCTACAAATGAAAAAAAAAACACAAAAAACAACTCTGGATTATTGCCAGTTTCCCTTAGGACTGTGCCCCCACGAACCACGACTACCCTCCCCAAACCGCTTCATCCAGAGCAATAGAAGCCGGTTCAAGCAATGATATACAAGTGACAGTTTCTATTGTCCAGTGCTTTCTGAATTTTGTTGAGGTTTCCTCTAGACTCGATGAATTACTTAATTATGATTATCTCAAATCCTCCTAATACTTTCTATCACATATATAAAGATTTTCTAAGCGTAGCTTCGATGTAGCATAAAGCCGAATGCAGGGGCACCTAGCGAGACAAGCTTGCAAACAATTACACCACCTCGAGGTACCCATATATATATATATATATATATATATATATATATATATATATATATATATATATATATATTTGGACTTGGAGCTTGAACACAGGACGATTTTTTTTTCGCCTTAGTTTAATGTTTTTGGTTCTTTCTTTTTTATTCCCCATATTTCATCGAGTACCGATTTGTCCTACTGCAAGTTGATCTATCCCAGGTCTTAGTAAAAAGGGTGCCACCATTTATATATATATATTATAGGTTAATAAAATTCAAGGATAGCATCACTATATGCAGTCGGTTTTGTAACAACAGCATCCCACCAGCTCAAAGAGTAGAAGTCAAAAAGCTCAGAAACACTGACAACCTAAAATCTTTGTAAGCCCTCTTTTGACAGAAAGCTTGAAGATAACCCGGACAGTACAGACATGGTCTGTTTTCAAAAGTGCTGTATACGAGTCATCTTATGAAACGCTTGGATATGTCAGAAGAAGACATCCAGTCTGGTTTGAGTGAAATGATCCGGGTATTCTATCTCTTTTGAATAATAAGCTAAACCAAATCAAATCTATCTAAGCTACGATAATGCAAATATATCTAAGCTAAGCTGAATCAGATCTTAGTTAAACCAGATCTATCTATCTATCTATATATCTATCTATCTATCTATCTATGCTAAACTTAATCACATCTATCTATCTATCTATCTATCTATCTATCTATGCTAAACTTAATCACATCTATCTATCTATCTATCTATGCTAAACTTAATCACATCTATCTATCTATCTATCTATCTATCTATGCTAAACTTAATCACATCTATCTATCTATCTATCTATCTATCTATCTATGCTAAACTTAATCACATCTATCTATCTATCTATCTATCTATCTATGCTAAACTTAATCACATCTATCTATCTATCTATCTATCTATCTATCTATCTATCTATCTATCTATCTATGCTAAACTTAATCACATATATCTATCTATCTATGCTAAACTTAATCACATCTATCTATCTATCTATCTATCTATCTGTCTGTCTGTCTGTCTCTATTATGAACGTTTTCTATGGATGTGTTAGTGCGTATGCTTCGCCGCGCAACAAAGGCACAAAGCTATCGTTAAATGTCTTCTGTGATTGATATATTATAAATTTGTGCGCGCATGCGTGATGACTACCATTAATTCTTGAACGTTCACACGTGACTTTCTGCACAGTAATGGCGTTTCCAATCAAATATATTTATGCCACTCACTGCTGGGACCTCAATAGTTTTGCCATTAACAACTCACCTCTTAATCTAACCATCAACACTGAATGAAGATTTTACAAATACGAGCCGAATATAGGATTGAAACTTTTTCTCCTGTTTTATTTTAAAATTGTTCTTTCAGTATGTGAGACATTTTTGTACAAGAATATATTATTTATTTACACTATTTACATGCGAACTATTGTCCTCATCTTTGTTGTTGTTACCACAACGTTTCGGCCGTTATGCCACCGGACTTCATCTCCATATAACCTACCGGGAATTCCAAACTAAACAATTTTTTTTTACCTTTGATCTACGGGGGTAGACTGTTCTCGTTTCACTGCCCATGTCTCGGGATATCTCGTCTAGTTTTTATTTAGTACTGTTTAGTTATTGCTCGCCCTGCTTCCACTGAGTCCAAGTACACACTGCCCTGCCCAGGGATTGAACTCGCAGTTATTATGTCGCCAAATTCACGAACCAACGCTTTAATCTACTTAATCCAAATATTACCGTGGGATTAGATTAGATTTATTCCAGTATCTCTATCCCACCCTTTTACATTGTGATGCCACACATACACAACCAGAAATTATCGTAGGAATACTCCAATTTCCATGTATAACTCTCCTTTAAAAAGTGACAAAAGTGGTACCCTACGTTGCTATAGCCTTTCCCATTTTCCTTTTTTTCCATCGACGAAAAATATAGCAGTTACGTCTGGAACAGACCGTCTAATGCGCATAATCACTCTAGACTTGCATACATTTTACTTCTATCTAAATAATTTGCATGTCTGTCTATTAACTAGCTGAATAAATATCTGTTAACTTCTGGAACAGACTACCTCGTCTAATATACAGACCCATTTTATCATTGCATATATTTTATATACATTTCTCTTTTCACAGTGTTTCTTAAATTGAAGAAATATAGCACAATAGAGATTCAATCTTGGTATACGTAGATTTTATCTTTCCTATCTACAGATTGTACGTATCTGTTTGTTAACTGACCGTATTTCCAAGTTTCAAACATTTTCCACAATTTCATAGCTAGACCATTACATGCAAAAAAAATACGTTCAAAAAGTAATCGGCTATTTTTTCCCGCCAAAATGAATACCCCGAGAGCAAAAAACCTTTGGGCGAGAGATGACGTCACTTTTCCTGTGCATGTGTGAAAATGTTGCTTCCCGACAGTTACGCCTAGAATACAAACGTAAAATGACCGAACATATCGAGCAGAGATATTGAATCAGGTTTTGGTGATACTCAAGCTCAAACCATCCACAAAATTCAGTAGGCCTGTTGTGATGATGCCAAAGATAAAACTCAGATCAAGGAGTGGTACAATCGTTTCAAACATGGTCGCGCCTTAGTGAAGAGCGAGGCACGCTCAGGCAGGCTATCTATAAGCTGAAACCAGTTGCTGATAGAGAATTCACCGCTAATTGTCACGGACGACCGTCGTGGAACAATGAAGAAAAAATTGCTCACGAAGTAGGGAATGAGCACAGGAGAAGTTTATTCCATTTTGACGAAGGATTTGTGCATGCAGAAAGCGTCGACAAAATTCGCCGCCAAGGTGATGGTCGATGCAGCAGAAGAAACTCCACGTGGAAATCGCTCAGGACATGCTGGATTCTGTAAACCACGATCCAGACTTCATGAATACAATTATCCCTGGAGATAAGACATGAGTTTATGTTTACAACCCGGAAACGAATTTTCAGTCCTCGCAATGGAAGCATCCTTCATCCCAAAGGCTCATAAAAGGACGACAAGTTCGCACCAATGTGAATATCTTACTGACCTGTTTATTTGACTCCCATGGTATCATATATATATATATATATATATATATATATATATATATATATATATATATATATATATATATATATATATGAGCCGAAAGTTTAGACCGAGGAAGTACATGATAAAAAATATCCCAATGTTAGACGGTTTTTGTCTTTATTTTCTCCCGAAACTAAAGCCACAATACGAAGCTTAGAACGGCTCAGGATCGAACATAATAGACTTTTGTTGTCTCTTAACTGAACACACACACACACACACGCACAAACACACCACACCACACACACACACACACACACACACACACACACACACACACACACACACATATATATATATATATATATATATATATATATATATGTAATGAGAACAAAAAGAATATAAACGCAAACGTTCAAAACATTAATTTAAAAGAGGGCTAAATACTAAGAGTAGAGAAATATTTATTTATTATAATTTGTTACAGACGAACAAACAAGTAGTCACTACATAGATGCATATTAATTTCGATGCCGACGGTAAAAGCATTTCATCAGATGAGGAACAAAGATGGTTATAACCTTCTTTGTTATATGTAGATAAATTCCTTTTCCGTTTAAGTCCACATGATTATCTGAGTTTCTTAGGAAATTCGTATCCAGTCCAACTTTGAGTTAAATAAAGTGTCCAGTCGCCTTTTAATTGGCAAACATAAAATTTTATCAATGATTTTAGATAATCATAAATGTAGTCCTTTGAAGAAGCTGACCACCGAAAAAGTCGAATGGCTTGTCTCTTGTTCCGGAACACAAAGGGGCAAACAGGGATTGTCGGACCCACGCCAGTATCGATATAAACAGAGAGAGGCAGGAAGTAAGTACGTAGACGACCAGTAAGTGACCAGTGACCACTGAGGAAGGGACCGGCAGTCAGAGAAAAGGAAGGGACCAGCAGTGAGAAATCAGCAGTCGCCTAGACGGGCAGTGAATGTAAGGGTCCCTTCTCGTGGCCGGAAAGTTAGCGAGATAGCAGGAAAACATAGTCGGCTAAGTGAGAATTCGTATTGTTGCTATTTCCCAACCAGAGCGTCTTGTAATGCAATTGTCTTTATTCTTTGTTGAATTCGATTACGGCCAAATGGAAAAATCTGTGAACATAGGTAGCCGGGTGTACATGCATACAACCGACCTTAGATGTCATCACAGGTGCAGTGATTGGCAGACGAGTGAAGCACGTCGTCACATCTCTCAGAATCACCTCAGTATTTAAACGTGAAAAGAATCATTCTTGTCTTACGCTCCTTTTTATTTTTGTGTATTTATTGAATTTATTTTCTATCGGTTATGCAGACGGTTTGCTCCCATTGTATCGTTCTGGATTATTTTAATACCCTTTCCAAATATATCACGTTGACCTAAAAATCTCAACGGTTCTTTGAGACGTTTCTTTCCGTATAAAACCTACAGAGATTTGAGGAGACTTACTGGGCTTTTTCCGATCTGGCACAGGCTTATCGTGGCTAGCCACACAATGAAAATCGTTTCTAAGCTTTACTGTATACGTGATATGACTTACTTTCTTAATGCTTCCTCTTGAACAGCAGCTTCATTACAATTAGTACGAGCACCAATTGTTCTTCCATGTTGACTATCAACAAATGAAAAAAATGTGAATGACCATGCGAACGAAAACAAAAAGAAATAAGCAACGAAAGAAACTAGAAAAAAAGAGGCGACGGAATAAGAAGGAAATTGAAAGAAAGGATAAAGGAAGATAGAGAGAAGAAAAATGAAAAAAAAGGGGAAAAGAAAAAATAGAAAGAAAAGGTGAAAGAAAGGGAAATAAGAACGAAAGTGAAAGAAATGAGAACGGGAATAAAAAAAGAAAAAAGAAAATGAAGGAAACGAAAAGAGGGGATGAGAGAAGAAAGAAAGTGAAAGAAAAAAGAGTTTGAAAAAGAAAGAACGTAAAAGAAAGTGGAAAAGATGATTGAAAGGATGGTGAGAGAAGGAGAAAGGAAAGGAATGATGAGTAAAAGAAAAATGAATGAAATGGAATAAAACAAAAAAGAAGAAGCATAAAGCAAGAAACCGCCCGAATAAATAAAATGAAAGAGAGAAGGAAGAGGGTGAATGAAATAAAGCAGGGAGTGAAATAAAAGAGGACAGAAAAAAAATGAGAAAGTGGAGGAAAGTAAGGAATTGAAAGAAAACAAGAATTAACAAAAGGAAAAATAAGAAAGAAAGAAAGAAAGAAAGAAAGAAAGAAAGAAAGAAAGAAAGAAAGAAAAAGAATGCAAATGAAATAAAGTAGAGCGTGAAATAAAATAGGACTGAAAGAAATGCGAAAGTGAATAATAGAAAGGAACTTAGAGAAAACAAAAATGGACGAAAAAGGGAATAAAAACAAGAAAAAAAAGAAAGGAGAATAGCAATGAGAGAAAGTAATTAAAAGAAAGGACAAATGAAATAGTAGCAAGAAAGAAAGAAACAAACAAACAACGATTAAGAAGGGGGAAAATTCCTGTCAGAAAGAAAGAAAGAAAGAAAGAAAGAAAGAAAGAAAGAACGTTTAGGTAGGGGGAACAATTGCTGTCCTAAAAAAGAAAGAAAGGAAGAAAGAAAGAAAGAAAGAAAGAATACAAATGAAGTATAGTAGAGCGTGAAATAAAATAGGACTGAAAGAAATGAGAAAATGAATAATAGAAAGGAACTTAGAGAAAACAAATATGGACGAAGAGAGGAATAAAAGGAAGAATGAAAGAAAGGAGAATAGAAATGAAAGAACAAATGTGAAAGAAAGGAGAAATGAAATAGAAGCAAGAAAGAAAGAAAGAAAGAAAGAAAGAAAGAAAGAAAGAAAGAAAGAAAGAAAGAAAGAAAGAAAGATAAAGAATACAAATGAAAGAAAGTAGAGCGTGAAGTAAAATAGGACTTATAGAAATAAGAAAAAAGATTGAACGAAAGGAATTGAACCAAAAGAAGAAGAAACGGAAAGAGGAATGAGAAAGAATGGAAGAAAAGAGAATAACTGTGAGAAAAAATGAGTGAAAGAAAGAAAGAAAGAAAGAAAGAAAACGAATACAAATGAAAGAAAGTAGAGCTTGAATTAAATAGGACTGAAAGAAATAAGAAAAACATTGACCGAAAGGAATTGAAAGGAAAGAAAAAGAAACGAAAATTGGAATGAAAAAGAAGGAAAGAAAGGCGACTAACAGTGAGGGAACAAGAAAGAAAGAAAGAAAGAAGGAAAGAAAGAAAGAAGGAAAGAAAGAAAGAAAGAAAGAAAGAAAGAAAGAAAGGAAAAGATTACAAATGAAATAAAGTAGAGCGTGAAATAAAATAGGACTGAAAGAAATGCGAAAGTGAATAATAGAAAGGAACTTAGAGAAAACAAATATGGACGAAAAGAGGAATAAAAGGAAGAATGAAAGAAAGGAGAATAGCAATGAGAGAATAGAAGTGAAAGAAAGGACAAATGAAATAGAAAAAAAGGAAGAAAGAAAGAAAGAAAGAACGTTTAAGAATAGGGAATAATTCCTGTCCTAAAGAAAGAAAGAAAAAATAAATAAATAAATAAGATTGCAAATGAAAGAAACTAGAGCGTGAAGAAAAATAGGACTGAAAAAAAGTGAAAGAAAGAAAGAAAGAAAGAAAGAAAGAAAGAAAGAAAGAAAGAAAAAGAATGAAAGTAAGAAAGGGAAATAGAAAACGAATAAAAATAAAAGAAGGCAGAAAGTGAAATATAATAGAACTGGAAGAAAAGAAAAAATGAATGAAAGAAAGAAATTGAAAGAAAGTAAGTATTGACGAAAAGAGTAATGAAAACAAAGAAAAATGAAAGAAAGGAGACAAGCAATAAGAGAACAGGAATAAAAGAACGGACTAAGGAAAGAGAAAAAGGTGTTTAAAATGAACGAAATGAGTTCAGGAATTAAAGCAAGATCATAAAATCGCTATTCTTCTTTTGCCATTAAATTGCTCCATTAATGTAAATGGTACTTAACGAGTTTGTTTGAATAGTTTTCAGAACGAGGACAAAGAGAGATGGCAAAGAGTCAAAAGTTACTTAGTGGAACAAAAGACAGGAAGTTGTGAAGAGTCATAATCTCCTACATCCTAAAGAAACTCTGCGCCTAAAAGAAGCATACAGACGGACATCTGCTGACCTCTGCTTTTAGCGACAGCGTCATTCAGAGAATCGCGAGATAGCTGGATTACAACTGTGTGCTTGTCTAAATTAACTTTGTCTCTGTGTTGACACTCACCAACAAAAAGCGACTTAAAATGTATAAAACAATAAAGAATTAAATTTAGAAATTTTAGAAATTAATAAGAATTAAATTTAGCCCGAGCAACGCCAAGAATATCTGCATTCCTTTCTCTGAAAAAAAGTTTTTTTTTGTTTTTTTTTTCTCAAGTTTGTTGATGCTAAAATCGTAAGCAACAGAATTATGAAGTATGACCTTTTTATGCCCGTCATAATTCATTAGAAAAGAAAACATATATGGCAGTTATTATTATTATTATTATTATTATTATTATTATTATTATTATTATTATTATTATCTTTTCTTCGCTTCTATCGCAAGTTTTTTTCCGATTTCAATTGAGGATCTTGCATTGTGTGTGTTCTCCATTCATATCCGAAGGCCTCGGACAGCAAGCACCCTTCGCAAACTATTTGCAGTGCCAAGCAACACAAACTTCTGACATGATGGGATAGTAGGCGTTATTCAGATTTTCTTACTGTAAAACCTTAAGGTTGGTGGTATGATAATAATAACTGATAATAATAACTGGGATAATATTGGACTGAACGTCCCACATCTCACTCTGGAAGTCATTGTTCTTAAAATTCTCAATCACCTTTGACCTTGATATTATGGTCGCCAAAAACATCCACATCGATGAGGCATTTTCATGTTATTATTATTATTATTATTATTTTATTTCCTTTGATATCTGGCGTTTACACATTTCTTTCCGGGTCCCGGTCAGGGACCTAAGGTTAGAAATGGCATCATGACACTTTCCACTGCAAAAAAAATAAAAAAATAAAAATAATAATTACATAGATAAAGCCCTTCGTAAAGTGTGGGCTGTACTTGTCAGAACAATTTTTTGTATCTCTTTGAGGCATGG
>OZ038483.1:30040065-30120065 GCA_964036315.1 Acanthosepion esculentum | reverse complement strand
TAGTGTAAATAATAACTCATCATATCAAAAAATATATTGAATACATATTAGTCACAATATGTGTTTCATATATTTTTCCATTTCTTTTACATAAGGATGGCTTATGATATGTATGATTTTATCATTGTCATAGGTATATATATATATATATATAAGAATATATGTTTGTATATATTCTTTGGATATATAGGAGGCGATATAATCAAAAGTATATATATTATAATTAAGTATTTCATCGAGTCTAGAAGAAACCTCAACAGAACACAGAAATCACTGGACGGCCGTTTCGTCCTATATTTGGGACTCATCAGCAGCGCGCTATATCAAATATAGGACGGAACGGCCGTCCAATACTCTCTGCATTCTGTTGAACTTTCTTCTAGACTCGATGAATTACTTAATTATAATTATATCAAATCCTCCTAATTTCTATCACTTGTATGTATGTATATATATATATATATATATATATATATATGTGTGTGTGTGTGTGTGTGTGTGTGTGTGTGTGTGTGTGTGTCCACACTGTTGTGCAAATTAATTGAAACAAAAAGAATAATTCCATTATTATTTACTGTTTTTTCCTATTTTTCCAATGAAACATGACCCAGTGCACATGTTAGTACATCGTATGTCCATTCCATTTCGTATGTCCATTGCTTGCAGATTGACCACAGATTCTCGATTGGATTTAAATCAGAAAGGTTTCCGGGCCAGTCTATAGTACTTTGATTTGCTGACTGGTAAGGCTTGTCAGTGTGTTCGTGCAGCGTTACAATTTTTGCACGCTTCCTTGGAGTAACGTCGCAGACAATGGCCGTAGGACAAATAATCGAAAAAATAGAAATTGATTACACCCACTCACTCCAGTGGGTCCAAAATCATGAAAGAAAGGAAACTAAAGCGGTTGTTTCAATTAATTTGCATAAGGGTGTATATATATATATATATATATATATATATATATATATATATATATATGTGTGTGTGTGTGCGCGTATGTGTAATGTATGGAGATATATATATATATATATATATATATATATATATATATATATATATATATATATATCCTATGAATATTGTATCGAAGATATTGATACTTAGAAAGATACAAAGATGCTTTTCCTTTTTGTAAATGTGGTAATATCTATATATATATATATATATATATATATATATATATATATATATATATATATATATATATATACATATATAATATCTGGATAAAATAAATGAAACAAAATTGGGTGTTTTTTTATGAAAGTATTTATTTCTGTGTTTTTGTATATATTTATTTATTTAATATTTCAGACCACCTAGGTCTTTCCTCAGAAATCAAATGAGATACTGTGTTTGTGTGTTTGTTTACAGCGTTTGTTTACAGCGTTTGTCGTGAAGCGTGCATGTCACGTGATGTGCAATGCGACTTTGTTTGAATTTTTGGCGGAAGACTGATGATAGTGTCTTAAATGTTGTTTAAAAGGTTTTTGGACCATAACTCAAGAAATATTTCTTAAAATATTTTTAACTGTTGAAATATTTATATTATATATATATATATATATATATATATATATATATATATATATAATATACATGAAATTCCATTTGTAGACATGGCATGATTTTTAAAATTGTATAGGTATGCATATTTGTATTTAAATTGTGATTATATTTTTGTTGTTGGAAGTATATCAGTCGTGTGGACGTGTTTTTTGTACGTGTTTATATATATATATATATATATATATATATATATATATATATATATATATATATATATATATATATATTATTTGATGAAAATTTTTTGACATTTACTTTTATTTTTTAGAATTATTTTATTTTTATTTATTTTATTTTTCCTTTCTTATGTTTCAAAGCATAAATGATATGGACTGCTCCATTATTATTATAGTCTGGTACATATATATATATATATATATATATATATATATATATATATATGTATATATATATATATATATATATATATATATATATATATATATATATATATATATAAATTTAAATTATGTAACGGTCAATGAACACCTGAAGACTGCGTTGTGCATGACACTCACAACTGCGCTACCGATAACAAAAAATGTATTTATATATCATTAATACCCCTGTTATTTCACATCGAGCACTGTTAACACCCGCACTCAATGGGCATTATATATATATATATGTCTGTGTATGTGTACGTGTGTGTGTGTGTGTCTGTGTGTGTGTGTGTGCTTGTGCGTATTAGCAGTGAACTAAGTGATTAATTTGAATCTTAAAAGTCATAGAACATTTTACATTTTATTCTATAAGGAAATTGTTGTCGGTACATATGACATTCGTTTGTCTGGACAAAATATAGTCGCTTCTACCGTTCCCAATGAATCCAATGGATCACCCGCTTCACCTAGTCACGCCTATTTTTGCATTTTTATTATTCAGTTGATTGTTTTATCATTACTTCTATAATGTCTGCATTTGTTGTTATCCCGTTTTATCTATTTGGAACCCTATATAATTCTTTATTATTATTATTATTATTTTTATTTCCTTTGATATCTAGCGTTTACACATTTCTTTCCGGGTCCCGCCCAGTGACCTAAGGTTAGAAATGGCATCATGACACTTTCCACTGCAAAAATAATAATAATAATAATTACATAGATAAAGCCCTTCGTAAAGTGTGGGCTGTACTTGTCAGAACAATTTTTTGTATCTCTTTGAGGCATGGACTTCCAGGGATCCCTTCAATCAGCCTACTGGAATCTTTTCCAACCAGTCCAAGGACTCCAACTACAACAGGAATTGTTGATGTTCCCATGTGCCACATTTTTGAGATTTCTATTTCAAGGTCCTTGTATTTTGACAGTTTTTCGAATATCTTCAAAGATACATTGCAGTCTGCAGGGACTGCTATATCAATAAGGAGGCACTTATTTTGTTTGTGGTCTTTAATAACAATGTCTGGGCGGTTGGTTTTGATTGTTCTGTCAGTGTGTTCTGTTGTTATTATTATTATTATTATTATTATTATTATTATTATTATTAATATTATCATTATTATTATTATTATTTACAAGACAGAAGATACCGGATCGGATTTTTAAAAAAATGCTTCGTTAATTAGATGTGAAGTAGATACGTTCGAAACAAGAAGCATTAGCGGAAACAGATGAAGTCTTATGAAAGAGTAATCTGCTGGAGAGTAAATTCGCAGGAAAGATTTTTCACCCGTTATGTCTTTGTGGTCGGATTCGCAATGGAGACCGTCTATTGATCTGAGCCTGCAGATTAAGAAGCAAAAAAACAAACTTTAGAATCGAACGAGGCAAAGCATAAATAAAGGGAAAACTTAACAAGAGGTGTGAGGAGGACAAGGATTTTCCGAAATTTTTTTTATTATATGTTTGCTTCTTAGAGAGATTATGATAATCAACAAAATGTTAAAAGTAAAAAGAAATATAAAAATAATTAAACAAAAAAAAAGATGAAGGAAGACGAAGAGATCGCGGGGGAAAAAGAAAGAAAGAAAGCACATCTCAAGAAAAAAAAAGCATTTTGCAAGAAAGAAAGAAAGAAAGAAGCATTTTGCAAGAAAGAAAGAAAGAAAGAAAGAAGCATTTTGCAAGAAAGAAAGAAAGAAAGAAAGAAGCATTTTGCAAGAAAGAAAGAAAGAAAGAAAAATATTTTAAGAAAAAACAAAACGCCTTTTGTCAAATAGAAAGAAAGCATATTATAAGAAAGAAAGAAGTAAAGAAAGAAAGAAAGGAAGAAAGAAAGAAAGAAGGCATTTTGTAAGAAAGAAAGAAAGAAAGAAAGCATTTTGTAAGAAAGAAAGAAAGCATTTTGTAAGAAAGAAAGAAAGAAAGAAAGAAAGAAAGAAAAAAGAAAGAAAGAAAAAGAAAGTATTTTGTAAGAAAGAAAGAAAGGAAGAAAGAAAGCATTTTAGAAGAAAGAAAGAAAGAAAGAAAGAAAGAAAGCATTTTGTAAGAAAGAAAGAAATCATTTTGTAAGAAAGAAAGAAAGAAAGAAAGAAAGAAAGAAAGAAAAAAGAAAGAAAGAAAAAGAAAGTATTTTGTAAGGAAGAAAGAAAGCATTTTAGAAGAAAGAAAGAAAGAAAGAAAGAAAGCATTTTGTAAGAAAGAAAGAAAGAAAGAAAGAAAAAAGAAAGAAAGAAAGAAAAAAGAAAGAAAGAAAGAAAAAAGAAAGTATTTTGTAAGAAAGAAAGAAAGGAAGAAAGAAAGAAAGCATTTTAGAAAAAGGAAAGAAAGAAAGAAAGCATTTTGTAAGAAAGAATGAAAGCAGATTGAAAGAAAGAAACAAAACTATTTTGTAAGAAAGAAAAAACGCATTTTGCAAGAAGGAAAGAAGGAAAGAAAGCCTTTTGTAAAAAAAAGAAAGAAAGAAACTATTTTATGAGAAAGATAGAAAGAATTGTGTCAGAACGAAAGCATTTTATAAGAAAGTAAGAAAACATTTTGTAAGAAAGAAAAAAGAAAGAATGCATTTTTAAGAAAGAAACAAACAAACCAAGCATCTTGTAAGAAAGAAAGCAGTTAATAAGAAAGAATGAAAGTAAGAAAAATGGTAAAATTTTAATTTTAATGAAATATGTTAAATTATTATTCAGAGTGTCGCTTAGGATTAAGAAGAAAAATAGATTTTTGATGAAGACAAAAGTAGAAATGGAAAGGAAAGATTTTCCAAAGATTGAAATGATAATGAAGAAAAAGAAAGCGACAAAAACTCCCGTTAAGGAACGAAAAAAATTATTATCGAATTTGAAAATTAGCATTTAGTAATTTTACTCCTGAATTTCCAGATGAGAGGCGAGGATCAAAAACATTCCCTTCTTTAAGGAATGTTTTGTGAACTCCTTAAAAGCAGTGCAAGTAATTTAAATACATTCCAAACGGTGGTATGGTGAATATACACGATCTTTGAAAAATAGTTTCCTTTTTTCATGGCTTGAGGTCAAATCACACTGAAAATACCTGTTCTTGTTCGATTACCGAAGTTAGGCAGCGTACCGCCTGGGAAAACTGGGTACTGTAAGCGACCTCCTACAATCCTAAATATATTCGACTTTAAATAACCCACAGAAAGTTGATAAGCCGTGAAACTCCAATCAATTACATTTTCAGACAGTTTATCATTTTAAACTATTATGCATCTAATAGCCTAATTATCGGCCATGACCTGGCATCTCGGCTTCAGTCACTTTCCCACCGCCGTAACATAGCTTTACCTTTTCTACAAATATTTTCATGGTGATTATTCTAAGCTTTCCTCTTTGGTATCACATAATTTAAAAATTTGAAGTACAGTACTAGATTGGCATACAGGTATCATCGTTTTGCAATTGAAATTGCTAGATGCAATTGAACGTTCTATCCTAACAGCTTCTTCTATCGTACTTCTCGCTTGTGGAACTCGACTTTTATCGTTAATAATTCAAATGCAACGTCAATCTTCTGCCTTCTTAATTCTTGTTCTTTTATTCTTCTCTCTGCTTAATAATGTTTTTCTTTTTCTTACATTATTTCACACTCAGTAACCCCTTGCGTCTTAGTGGCTGTATTGCTCTGCTTTGGGTGAAATGATTAAAAATGTCATTATTTACATATGTTGGCTTCGTCTTTATTGTCTTATTAACGACGTTTTCGAGTGTTTGTACACTCTTCTTCAGGTGATTGGAATTTCGAACTGAACCCTTTATTTCGTCTACCGGGGTAGATTGTTCTAATTCCACGTGCCATGCCTCTTTCGGATGTCTCAGTTATCTCCCTTTAATTCAAGTCTCCGAGTTTTGGTCAATGCGGTAGCCAGGTATTGAACTCACAACTCTTTGGGTCAATCACTGGATCGAACCAATGCTTTTTTTTTTTACACTGGGCTATGTGTCCTTGAGCAAGTCCGAACAATAATGTAAATAATTACAGTACTTCATGAAGTAATTTAGTAAGTTTGTCATTAATTTTCGCATTGAATCCTAACCGCTGAAATCCTTTTTTCATAATAATTCGACTCTTTTCATTCGATGTCCTTTTGTTGTTATTTCATAGGAAATTCCTTCAGTTTGCCACAGAATTATTGGATCCTCGTTTTCCTAGACCTCTGTTTGCCTTACTATTTTTTTTAACGCTACATCAGATTACGCATTAACAATGGGTTAGATCTTTTCAAAGCGCTCGGGCTTGAGTGTCCGTGTTTATTTTCCAACCGGCAGCATGTAACACACAAGTCCGAGGCTGCTGGAATGATCCTCGGTGACATCAGTCCGGAGCTGATATCCGATCTTCTAATTTCATGGTGACGGCTCGTAGGTGACCACCACCTTGGTCTTAGAATCGTTAGTTTTGACGCTCTCATACAAGTTTAAGCATCCTACCATTTCGTACAGATCAGAGCAACTTGAAAGAGGGTGTCGTACAAGGACACCAGGATTAAAAAGATTTATATACAGCGGTTTTTTTTCATCCATCAGGTGGATTTACATATGCCAGATGCGAACCTGGAGTTTATGCCCTTCCGATATGGCTTTTATGTCGCATATTTTTATCTTGTCCAAGAGAGACTGCCTTCGCTGCTTAAAGGGGATCTATCTTCATTATGCAAATTTTATTGTAATTAATATTACCTTGCTTAGCCATTTGTAAGCTTTAGCATCCTCATAAGTATTTTAATAAGGACGATAATAAAACTGTATGAGAAAAATATTGGAATATGCAAAATTAATATAAGAATTATTTTAATTAAACTGATAATACTGAATTGTATGAAAAACTAATTAAAAATATTAAAATGTTACTAATACAGTTTCTTAAAAAGTAAAAGACATAAAGAAAACACCAAAATGAAGCCAGACGCTTTATAAAAAATGAATATGAATGAACATTGAATAAAACAAACTCTTCAAACTGATATCCCGCCAAAATCAGATAAGACAGTTTAAAATTTACAGAATGGGCTCAGCTTTGATAATATCCAAAACCAGCTAAATTTGAATTGAAAATGGGGATCGTTTGATTGGATATTCATTTTCTATTTTTGAACCAATGGTAATAAGAAAAACCTTACGCCCTCTAGGTTTTTGATCCGGTTCTAGTTACTAGATTACTATATAAGAAGGGAACTTTGTTTATGACGTCTTTTGTATTTTGTACAGATTGTATATTGTGAAAAATTATTTTAATCTCATTAATAAATGTGTGTTTCTTTACAAATTTCACTTCGTTTAAGAATATTGCCTTTTTCGTTAGCGCCTCTAAGATTTCTTACACAATGGCGGATAAGAGATTTGAAACCTTCCGTTGAATACAGACTCATTTTTCTCTCTCTTAGTATTTAAACATTTTATCCTTGATCAAAGTGTTTACGGAATTCTCGATCCTTTACATTGTCTTCCTCTTCCTTTCCTTTTACATGCAGTTTTTTTTTGTTTTTTTAATCTCGTGTACAATCTTTTATATATTGTCTTCATTATTATGATATGGTGGCTCATTTTTTTTGTCTAATTTAACAGGCGCGCAGGATAATTCGCAATAAAAAGTTTACTTGTAGTTTCCTTATGATCAAATCTCTGTTGTAGCGTTTGTTTTTCTTGTACTTCTAACGTATTCTTGTCTAACTTTTGTCTTCGTTTTATTCTGCCTGAACCTATCTGCTCATTATTATTATTATTATTATTATTAATATTATTATTATTATTATTATTATTATTATTATTATTTGTTGCGATTCGTTTAATGAAAGCTTCATGTGACATCTGTGAATCATCATTTGGCGCTTTTCCTTGTCATGTGTAGAACGCCAGAGACATGCCGTGAGGACTTAAAATGAAATGAAAAAAAAAGAAAAGAAATATTTACAGATGCTTTCTTTGTCACCGTTAATTATCGCTCCAACCCGACGTACCCGTGATACGCATTCCATAAATTGTCTCCATTCTATCCTGGATATGGGTAATCTGATAATGAGTTGTGCTTTACGAAAATTTTTATTTCTTTTTCTTTTTTCCTCTTTTCCCCCATTTTAAGAGACTTTTCGTGTTGCGAGAAAAATATTGCGTAATTTATTCATAAAAAAAAATGTGTCTCTTATAAGACAAATGATAAAGGGATAACGGGGTGTCTTCTCCGAAGAAAAACGCAGTTTTATGTAAAAGTCGACGTTTTGGGGCAATAGGACATTCTTGGCGAACGATGTGTAATTATCGCTACCTTAAAAATAAAACTTAAATAATATGTTAATGCCAACCAGTTTAACATTAACCGACTTGCAACGTTAGGCATATGCCTCCTCTTAATCTGCTAAAATCAATAATTTCTGACATTTGAATTCTGACACTTTCAGGAAGAAAAGTTTAATTCTTCATTGTCTGCTGTATGGCATTATTGCAATCTTTTTAATCATTTCTCTACAAGCAAGGCAATAAAGCCAATAAGTCGTAAAGGGTTACTGAGAATGAATTGTACGTTGAATGTTTGTACTGATTTTTAGCATATTCTTCAAGCGTTATGATTTTCGCAATATTTCTACAAAATAATTTACAACGAAATTTCTACAACAAAATAATTTTCGATACAAGTCTATAATAACATAATAATTTCTATTATGATATAATTTACAATGCTCTCTACAACGCAATGTATTACTTTGCTAAAATTACTTCGATTCAGCTCAATAATAAATTATTTCCACTACATATCTAATAAAATTATTTTCGACACTTTGTCTTTTCTACAAATATTTTCGTTGCAACTGCTCTGAGGAGCTTTTTTCTTTGGTGCCCGACTACACAAATTTAAGCATGCTACTAGATTGGCATTTAGGTCCCACCCTTTTACTAGTTAAATGTAACCACCACTTTTACTCCAACAGTTTTTCCTCGCACTTCCCGACAATGGAACTCTCTTCCGTTTGCTTCATCCCTGAAAACTACAAGCTTTTAAATGAAATGTCAGTCGCCATTTTTCTGTTGTCTTGAACTCCGTTGACCTTTTATCCTTTCCTCAATCCCCTTACATACATTGTCTCACTTTCACCCTCTGTAACACCCTGCCTACTAGTGAAATTTCCTACTTGTTTCGGTTGAAAACATTATACATATATATATGTATAATATATATATATATATATATATATATATATATATATATATATATATATATATATATATATATATATATATATATATACTAACAGCATGGCCCGGCGTTGCCCGTGCTTGATTCAAAAATCGTACGACTCATACAGCAATCGCTATCACTTGACTTAAAATATTTTTTCCCTTCCTTGCCTTTAAAGGAGTGTCCTTTGCCGTGCTAATGTTGCTACATGCCTTAATTCTTGCCTATCTCACAATGTGAAATTTTTCTAAGCTCTCTACTAAACATTAAATCTGTTACGAAAAAAGAACTAAACAAAAATGAACACAAAACGATCAGCTTTAAAAAAAGTACTCGTAACTGGAAAAACCGAATGAAAAAAGAATGTTAACAACAAATCCTTTTTCACACCCAACCCAGTTCTGCGGAATCAGAATCAACGTTGAGTTTAAGCAAGCGAATGAGCCAATTGGAGTAAAGTGCCATGCAGATTTAAATTTTTACCACTTGTGACGAATGCAGCTATCGATTTTTTTGCATCCTAGCATGCTAGTTTACATTCGTGTCAGTCAGCTGTTGGCTCTCACACTGGCCAATAGAATCTTCCTGCCTATTCGTGGCAGCCAGATATAGGCTCTCACTCTGGCCAGTAGAAAATGGCCGCAAACTACATGAAAACTGCCGTAGAAGCATGAAAAAATCGATTATTTCCACTATCGATGGAGGATTGGGAAATGCAAAGTCGGTCTTGGCCTTTGAACTAACTTGGAGCATGTGCATATAAATTTTGGTGCAAATCTGTTGAAAATTGCGGCCGTGCATTCCTTACACACACACAGACATACTGCCTTATATATATATATATATATATATATATATATATATATATATATATACATGTGTGTGTGTGTGTGTATGTGTGTGTGTGTGTATAATTCTGTACATTACTATAATCAAATTTTTGCAATGCACTCTCCAAATTAATTTCCCATACATTGCTATAATGAAATAAGTCCTAATGCACTTCTGTATTAAAATAATGCATTACTATAGTGAATTAATTTCCAATGCATGTATATATTCAGTTCATTACTATAATAAAAAAGAATTCACTGCAAAGTTATAATAAAATAATTTTCAGTATAATGATGTAAAATAATTTGCAATGCATTTATGGTTTAAAATAATTAAATAATATATTAAGATAATTTACAATGCATTTTTATATTTAAAATAATTAATTGCAGTGCTATAATGAAATAAATTTTCAACAATGTTGTGATAAAATAATCTTCAGATCATTCTAAAATCTCTACATTAAAATAATTCTCAGTGTTACTATAATAAAATATTTAGCAATTTGCATATATCTATAGTAAGGTAATATTTTTTGTTGAAGAATTTGATTTTGCACGATTTAGTAAATTTCCTATAATAGCTATTTTGTAATAAGACATTCACTTTTATAGTTTAGAGTGCATGCGTTTATACTAGTTTTTTTTATATTAGGAAAGATAGTACATGTATTATTATTCTTGCTGTCTGTCAATAAATCGAGGAACGGGATTTTTTGTCCTTGATAAATTCATGTTTAACAATTAATATTTACCAATTTGCATATGAGAAGTTAAGTATAGAGATTTTTTTGTTTTGTTGTAGTTCATCTATTTCACTTATGTCTTTGACTAAAATGAGAATGGCATCTATATATATAAGTAGGGTTTTTTATTCATGTAAAAATTGATACCATCGCATCGTATGTATATGTTACGTTTGTGGTTATATATATATATATATATATATATATATATATATATATATATATATATATAGATAGATAGATAGATAGATAGATAGATATAGATATGTGTGTGTGTTTATGTGTATGTGTGTGTGTGTTTTATTATTATTATTATCAAAATACGAATATATATATATATAAGCATCTGTTGCATGTAAGTTTGTGTCTGTGTGGGGGCCGTTGGTGTTGCAAAAAAACAGAAACGGGTTTGTATATCACGATGTCGATTTGTCGAGGAGCTGCTCTTCTGAGTGAAATTCTGAGGCGAATCTGACCAGAAACGGCCGATTGTTGCACTAGCCCGAAGTTACAATTAATCGTCATCTAAAGTTTGAGTGTACTACACTTTTTCGGTTCATTATCTCGCCAGATTATGCTGTCTCTCCCAGTAATTAAGGTCCGCTCAGCAAAGTAATATAAACCACTGGTTGGCTACATAGGTGTTGAAGAAACACAAATGGGCAAGATTCTGCAACAGGTATTACCTAGCCACATGATCAGGCTTGTATACTCTAATCTATGAGTAACCATTATATATATATATATATATATATATATATATATATATATATATTGCATGTATACATTTGTTCATTCGAGCAAATTTTCCTTACACTCATATATATATATATATATATATATATATATATATATATTAAATAATTAAGAAATAGGCAAACTTAAGTTTACATGATTATATATATATGTATGTGTGTGTGTGTGTGTGTGTGTGTGTGTGTGTGTGTGTGTGTGCAAGTATATGATAAGATAAAAACAAACAGGAAATGTAAATTAATATTATATGTTTCACGTTTATTAAAACTTCTTCTGAGACTGAGTTACGGAGAAAAAAGAAAGAAATTCAGGTATTTTTACTTTGTTTTGTTTGATTTTCATTGATCACTCACGTATTACATGCATTCGACTCTTTTAATCAACGTTAGTATAATTTTCGGCATCCCAAATTCGAGGAGAGATGACGGGTCATATATTATGACACGTCTTCTCTCATCCGTCATCTCCGAATATTCAATAAATGATCAGATTCCAAGTCTACCCGAAAAACCGTAAATATTGCCATATGGATGTAAGTTTATGAAATTTCTATAATATAAGATATATGATATATAATTCCCTTTATATATATTTGTAGATTTGATATGTTTCTGTGAATTTACTATATTAGATATCGTTGCACGGATACATTTGTTCATTCAAGCAAATTTTCCTTACAGTCGATTAAAGATATATATATATATATATATATATATATATATATATATATATATTAAATAATTATGAAATCGACAACCTTAAGTTTATCTGCTATAATATCTATCTATATATATATATATATATATATATATATATATATATATATATATATATATATATATATATATATACTTTAAAGAACAGGAGATCAATTGAATCCGCTACCTTGGTTTGAACATTACGGTATCCTCAGGCGATTTTTATAAAAAAAAAGCTTTTTTTTTTTAAATAAAATACCGCAATTTTGAAACCAAGTTTCAAATGAACCCGGATTCTTTAAGTTAAAAGTTCTACATTCAATTTTTTTATTTTATTTTCACATGTCTATTGACCACATTTTAATACTGCTCTTTCCTTGTCTGATTCAACTCTGACCATTAAACTCTTATGTATTTTATATATATATATATATATATATATATATATATATATATATATATATATATATATATATATATATATATATATATATATATATATATTAAGACAGGTTTCGTTGAATAATTTTGACATGTTCTGTTGTCCTATTTTCGCAGACATGTTTCGTAACTCTGATATAATTTATCAAGGCAAATATAAGAATTCATTGGACTAAAGATATGATTTTGTTTATGTAATTACACACGTGCACGAAGAAGAGGGAATATAAAAATGCAAACGCTGGTTATAATTATGCATCTATAGGTAACACTTACGATTGGAACGCGGAAATGTAAACATTTAAATTTTGATAGATGTGTCTGAGTCCATAGACGTGACATTATCATTCAGCTTCCATTTGTTTTTGTTTATGGTTTTATCACTTGTTATTAAGTATTCCATATAATAGAAGATTATTTACCAAGAAAGGTGAACTGTAAGAACTTGGATTCGAATTGACTGAATATGATCTGGCCATATATATATATATATATATATATATATATATATATATATATATATATATATATATATATATATATATATATATATTTGCAACGGTACAAAAGCGTATTAAGACATAAAAAACAATTTTTTTTATTAAAGGCCATGATAGATTTAAAATAAAAACATCAGTCAACCGGTTTCGTTCCCTCTCATCAGAACTGTTAACGGGGAATAGAAATTATGAAAAACAAATTGTCTGTAATGGATGACATAAATAAATGGGCAGGGAAGAAAAAAAAGTGTATATATATAATAAAAGTAATACCACCAAAGATGCTAGAGACTCAGTACAGCAAGCCCAAGCAAACAGTCCCTTTGTTTGCAAAGAGACGGTCGCCTGGACCTGATGTACTCCAACACCCTGAGATGGAATACTGAGTGTGCCCTGGCCAAAGCAGAAAACCAGGTCACACTGAAATCCAACGCACAAGTAGGATTATTTATGAAATGATCCGCAATCGACGACCCATACGTATTCCGAATGGAATCACCCAACGAAAAATTATATATATATATATATATATATATATATATATATATATATATATATATATATATATTGGTTGCAACAGTAAAACTGCCCAAATCGTGTAACAACAAAATTGTCAAATTGTTAGATGAAGCTTTGAACCGTTGTATCTTAGAAATGATTAAAGATATCTTACTGGACTTCCATCGAGTTTTTATAACAGTATTGGACCCTACTTTGAAAAATAAGAATTTATTAAGCTCTAAGTTGAAATGATGATCCCTCTTGCTGTTTTGACCTCCTGATCCAGTTGTCCTCCCTACTGTTCTCTCTTTTTTTAAACTTATTCACCATTCTCTGGATGGTTCTTGAATGGACTTTGAAGATGGAAGCCAGAGTATGAATGTTGGTCCCATTACTGTAGGCCTGAATGATCTTTATCCTCTCACCATTTCTCAGCTGGGAAGGCATAGTTGGGCTGACACAAAGTGACTTTACTCTGTTTTCTTTCTAGCTGAATAACTCAACGGGATTTTCAGTGATTCATACGACAAATGGTGTCATGGTGGCTAAACGTCTTATCTAAAAACCCGGGAAAAAGAAACTCAATTACTTTAGTGTTTTTTTTTTAGATATTAAACATTTTGTAGGATAGGCAGTTAACCATGCTTTTACATGCTGTTACACCCGGTATATACAGTGCTGTTCGATAAAAGTGACTCACCTGATTTTTTTTTTTACTAAATGTTCTCTTCTCCGATGAAAGGATAAACGATCTAAAATTCGAAGAAGAAGCTTTGAAAGCGCTTTGAATTTAGCAGTAAGCACTATCAAAAATCCGTTCAATATAATGTCCTGGGGATGCTTTTCTTTTCATGGAACTGGTTTCTTAAAACCTATTGAAAACACCCTCAGGAGCGAGCAGTACAAGAGAATTTTAGAGTTTTGTCTGCTCCCTTCTGCTGAAAGGGTGCAAATCGACCCCACCAAGCTCATTTTTATGCAGGAAAATGCTCCCTGTCACAAGTCAAAATTGATGAAGGAATACTTTGATGAGAAGCAGGTGAGTGTTATGACATGGCCGCCCCAATCTCCTGACCTCAAACCCATAGAAAACATGGAGCATTATAAAGTACAGGCTCTCGAGAGAAAGCAGTTGAGCAACAACGAGGATTTGATTGTGAATTTCATATCCGAATGAAATTCAATGCTTGGAGACGAGATTTGCCAGAACCTAATCAAGTCAATGCCAAAAAGGGTTGAAAAAGTTTATTCAAAATAAAGGAGGACAAATATATATATTAAATATTTCGAACTATATTACTAATTATAAATAAATTATACCTCTATTATTGTTTATTTAAAGCGGTTCGGTTATTACTAGTTGCAGGAAATACGTGAGTCACTTTTTTTGCACAGAGTTTTTCCCTAAATCTCATTTATACCCAAAATTATAATTATCAATAGAATACCTTAGGGTGAGTAAACTTCGTTACTAGGTGGTCGAGAAGGGGTCTTTATATTAGTAAGATTAAAAATTAGTTTGACTGCAAAAACAATAGGCGAAAAAATTTTTAAGTAAAAAAAAATCAGGTGAGTCACTTTTATCGAACAGCACTCTATATATCTAGTTTTGTATAGTCTCAGGAATCCCTACCTAAATTTTGTGAAAGTAGTTTTGAAACACCCTGTATATAATTAATACAAGAAAAAGGTTTGTCAATTAGCTGATTAATGTTACCATCAGGATTCCGACTCCAGAGCTTCGTGAATAGACTCTCAGGGAATTACTGTGTTCACTCTTCAGGAGACCTCAACAATTGACTGTTTATACTTATCGATTTTTTTTAAATGCGTTTTCATTGGTGCAAGTTTTTTATTCATAGTGTATGTGTACGTACTTGTGTGTACACGATCGCGCGCGTGCCCCCATACGTCCGCCTGCAATTATGTGGTTACGTATACACATAAAAATATAGATAAAAAATATCATAGATGATAAAATATACTTTTAAGGTATACTTTATTTATGGGTAAATGTAATGAATATCAGGGATAGTGCGTGTATAACTATATCTATATATATATATATATATATATATATATATATATATATATATATATATATAATATATTTTGAAGAAAAACAGACCACTTTACGGCTCCATTTTAATAATTTATTTCACCAGAGCCCTTTTAAAGGACGATGTATCATCAGACATCACTTCCAAAAGGTGAAACGAAAAATGAAAAATTTTTTTTCGTTTCACGTTTTGAAAGTTATGTCTGATGATCAAGCGTCCTTTAAAAGGGCTCTGGTGAAATAAATTATTACAATGGAGCCTTTAATTTGTCTGTTTTTCTTTAAATTATTAGCTCTGGATTTACATTGAGCTTTCAGGATTTCTTCCTCCTTGGGACTACCCATACGGATTAGCAAGTCTTTCGTAACTTAACTATATATATATATATATATATATATATATATATATATATATATATATATATATATATATATATATTCAGTTTTATGAATATGAGTTTGTAACCCTCGGTCTCATGCCTTTGCAATCATCAGACATACTCACGCATATATTATATATAATAGTTTATGTATTAACTATGATTATATGTATGTGTTTTTCAAGAGTCACCGCGATATGCCTACAAATTATAACTCACTCTTTCTTTTTTCTTCCCGCTCCCCTGTTTAGCCCTTTTTTCTTCTTTCTTCTTCCTCTTTGCCCCCTCTCCTGCTTTACATTTTGTCTTCTTTTTTTCTTCTTTCCTTTTACTGTCTAAAAACTTATTTAAGAGATCAAATGGTCTGGCCTCTTGACTGAGTACACTTGAACCTACGTAACTTATTAAAGATGGTTTAAACACAACCCTATCCCTAAATTCCAATTCTAATTTAGATCATTTTATGGTCCTACCCCTCCAACCACCTCTGTCATCTTATATCAATTTAAAACTATCCCTCAAAAACTTGTATTAAAAATAAAATGAACCAAATTCCTTTGTAACTAGAGATGTGACCTGATGAACCAGGAAAATATATTTTCTGGGGAAATAAATTATAGTCATGAAACCTTAAGATTGTCTCTTTCATAATTATTTAATTCATATATATATATATATATATATATATATATATATATATATATATATATATATGTGTGTGTGTGTGTGTGTGTGTGTGTGTATGTGTGTGTGTTTGGGCAGCAACATTTCCTTCAAACATGTTTCATTGAAAACGGTCGATAAGAAGTAAGATTTAATTAATCTTTTATATAGTTTTTCCAGTATTCTAACATTTTCCCGTTTTTCAGGAGTTAAATAATATAGGAATTGTCCATAGTAATAATTATTCCGAGCACTTTCGGCTAGCCATTATCAAGGATGTTGTTTTTGGATGGTGAATTTCAGTGTGCGGTTTCTATACAGTTTTTTTTTTCTGCGTGGTGCATGTGCGGCCGGTGCGATATGCTTTTTGACGGTCCCGCCCTAAGCGTAGCCGGTTGACCTGGGCATGACTTCTGTTTTTAGAAAACTTATCATAACACACTATCTCCACTGTCAAATAGTATCAGACCGATAGCAGGCGAATAATATTCAATAAGCAATGCTTCACTAATTATGAGTTGTGTACGGCTACGGGATTTGAAAAGGATCATTGCGTTGTCGACTAGAATTTTCCTTAATGATTCTTTTAAATTATGAGTTAATAAATCTTTAATAATCCCACTCTGCTTCGAAAGGTCACACACACGCACACGCACGCAGACAAATATATATATATATATATATATATATATATATATATATATATATATATATATATATATATATATATGTATGTATGTATGTATGTAACGTTTTTTATTAGTCTAAACATTATTTATGTAGATTATGTTTCAGTTTTTCCTTTATTCATTTTTTAAACATTGTGAATTACGTCCACCAGTATGTGCATTCGAATGACTTAATGTAATCTCCTCTGCATCAGACAATGTTCGTTCGTTCGTTCGGCATCCGTCCGTCTCGGGAGACCATGACCATGGAGTAGCGCTGTAGGTGCTAGGTGATGGAGTTACATCGCCTCTGGTGACAAGTTGGGCTTTTGACCGGTAACTGTCACTTCCCGTGTTGTGCCGATGTCTTGCGACGTCGCTGGAGTGTCCTCTCAAGTGAGCTTGGGCGAGATGTATGGAGAACTAGGGCTGCCCGGACGTCTAGTTCCCCCTCTCGGCCTTGCTAACAGAGTCCTAAGGAGAGGATGAACCAATACATTTGGGTACCAGCGCGTTTGCAGGAGTTGGCGGAAGGTGGCACAAAGTGCCGTCCATCCGCCTTAGGGGCTCCACCCCAGATTTGTATAGGGTTTACTCCTTAGCCTTTTGTTCTTCCGAAGATTTCCACGAGGCAGTGGAAGTATTTAACCCATAGCTGGGGTCTGGTTCATGGGCACCAGGGCGTGTCCACACACCGCTGGGCCTGCATGCCGCATGTTAAGGGGGCCAAACTTCTACCCCGTCCTCTGTAGTTTAGCCTAAGTTCGCAAGGCGCTCTGTTGCCATGTGTCGCCACGAGGAGGCACTACATAGGGCTTGCTGATGTAGAGGCTATATACTTTTCGCATTGCTGCTAGCCAACGGCGGTAACTGAAAGCGACAAGCACTACCACTACAGACCACCACACTAGACGCATCACAACAGCCGATGAGACACATATCAGACCTATAAAGGTGTGCGTTAGTAAGTACCCTCTCTACTCTAGAGAGCCTTCTTTTGTTTTTCTTTTGTTTTTCTTTTGTTTTGTTTTGGGGGGGGCTTGGGGGGTTGTTTTTTGTTTTTGTTTTTTTTACTAAGTATCTCAAATGCGTAAACACGTACTCTTTTTCAAATAACTAAATAACAAAAATAAAGAAAACAAAACTTCTACTCAGTATATTAATTGCTTAGAATTAATAACGTTTCAGATACAGCACTATTTGACCTTCTTCCTGATTGAATTTCTGTGAAAAAGGTGTTTTTTTTTTAATTATATATTTTAGAGGGGAAAAGCTATGACAAATCAGAGACCAAAATTCGTGTGACGCATTTTGAACTTCATCGGACGAAACGCGTCACACCCAAACTATTCCCACTTTGTCATAGATGTTTCCCCTAACATTATTCTTGATATATAAAAATATACTTATCATTTTCCCACCCTATTATATATCGTTTTATTCGGACTTTTCTCCTGGGAATTGGCCCAGATTATTATTTTTCTGTTCGTTTTACACTATGTTTGAAAATACGTTTTCCCTAATATTTCAGGTCGATAGTTTTAAACATCTGTATAGATGGATGATGGAACTTTTTTAAAAATTGCTTTTCACGAAAGAAGATTCAAATTCAGATCTCACCCGAAATTTGATTTGTAATTCATTCTAATTAATAAACGATGGTAGAAAATAAGAATGGCTTGAATGCTGCGGTCAGTTACAAAAAAGATGAGAGAATAATGCGTCCAAAGGTTAATAATATTCACGGAAAAGAATTATAATATTCATTATCTTCAAGAAGTTCTTCTTCATAAAATATATGATTCTAATCGATAATTTTTATTATACATTTAAACTGAAATTTTGACGAAAGTTGATTCCAATGATTACAACTATGTTCCTTTTATTACATTCTTCTTCTTCTTCTTCTTCTTCTTCTTCTTCTTCTTCTTCTTCTTCTTCTTCTTTTCTTCTTCTTCTTCTCCTTCTTCTTCTTCTTCTTCTTCTTCTTTTCTTCTTCTTCTTCTTCTTCTTCTTCCACTTCTTCTTCTTCTTCTTCTTCTATATGCCCTGTCTCTTCAGAACCTGGGTGATCATAGCTCTCCCCAATTTCCTGACCCCTGTAAGTCTTAATAAATTGTTTTTTTGTTATTTCTCCTTGTCTCGCCATTCATTTAATAAAGTTCCCTAGGTAGATTAGGAGATGTTTTCCTCTGTCCTTCTTGCCTTCAATCCCGTCCTGTGAGTATCACATTTTCCAAGCCCTCTTTCCTCATTATATAACCTAGAAATTTCAACTCGCACTTTCTGATGTTAAGTATAAGTGTCATTTTGGTTCCATTTTCTGTAAAATTTTGTCGCTGCTTACATGTTCAGCATCTTTCTCTAGAACGTTTCTGTTGCTTCAAGTCTCGCCTTCGTCAGTGAGATTGTCCAGCATTCTATGCCGTATAGGGGGAGTGATATTATGTAACAATTCAGTACTATTTTGTTTACTTCTAACGAGGTTTTATGTTTCTTAATACTTTGTCTAGCCTTTGAGAGGGCATCTTTCGCTATACCAAAGCGCTTTCGGATTCCAGTACCGTTCTTTTCGTCCCCTGTTTAAACCCTTCGCAGATATTTAAATTGTTGTACTTTTTTAGTCTTGATATCTCTAATTTTCAATTTGCATGTTGCGCTGTTCCTTTTGCGTTCTTCTCGCTTTCCTTCACTGCCTTCTGTAGAAAGTTCAGAAGATTTCTCTCTGTATAACACGGACAGCCCGACTGGATCCACCGTCTTCCCCACGCTGGTCAGTACTAGCACCGGTGAACTGATGGTTATCTGTCGAACACTTCAATGTTTCATCTGCTCTGTGCCACAGAATGCAGGGAAGATCGAACTTTCGTCCGCACTTAGGCGCTGAATCGAGCTGGCAGAACCATCTTATGAAAAAAAGGACACGGATGCTCCCGCCGGTGAAAACACAAACATCATAAATCACGAAGGAAGTCTCTGGCTTAATTTTCAATTAGTTTTATATAATTGTTGATACACAGAATTAACCCTTCCCGTGGAATCTAGTGATAAGGAATCTTCTGTTTTGCCCTTGGAGCTGAATAGTCATTACAACGCGGAATTATGTCGGTCAGGAATTTCAGTCAGCAGAGACACTTGGGTTCAACACCTTTCCTCGACTAGTGTTGATCTTGTAGCTCCAAGTAATGTACGGTTTATATGCATCTTGCATAATCTTACCACGCCTCCAGATTCATTAATATTTATTTCCTTTGACCTTGGATTGACAGCACCTGACAACATTTAATAATGGGTCAACTATTTAAAACAATATAACTTTTGTTTTTACATTCCTTTGTTACTCCACAATTATTGTTTACGAATTAATTTTTGTCAATAAAATTTTATTCCACATCGGCTATAAATTCTCCCTGCTTTTAGAAATCCTTCCCTTTCTTCAAACAATAATTTCTTGGCCTCGACAAATTATTTAGTCAATTTTCAAAACAATCAGCAATTGTTTACATTTTCAATACGACCCATATATTGCCTGCGACGATCGGCTGTTCTTATCAAAACAAAACAATTTCAAATCAGCTAAAGGAATTTATCTACGTTTAACAAATAACAACGAAATCTTATTTTTCGAAACAACTGATTTTAAATCCAATTGTTTTATACTTTGGCTTTTAAATAATTCTCTGCGTAGTCAAGAAAATCATGCTTCATAATTATTTTCCTGACCTCATATCGCAATCTTTTCACTTCAGTAATTTCCACATTGCAGCCCTTCTAATGGTCCAAATCCATACGGGGTTCTCGCGTAAACCCTTTTCTTAATCCTATGTCACATTCCTTTCAACTACTACTAATAACACGTTAATAGAGTCACATCTGTGTCCTCTGCATATCTCACGTTGTAGGCAAAACGTTTGTATTTTTTGCATTAGTTTTCCTTATTTTTTACCTGTTTTTATTACTTTTTTAATATGTCAATTTACGATTTATTTTTAACTTTTTGAAATTAGTTTCGTATTAGTTGCTACATTTTAAAATTACAGATTTCTTACATTTTAACATTAAGCAATTTTATTTTCGTATTATTTTCTTACTTTTCATATTATTTTTAATATTAGTTTTTTTTTAGATCTTAAAGTGAGTTTTTGTTACTTTTTCAAAGATTAGATTTTTGTTACTTTTAAAGATTAGTTTTTAACTTTAAACCTTTTGTTTTTTCATTTTTCAACATTTTAACGATTGTTACATTTAATATCATTTTTCGCGTTATTTTTATAATTGTAACATTACTTTTAACGAAGCTTCTCTTTAATTTATGTCTGACTTTCTGGGATAAGGTTTCTCATTATTTATGCTATTTATATTCGGACTAAAGATGAGGACAATAGTTCGAGTATAAATAGTATAAATGGGTTTTTGTAACTTTTCAAAATATTAAAATTTTCTTACATTTTAACATTATTTTTTTGCTATTTTTAAACTTCATAGACGTTATTTTTCATAATTCTTTGTAAAATTGTCCTTTACTTTTTTATCTTACTTTTTAATGTTACTTTTTTACAATTTTTTCAAATATTTAAAATTTGATGCTTTTTAACATTATTTTTAAACAATTTTTTTTTCAAATATTAAAATTTTGATTTTTTTAACGTTAGTTTTTAATAATTTTTCTAATTTTAAATTCTGGTACATTTAAACTTAATTTTAAAAAATTTTTCCAAATAATAAAATTATGATTCTTTTTAACGTCGTATTTTTGTACAAATATTAAATTTTTGATACGTATTTAACGTTAATTTTTATTCATTTTTAAAGTTATCTCTAGTTACTTTTTTAACAAGAGTTTTAGCATTAGTTTTTAATATTAGCTATTTGTTACGCTTTATAAAGACCGTAATTCTGATATTTTAAAAATAGTTTAAACATTTTAACATTGTATCTTGTTCGCTGGATTGGTGCAGCCCATCCAGTTAGTTATTCTCACTGTCATCTAAAATATTTCCTTCCTTTTCCTATTTGTCCTCAGAAAAAATATCTTTCTTTCCAATTCCTTAACACCATTCTTTGAACACCATTCTTTGAACACCTAATCGTCGCATTTTAGTTTCTTCTTTCTCCTTCTTTTTGTTATTTTTATAAACGTTTTACGTGAAACGGAAAGAGATTCCACACTTAAAATGATCTAAAGATAAAATAGAGGTAAAACGGGTTTTATCAATAACCAATAGAATCTGACACTGTTGAGCGATACGTTCTTCAGCCTAACGCAAAACAATTCCTTTTGGTAAAAATCTAGAACTATGGTTGTTTCCATCTATTTACGTATTTATTAACTCGTCATATAAAACAGATATGTGAGCAATCCCCACCAAAAAAAACGCGGTTCTTGAAACTCAATTAAAAAAGAAAGAAAGCAGTTTGCACTCTCCATGTTTTCGATCACCTTTCTCTTGCAAGAACGAATCATCCATATCTTCGTGTGAAAAAAAAATCCCGTTTTTATATTTATTTTTCTGTTTAACTTGCAGACTAAATTTTCCCATACTCCTGATACCCCCCCGCGCAAAACAAAACAAAAAAAAAATAAAACTGCTTGCAGGATTTCAGTTTTAAGTGCACACATCAGGCGATGCGCAGTGGAAAAATGCAATTAGACGCTGCACTCGAGGGACTGATTGGTGCCCAAGCAAAATCTTCTCAGGATTTGTAATCGCGAGTGAGAGCTGATGTCTACAAGGATTTGCGTCAACTTCCGTTACTGACAATTCTTTCCCGCAACTTCGCGACGCTTTCATGCCTCGAGAAATAGAGAGAGAAAGAGAGAGAAAGAGAGAGAGAGAGAGAAAAAAAAAACGGAATGAGTCTAAAAGAAACTATAATATTCAATCGTTTCTGCTCGCCCCAAAGAGAATTTGACCATCTTCTCATATACGTAATGTATTCTGCAATCTCCTTTCTGTTGGAGAAAATATAGATATGAGAGTTCAACAAAAGTAGTTTCCACTTTACAAAACGTTATTCCAAATCTTATTTTATATACATATCTAAAGGCTAATATGCTATTAATATTATTAATATATATACCATATATTTATCAATACGTTACATTTGCGTTTTTTGTTACAAATGTTATAATTACTGTCTATATTTCTGAGATAAGTTATTGTAACTATTTACACTATTTAGACTGTTCAGACTTCTGTCCTCATCGTTGTTGCTATATTCACGACGTTTCAGGCGTTGTACGCTCCGGCCTTCTTCAGGTGATTGGAATTTCGAGCCGAACCATTTATTACAAGAACACATCCAGTGACTTGACCCAAAGTGTTGTGAGTTCAATACCTGGCCACAGCAGACGTAAAAAAAAAAAAAAAAAAAAACTTAGAGGGTTGAGTAAAGGGAAATAACTGAAACTGAGATATCCGGAAGAGGCATGGCACGTGGAACTAGAACAATCTACCTCGGTGGACGAAATAAAGAGTTCGGTTCGAAATTCCAGTCACCTTGAAGAAGTGCGGTGCGTGCAATGGCCGAAACATCGTTAATATAACAACAAAGATGAGGACAATAGTCCGAACAGTGTCTATAGTGTAAATGGTTATAATTTCTGTTCTGGCAATAATGAGTCATTCTTAAATTCGAGAACTAGAAACGAATATAATAATCGTACTGACTAAACTGGTTTAATCGTTTTAACCCTTTGAGCCCTAACCACCGCTTTACCGGTGGTAGAGAAAAATGACTTAATGCCCAACCTCCGGTTGAACGGTGGGTAAATACTTGTAACTATTTTTTATATCTACTGTGAAATATTACATACCAATTATTTGCGAATTTTGACTCAGGAGCTCAGGCTTAAAATTGTTCAGGAAAGCAGGGCCCAGAGGGTTAAGAAGTATGACTTGTACTTTGAAATAAGGCAGTTAATAAACGAAATTCTGTTGAGGATTATGATGATTTAAAAACGTAACATAGTAGCCAAACAACAACTGCCAAAAACTTTCAGATAATCAAGGATTATCGGAAGGTACAATATGTAGAATATTACAACTGGTCTGCTGCTTCTACTATATATCTAGTGTTTATTGGTAAAATACAAAGACGAATCGGCTATGTTATTGGTTCTGGCCTGGCATCTCGGCTTCAAGCCCTTTTCTCACCGCCGTAACGTAGTTTCTCTGTACGTTTTCTATAAATATTTCCATGGTAATTTTTCTGGTGAACTTTTCTAGACTTTATGAATTTAAGCGCAGTACTAGATTGGCTGCAAGGTCTCATAATTTTACAGGTTACTAGATGTAACTGTAAGTTATATGCTAACAGTTTCGTCTTTCGCACGTCTCAATTATGGAAATCTTTTACGGCTTCTTGCTTTCCAGTCAACTTTAATCTTCAAAAATTTAAATGCAATGTCAATCGTTATCTTCCTTATTCTTAATTCGTGTTCTTTTATTGTACTCTCTCCTTAATAATAACTTGTTCTCATATTGTCTCGCACTCAGTAACACCATTGTGTCTTAGTGGTTTTATTGCCTTGCGTGGAATGAAATGATTTTTTTAAAAAAAAACACTCCTAAATGAAAAACAGAAAAAAACAAATAAGTTTCTTCAAATGGGTTTTCATAAAAAATATCTTAGGAAAAAAAACTGATATAACCAAATAAGGACGGTTGAATTGAACTGCCGGTAAATAAGCACATTTTAAGACGTGTATTCTTATTGCATTTTATTATGCAACAGATTGGCCCTCGGGTGCATTGCTTTTCTGTTAGAATTACTAATAGTTCACCAACCCAAAATGCAGCAATGCATCAGTGCATTTCTCTTCACATAATCCGCACGAACTTGCAATAGAGTGCGGAGCATCAGCTAACAATTCACAAAGTGAACAGAGTATCAAAAAAAAAGTCGATCATCTTCGAAGTCATTTTTATGTGCCGTGTCCCCCTCAGGACGTAATCGATCATGACTCTCCACAACTTCCTGTCCTTTGTAGCTCTTAATAAATTTTGATTTTTTGTTATTTCTCCTAAACCATGTTCTGCCATTCGTTTCCTCAAGCTCACTATGAATGTTGCGCGATGTTTACCCCTGTGCCCCTTACCTTCAATCAGACCTGTGAGTATCAGATTTTCCAAGCCTCCTTTCATCATTATATGCCCAAGGAATTTCAATTGTCTCTTCCTTATGATAAACAAACGTTTCTTTTTTGTTTCTGTTTACTCTAAATCTTTATCGTTGTTCACCTGTTCGTTCCATGACACTCTGTAGAAACACCTTTTTGTTGCTTAAAGTCTCTTCTTCATTTTTGAGGAGATTGTCCAGTATTCCCTGTAATATTTCAGTACTCTTTTCTTTGTTGCTAAGTTTTTTTTCTGTCTTTTAATTCTCTGCTTAGCTTTTGGAAGGCATCTTTCGCTATCCGAATGCGCCTTCGGATTTCGGTTTCGTACTTGCCGTCCTCCGTTAAAACACTTCCCAGATGTTTAAATTGTTGTACTCCTTTTATTTTGGTATCTCCAATTTGTAATTTGCATTTTAACAAGCGCGCATTCAGTCTTCCTGCAGTTGATGTTTAATCCTTTCTACCCTCTTTCCTTCACTAACTTCTGGAGTTTTTGTAGCTTTCTTTCCGCATCTATCATCGACACCGTGTCATCTGCTTTATTTTACGCTGTTAAGATTTTGTCCGCCAATTGTGAATCCTGGTAAGACTAATTCTCTCAGAATCGCCTCACTGTATAGTTTAATGAAGTTCTGTGAGAAAACATATCCTGGACTTACACTTGTTTCTATTTTCAAAGATCTGCTGAGTTCATTTTTCATTGAGTTTGCTGCCAGTATAGGTTCTTGTTTATTCTAATATCCTTCCCAAATATGTCGAGGTTCCTAAGAAGTTCCAGCAGATCTTTGTGGCGTACTTTATCGAGCGTCTTTGCGTAATCTATAAAACACATGTGCACTTCTTTCTGCACTTGTATTTCTCTTTTATAGAAATGTTCTAAGCATAAATATGACGTCCCTTGTTCCAGTGCCTTTGACGAACGTGCGCACTTCTTTATTCATGTCCGTTCTTTTTTTTCCTATGGATGAGCCTATTATATTTGCATTATCAACGATTATGTTGAGGATGGGCTTCGGTATACATTCAGTTAAATGTAAAAATAAAATGATGCTTGACAATGGCTAAAGGTAAATCCGAAAGCGTTCGGGCATACAGAACACCGGAAGAATTCCTGCATAATTTATGCCCGGGAAAGTAGAGAATTATGAAAACACGAGAAAAATTAAATAAAAAACTTAGCCACGGTAATTGTCAGTGGTTTTAACGAAACTTATAAAGTATAAAAGTGGGACTACTGCCCAAATACACAATGATAGATAGATAGATAGATAGATAGATATGAATAGAATGAGATAGCTAGCGAGATAGATAGATGGAGTGACTGTGATAGATAGATAGATAGATAGATAGATAGATAGATAGATAGATAGATAGATAGATAGATAGATATGAATAGAATGAGATAGCTAGCGAGATAGATAGATGAAGTGACTGTGATAGATAGATAGATAGATAGATAGATAGATAGATAGATAGATAGATAGATAGATAGATAGATATGAATAGAATAGATAGCTAGCGAGATAGATAGATGAAGTGACTGTGATAGATAGATAGATAGATAGATAGATAGATAGATAGATAGATAGATAGATAGATAGATAGATAGATAGATATGAATAGAATGAGATAGCTAGCGAGATAGATAGATGAAGTGACTGTGATAGATAGATAGATAGATAGATAGATAGATAGATAGATAGATAGATAGATAGATAGATATGAATAGAATAGATAGCTAGCGAGATAGATAGATGAAGTGACTGTGATATATAGATAGATAGATAGATAGATAGATAGATAGATAGATAGATAGATAGATAGATAGATATGAATAGAATGAGATAGCTAGCGAGATAGTTAGATGGAGTGTCTGTGATAGATAGATAGATAGATAGATAGATAGATAGATAGATAGATAGATAGATAGATAAATAGATAGATAAGTATGAATAGAATGAGATAGATAGATAGATAGATAGATAGATAGATAGATAGATAGATAGATGAAGTGACTGTGATAGATAGATAGATAGATAGATAGATAGATAGATAGATAGATAGATAGATAGATATGAATAGACTGAAATAGATCGATAGATAAATAGATGAAGAGAGAGATTGGATATCCACTCTTAAATTAGCATCGAACTTTATTTATGTATTTGATATTAATTATTATTCATTCGTAAATCCAATTGTCATTGACAAAAAGCAAGTTTTCTGCTGCGAAAAGTTACATTTTCCTTTAATTCTTTTGTTTCCTGTCTTTATTTTGCTTCGACGTGTTCTCGTCTTTACTTCTGTGTACAGAATGTTAGATGAGATTACGTAAAAAACATTTTAGAACAGAGAAAAGGTATGAAAGGAAGACATTTCTTTTTCCGCTCCACGATTAATCCACGAAAAATGGTGTCTTTGAAAGAAAACTCATTTCACTTAACTGTGTTTTTCTTTTTTAAATTCATAGATGGCGTTATCAGTGATTTATAGTGGCATTTCTTCGACTTTTGTTCTTTCTTTCAGAAGTCCTGCTATGATCTTTGCAATATAAACTTACGTGAATTACCGTGTTTTGTGGAAAGGGTGGGTAGTGTAACAGCTATCGGCGCTGGAATTGAAATCGTCAAGCTGAGTTCGAATTCTGTCTCAGATACTTCCATTCACTTTCGCACCATTGAATAGATTGCGCCCTTGAACCAATTTTGGAGGACAAATATGAATTCTTATTTGTTTTACTATTTCTTTCCCAATACATGACCCAAAAGCAATACGATTTAGAGTGTTACTGAATCAAGATATTTTACAGACGTTAGCGGGCGAACTAAGAAGTGCTGATTATGATACGTGACAGTTGACCCTAGATAAGTCAATACTATAGCGGTTGGAGACTTTTTCTCTCGGAAATCTTTTCTACAAAGTGGCGGTTCTTGGGAAGAAGCTGTCCAAATAGAACTTCTTACTTACTAATGGAAATCAAAAGGAATGAGAAGCATTCGACCCTGTAAAGTGTGCGATGGGTAAATTGTCGTCATTTAATACTCTTAATTTCGCGAATGCGCGTTGTTTGTTTTATTTTATTTTATCGACTGCACAGTATAGTAGGGTTAGTTGGGCATCATCCGTGAGAATAAATAGCACCATGACGCAATTCAATCCGCCAGAAATTTGGAAACGGTATGCTGTACTGCTTGGCATTCGCGCTGGAAGCTCCAATACGAACATTTCAGTGTGTTTGAGTGACAATTTGATGATAGGGCAAAAGATTCGGAAAGAGTTGAATGAATGTAATGGTGATTACGAAGTTACGGCAGCGCAGAAAACCCACTCTGATCGTTCTGATAAGAACTCCAGAATTTTTTTGGTTAGGGCCTCAGACTCAGTACGGAGGCCTACATCAAGGGCTGCCCTGGGTCAAGAGGGTAGCTGCAGGAACGCCGTATGTCAGTCATGGCTGTCAGACAATATCGGCGACCATATTACTCCTTAAATCTGGTTACCTAACTCCCCAGATAGCAACAACCCTTGATTATTATGCGTGGGTGTGGGGCGCAGTTGTAACACCAAAGATGAACTGATGGCAAGGATTATGACAGAATTCACCAACTTAAACAAGGAGACCGTCCAGAAGAGTTGCAGGAGATTCCGAAGTCGTCTGGAGGCCGTGGATGAAGCCAATGGCGATTTTATTGAAAACTCTACTCTTTAGTATTTCAAGATATTTTTGTGTAGTTTTGGTAAATATATCTGTTAAAATGAGATGTCAGGGTTATTTTCATTTTTGCGTAATTTTGGACGACAATTTATATATCGCACTCTGTATAGGTCGAGGGCGGGTCTTAGCTGCGCAGGTAAGTGTAACTAAGGAAAGTAGCATGAAATATCGATAGACTAGCGAGAGGCTAGTGACGTTTTGACTTTAGGACATGGGTTGAAGGGTGGAAAATAATTCATCACCAACAAGGCGGCCTAGACGTTTTTGCACTGGTGACGGCTATCGCCGTGGTAAATGGGATCAGAGAGCGGAGTTCCCGTCCTAGTCTATACTGTTCACTTTTTTGCACAAATGTCTTTCGTTAGACTAAGGAACGGAAGTTCGAATCCTACCAGAAAGCGCATATTTTTTTCGAATATTCAGACCGGTAGCCGAAATTAAATAAATATGCTGTTTAATAAATAAACGGAGCGTCTATTTCAATTGAGCCAATATGACTTGGGGCAAGCAATGGGAAAGTGTTGCATTTTCCGATCCAAAGAATTTAATTTGGACGGTCCAGATGGGTTACCTTATCATTGGCATGACCGTAGACAGGAGAAGCTGGTCTTTTCCAAGCGTGCGCAAGAAGGAGGGAGAGTTATGATTTGGGCGGCATTCGGATTCAAAGGCAAAACTCCAACTGTTTTCATTGACACAAAACTTGATGCTTTGGCTTATCACAATTTGTTATCTACTGGTTGCTGGCCTTATGAATGGTGGTCGAAATTAGGTGTTTCAGCACGAGAACGCTCCCGTTCACAAAGCCAACTCCACTATGGAATGGTTTCAAGCAATTTAATAACAAGGAATAGATCAAACGTGAAATCTTGAAAGTCTGTGATTCAATTCACAAAAACGACACTCAGAAGTTGATCTATTCTGTGAAAATAGCGTTATGAAATAATAGTCAATCACAGAAAGTGTTATATCTCGTGCAAGATATAATAAACAAAGTAAACCCCGAGTGTAGGTTTTCAATAATAACTTTATAATCGGATGTAGTACAGAGACAGAGTCGAGAGTATGCTAACCTCAATAGGTGTTACAAACGAAGTCGCTCCTACAAAGGAAGTCTGCTCTCACGACCACCTGCTGTGGTCGCACTTTATCGGCAACAGTCCGTCCATCATCGTGACTGGGGAAGTTGGGTTATACCATCACAACAGAAAGCAAACTAAATATTAATTTCTATAAGTTTTTAGTGTTTGCCACTTTTATAATTAAAAAAATTAAATGGTCTTATAATAATGCACCAATCGTTTTTCGAGTTTTTGAATAATTTTACAATAACTGATTTTCGACTCATAGTAATTATTTGAAGATTATTAATACTATATAATAATATAGAAAATATTTTTTTTAAATAGCTCAATTACTAAAGTTTCAAGATAAAATTAAAACTGGCCTAATAATTATGCACTGTACAAATATCCACTAAATATAACGTTTAAAAGGATAAAATCCGTCAGATTAATAAATTAAAAAATAATACTTCTTTAGAAAGATACTCTTGTATATAAATAAAATATTAAAGATGGAAGAGCTTCTATCAGGAAAATATTCTCACCTCGAGATAAGAATAAATGCGAGTTTATTGCTTCCAATCCGTATTTAGTAACGGTCTGATAATCTGCATGATGAAATTAGAATGAAATGAATACTAATTAAAAAAATGTCAGATAAGATTGATATATATGTAAGACAAGTGTGTGTCTTCATACCGGACTTATTCAACCTTTACACTGCATTGATTCTGAGAGAATTAGAATTCCTACAAAAAATCTTTATTGGCGACCAAAATCTTAACAACATAAGATATGCAGATGACACAGTGTCGATAGCAAATAAAAAAAAGAAAAATGTAGGATCTCGTAAAGAAGGTAGTGTAGAAAATCGAGAAGAAGGACTAAACCTCAATTGTAAGAAAAGAGAATGTATGGTTGACAACAAAAGGGAGAGCTCAACATGCCTGTTACAAATTGGAGACGCCAAAAAAAGCGAATGCAAAAATTGAAATATCATTGCAATTTCTTCACAGAGGATGATAAACAGCTTTTTCTGAATTTCTTGACTCCAGGGAGATTGATTTTTACCGAACGTGCATTAAAAAATCCTTTTGATACACAGTTTTTTTTTGTTTTTTTGTTTTTTGGTGGGGGGCGTTTGAAGATTAAATATTGCCTCACATTTATAAGAAGAAGAAATAAAGATAAAAATTAAAATTTAAAAACACGTTCCGAGTGTCTCGGCTTCAGTCACTCTCCCACAGACGTAAATTTCCTTCCCTTTGCCCTTTCTATAAATACTTTCATGGTAATTGTTTGGATGAGCTAGTCACTATGGTACATAGACTTTATGAATTTAAGCGCTGTACTAGACTGGCCACAACGTCTTATCAATTTACAGTTAATTTGGCTCGAAGTAACCGTAATTTCTATGCTAACAGTTTCTTTTCTCACGCTTTTCGCTTGTGAAAATCTATTCTGACTCCATGCTTTTACTTTGATCTTAAAAAAATTAAATGCAATGTCAATCGTTATCTAGTGTCTTCCTGATTTCCATTCTATTGTTCTTGCTCCTTTATAATCTTTTCTGTTTCTTATTCTTTCACACCCTCGTGCCTTTATGGCTTTACTACCTTGCTTGGGGTAAATTACTGGATATCGTAGCATACCTACGGACGATAAGGGCTATGTCCTCATTCAAATAAATACAGTAGTAAATACTGTATGTTGGTCTGCAGTTGGAAATTCATTGTGGAATTGACTTAACTCACTTTTAACAGCTAACTACTTCTTCTACGCACACCTGGCGAATCTTACAGTTGCGGCCAAAATGTTCAGAACGGCATTGTTTTCGTCAGAAAAGTAGGTATAATTTTTTATCAAAGTTGTTTTGTATTCTATAATTTTCACAGACAATAAATACGATATTATTTGTTATTGTCTAAGATTTTGGTGTAATTTGAGAGGATAATACAAAAGTTATGGATGATTTAGTGATTTACTGCAAAACCCATGGCGACCAAATGATCAGAACGGTTGAAAAAATAACAAAATAATAAAAAATGACAGAGAATACTGGAATTATTTAATATTTCGTGTGAAGCACTTTAGCTTCAATTACACTTTGACATCTTCGACTGCATGAGGAAATTAAATTTTCAATTTCTTGCTGGGTGATATTATTCCATTCTTCCTGAAGGACATTCCATAATTGCTCGGTTGTTTTAGGATTTCTGGCTTTCGAACGTTCTCCTAGAATATTCCACACATTTTCAATAGGATTGAGATCTGGGCTTTGAGATGGCCAATCCATAACAATAACCTTTTCAGCCTTGAGGAAGTTCATGACCACCTTAGCCTTGTGACATGGGGAATTGTCCTGCATGAATATGGGTGGTCGCTTAGTTGAATTTCTCAGCAAAGGCAAGACATGATCTTTTACAAGTTGTTTATAAACTCCTACATTTACCTTTCCATGTAATTGCACCAAAAGGCCCACACCATCTCCAGATATCATCCCCCAAACCATGACAATTCCTCCACCGAATTTAACTGTTGTGGATTCCGAGATGTAATCCGGTATCAAATAATAACAAACGCCAAGAATGAATATAGGAAATAAATGTATTAACGTAATAATAGAAACTGGTAATACAGGTTAGTAGTTCCAGGAATGCGGGGTTAGTAGACAAATATATATATATAGTCTTTGATATCGACGTATCGCTGGATGACTTCTTACTGAGCCTACGGTCTCGTTACGGTGACTCTTGCACTACCCTCCTCTATTACTACTCAACCAACTCAACGTTCTACTACTACTACTACTGTTACTACCGACTGTCCGGGTATTCACTGGTAGTAGTATATGTATACCGTGGGTGAGTCCATTTGTGTAAAAAGGGGAGATCCCTCAACACCCCCTACTTAGGTAGTATTTTTTCCTCTTATGGTCGATAATCAGAGGTTCGGTAAATTTTCTCTTCCCGTTTGACCTTCTATTTTCTGTGTCTTCCTGTGGTATTTGAATCTCATTTTGTATTTGGTCAATATGTCTTCTGTGGGTAGACTTTTCTCCTTGTACTGTGTACATCACATTTCCTAGTCTGTTAATTATTGTACTAGTTTCGAATGATCTCTTGAGTACTACAGGTGTATGCCGGTTTTTGTTCTTGTTCGGCAATAACTTATCACACACAGACCGTATTCTGCGGGCAAACGGCACGTTTCGCTTCTTTTTTTTCTGCTGCTTGGACATTTTCTTTTAATTCAATTCTAGCGGCAAACTTGTTACCTCGTCCCAAACCGCTCGAAAATACTTCGGGACATTGATTATGTAATTCTTCCTTTAACTTTGTCGCTTCTGATGGTTCACACTTTATTTTTTTACAAAAACAACTGATAGGTAAATCCCATACGTCGAACTTTGTATCCAGGCTGTACCCACCAGATTTTCTGTATCTTTCATTACGAATATCTTGAATGTTTTAGTTTTTCCGTGGAATTTCACATTTAAGATCACTTCTCCTTCGAATTTTATACGCTTTCCTGTAACTGACTTAGCAATTTTCTGTGTATGTATCATGGTCGGTCTATTAAGCTTTCTCCATATCTGAAGGTTAATTATCGTTAAATCCGAACCTGTGTCTAGTTGTAATTTTATCTTTTTATTTAAAATTTCAAGTTCCACGTATTTTCTGATGTTAATATTGTCTTCGTCGTGCATTCTAGTAGCACTTATCTTACTAGTAAATTTTCTGTTCCTACATTGGGATGCCTTGTGACCCATTTTTCCACACGCTAGACTTTTTTTATATTTTTTATTCCAGTGTAGTCCTCCACATCGATAACATGCAGATGGGGGGAGCTTATATTTGCTTAGATTTTTGTCATTATTTGTCCTATACGTTGTACTTTTTCCATTATTATAGAATTTTTGTTTTCTTTCCGGGGAGGGTGAAAATCTTTTATCATCATTATAGAATTTTTGTTTTCTTCCCAGGGAGGGTGAAAAACGTAAACTTTTGTTCAACTTACGTATATGTGCTACTCCTGACTCCTCGATATCCTTCGTGTCGTTCTTTATACTTAGGTATTTTTGGCAATCTTCTGATAATTTTTGTAGTGTTAATCCAGGCTCATTTTAAGTTTTGAAAGCATTCTTTTGCGCATTTCACTATCCTTAGCTGAGACTAAGCCTTGTACAAAAATAAGACACTTGAAATTGCCCGGAGTTAATTCTGCCAACTTGAAGTCGTCACAATATTTGTTCACGATTGCGGCGAACGTGGAGTAGTCCCCCTTTTCGTCCTTTATGAGGTTAAGACATTTCCACCTTTTGTGAAATAGTGACGTCTTTGAACTGAAAAGCTCTGTAAGGCATGTAACTGCTTCGTCAAACGTTAACTCATTTGTCTTTTTTGGCAAGATGTAATCCACAAATTTTGTGTACTCATCAGTTCCTAATTTTCTGAGAAACAGACGTAGCTTCTTTGCTTCTGTCCAGTTTTGACAATAGATGTTGTAGATGTCTTCATAACGTCGGAAATAATCCCCGAAATTTTTATCCTCTTCTAGGGAGTAATTGAATGTTTCTATTCCACACTGCGTCTTGGGAAAAAGTCGCCTTTTTTATATTTTGTTGTTTGTTACCCGCTACCTTTAATATTAGTTCCTGGAGTTGCATTTGTCTTTCTTCATTTTGCATTTGTCTTTCTTAATTTTCCTTCTGCGTTTGTAGTAATTGCTTTTGCCACTTCTCTTCCATTCTTTCTTGGAATTGTAATTGCTGTTCATTTTGTCTTTCTTGAAGTTGTAATTGCTGTTCGTTTTGGTATTTTACAAGTTCTACTAAAATACTTTTAAAATCCTCCATGATAAGAGTCTTACGAAAAACTCGATGTTCCGTATTTTAATCCTCGTAAATCTTTGTCGCCAAGTTGTTGTGGATACTGGCAAAAAACCGGCAATTTTTTCTTTTGAGTCTCCGAGAAGTGCAAATTCGTGTCGCCCAAGCTGTTGTGGTGAGAAGAGAGAATTTTTTTCTTTCCGTGTAGGTCCCGATTTCTCGTCCCCAAGTTGTTGTGGTCGGCAAGGGAGAATTTTTCTTTTTTCTTTTTCCTTCCGTGTGAGTTCGAATTCCTCGTCGCCAAGTTGTTGTGGACAACGAGGGAGAATTTTGTTTCTTTTTCCTTCCGTGTGAGTTCGAATTTCTGTGAGTTTCGATTTAAAATGATTGTCGGATTTTGTCCATTTCATAATGTGTGGCGTCATTTTTTACATTTGGATGCGCTTTGAGCAGATATGAATGTACGTGAGAGATTCATGTAAGATTGAAGTTTACAGACATTAAAATCGACCTTACTAACCGAACGCTCCCCTGTGGCCGAAACGGTTAAGGCGCATCAAGCTAAATAACGGTTCCATATAGGATACAGGTTCGAATCCTGAGAGAGGACGAATACTTTATGTGAAAATTGCACGGACATTCTGGCCGGTAAATGTTGTTAAATACTATTTATTATAAACAGAGCATTTACTTAAATATGTGTATCTATAAAAAGAATGTATAAACATAAAAATGACTGTAAATAATTGTCGGACTTTGTCCATTGTATAACATATATATATATATATATATATATATATATATATATATATATATATATATATATATATACACACACACACACACACACACATACATATATATAAAGAGAAAGATAGATAAATAGATAGATATACTTCCTACACCGCGATACATGCTTCCACGTTATACGCCGTGAAATAAAATAATAATTACTATATTGTGATTTTTATTTCTTCTTTCTTTCTACTTTCCTTGACATTCACTTTGATTTTCACTTTGATTTTCACTTTCATTTTCGCTTTCCTGGTTTTATTCCGTCCTTTCAGCTCGTACGAGTTTTAAGTTTAATTTTCATGATATTTATTTTTTATTTTATGATCTTTTTTTGTTTTTGTTTCTTGTGGGTTTGTGTTTTTGGTTTGTTTTGTTTTTTGTTTCTTTGTTTTTAAGCAAATTCCGGACTAAAACGTCAAAAAAAAATCAAATAAATACATTTAAAAAAATTAAAGAATTCTCTTCTCGTACATATTAAATCTATATTTTCCAATGCTTTTACATTTCCTAAAAAGAATATTTCAATTCTATCATATATATATATATATATATATATATATATATATATATATATATATATATATATATATATATATATAAAAGTGAACATAGAAGTCAACACTTAGAGGCGACAGTCTGATTTATGCTAGATGCAATCGTCAGGTTGTCTGACGATTGCATGTAGCATGAAACACACTGTCGCCTCTAAGTGTTGACTTCTATGTTCACTTTTATATTTACACACGCGCTATCTCTGATATTGAGTACTTTATCCCATAAATATAGTACACTTTAAGACCATATTTCTTCATATATATATATATATATATATATATATATATATAGCGTCATGGTTAATCCTTATGACAATGTATTTCTTTTCTTTTCGACTGAATTTCAATTCTCCCTCTAAAAAACTAAAATTCTTTTTTCTTGCTTTCATTGGCGATACTTGTTAAGCTTACCTTCGTCTGGCATAAGTACAAATATGCAGAGAACTATATCGTTACGCCTGTATTCCCGATGCGGAGGAGGGGGTGCTACAACACCATCTAATGAAATCATGTCCATTACCTGAACTTCAACATCAATGTCCGGACAGTAGTGGGATGCACGATTATTTCAGCTTCGAAGCAGACCACTGATGTTGCCTACAGATGAGTGTAAAAAAGATTGTGTTGCGTCAATATTCCAGTTACTGGGGATGATTACAAAAGCAGCAATTGAAATCCTCTGTTCAACTTGTACCGTAACAACATACTGACTTTGGATGGAGATATGGAATTATTTTAGTTTTAAAGAAGAATATATAACGAAGTTATCTATTCCTTATAAATATATTACCTTTAAACGGCGGGAAAATGCTACACGAAAGTGCATGCCAAACACGTCAAAAACGAGAAAATCATTTATTAAATAGAGGTTCTATTATTATTAGATTCACTTTAATTTTGCCAAAAACTTCGAAAATGATATTTTAACTGTCTCGGATTTCAAATAGAAACAGAGAAGGGGAATAAAAGGAATGTTAGATTACTAGAAGTAATATTTTAACAATATGATACTCCTTGGCGCATTGCATACACAATAAAGCTGTCAGCATTTTTAACCTCTTCTCTCTTCGAAAAATGTGAATGCAGATATAAAACTGACTTTGGCTTGTTCTTGCAGCTCTATTTGCTGGTAAATACTCCCGGAAATTACATAACCTCATGAATTCTAGTTAAAATAGAAACCTCGGGAAATCCTTGTAAAAAGATTCCTCATGAACTCTAGTAAACAGAAACCTTAAGAATTCTGGCAAACAGTAACCATATGAATCTTAGTAAACAGAAATTTCATGAATTCTAGTAAAGAGTAACCTCTTGAAATTTAGTAAACAGAAACCTCATGAATACTAGTAAACAGTAACCACATGGATTCAAGTTTACAGAAACCTAATGAATTCTGGTAAACTGTAACCACATGAATCCTAGTAAACAGTAACTTCATGAATTCTAGTAAACATTAACCACATGGATTCTAATAAACAGAACCTCTTGAATTTTAGTAAACAGAAACCCCATGAAGTCTAGTAAATAGTAACCTCATGAATTCTAGTAATTAGTAACCACATGAATCCTAGTAAACAGTAACCTCATGAAGTCTAGTAAATAGTAACCTCATGAATTCTAGTAATTAGTAACCTCATGAAGTCTAGTAAACAGTAACCTCATGAAGTCTAGTAAACAGTAACCTCATGAATTCTAGTAATGAGTCACCTCATGTATTCTAGTAAACAGAAATTTCATGAATTCTAGTAAACATTAACCACATGGATTCTAATAAACAGAACCTCTTGAATTTTAGTAAACAGAAACCTCATAAAGTCTAGTAAACAGTAACTACATGGATTCTAGTAAACAATAACCTCATAAATTCTGGTAAATTGTAACCACATGAATCCTAGTAAACAGTAACCTTATTAATTCTAATAAACAGTAACCACATGAATTCGAATTCTAGTAAACAGAACCCTCACGAATCCTAGTAAACAGTAACAATCTGAATCCTAGTAAACAGTAACCTCATGAATTCTAGTAACCGGAAATTTCATGAATACTAGTAAAAAGAAACCTTATGAATTATATAGTAAACATGCTACGGGGTCTCCTGATATTTCTACTTTTAAACCCATGAGAAAGTACCATTTGGGAGACGCATCCCCGCTATCCTGATTAGATATACACGAATATATCTTTACACGAATATATCTTTACACGAAGATATCTGGACACTTGGCATAATGGACGCTGCATAGAAAAAAGAAAGCAAAACATTAACATCTGCGAAAACACTGACTGCTTAATCAGCGTCTTACAAATTGACGATTGAGATATATTGATAGAATCTAAAAGAAAAATTCGTATATCATGTAGGTTTTGTACGTTTGACAAGTAAATCACAATTATGAACCGCCTTTCTTCAGAGTTCACTACTTGAAAATCAGAATTCGAAATCCTTGTTTTAAATAAGACTCGATATAAAACTAAAGGCGTCCGAAGCAAATATTAAACGATCTGAAAGATCAAATACGGATATTGAGATAAAAATAAAACATGTTTAGATAGATAGATAGATAGATAGATAGATAGATAGATAGATAGGAACATGCATAGATATGAAGTCTTAGATAGATAGATAGATAGATAGATAGATAGATAGATAGATAGATAGATAGATAGGAACATGCATAGATATGAAGTCTTAGATAGATAGATAGATAGATAGATAGATAGATAGATAGATAGGAACATGCATAGATATGAAGTCTTAGATAGATAGATAGATAGATAGGAACATGCATAGATATGAAGTCTTAGATAGATAGATAGATAGATAGATAGATAGATAGATAGATAGGAACATGCATAGATATGAAGTCTTAGATAGATAGATAGATAGATAGATAGATAGATAGATAGATAGATAGATAGATATAAACACGCATCGATATGAACAGTCTTAGATAGATAGATAGATAGATAGATAGATAGATAGATAGATAGATAGATAGATAGATAGATATGTTCAGGCATCCATATGAACTCTTCCATAGATATTCATGCTTTAAACCTACAGCGTTTTATTTATTCGTCGTTTTCAAAACCCAATAACCTTTCTTGTTCAGTCACAAGAATAAATATGCAATTTTCACTTATTTCCAGAATCGATGCTTTTGGAAGACCAAACTATTCTTGTACACTGACAATGTAACGATCTAAAAGAAGGAAACATATGTCAGAAAGAAAGCGAAATGTGATGCTGTGTGTTGTGGGGTTGGGCGACGTGAAACATTTGATTGTGAATTGGTGAGAAGTCAGAATTTTTCAGTCGTATTCAGATAAATATTCGATAAGTTCCACAAATGCCAATCACTGCGCCGTTTCTCGGGGCTCAGCATGACAAGTCTCTGGATAAAACGTCTCAATATTATAGATTCATATTCTCTGAATTTCACGCTCATTGGCAGGCTTGTAAATCATGAAATGTGCATAAAAAGTCTTCATTTGAATATTGCTTAGATGTCATCAGCATATCATTTACACGGGTCACCATTTTTATCCCCCACCCCACTTCTTTCAAGCGTTATTTTTTTTGTTGTTGTTTTCTTTTCGTTTATTTTTTTATTCAGGTTTGGTCATTATTTTTTTTTTGTTTTTTTGAGGATTTTTTTTATTTTTATTTCGTTTTTTCATTCTTTATTTATTCTTTATTTACTACATTATTAATTTAGATTTCATCGTCAACTTTTTTCTTTTAGTTTTTCATTCATTTCCTATTTTGGACCTTATTTCTATCATAGATAATTTATTGTTTTTATATTTTTAGTTGTAATTTTATTTTCTTTAATATATACTTTTCTTCTTTTCTTATTCCTTCCCGAATTTTTCCCCATTTTCTTCTCGATATATTTTCACTTCTTATCTTCTTATAAATCGTTTTTGCTTTCTTTTTTAATTTTTCGTTATTTTAATTATCTTTTCTCTTTTCTTTTTTTCAATTTTATTTAGTTTTTTTTTCTTTTTCCATTTTTCTTTTTATTATTGTTTTATTTTTTCCCGTAATTTTTATTTTTCCTTCATATTTACATTTTCTGGCTTTTTCTCTTTAATTATCATTTCTTTCTTTATAAATGTTATTCCGATTTTTTATCAATATAGTTCATTTTTTTTTCTTATTCTCTTTCTTCATTTTAAATCTTTTTTTATTTTCTCGTATTTCTCATTTTCACATCGCTGTTCTTTTTACTTCGCCCCCTCTCACTCTCACAGACACACACTCTCTCACACACACCCTGTCTGTGTCTCTATCTGTCTCTCTCACTCTCCCCTCTCTCTCTCTCTCTCTCTCTCACTCTTTTTCATTCTCCCCTTTTCTTGATCGCGATTTAATAAATACTAAGCTGAGTCAGACAAGGAACTAATATAGTGTCTCACTTGTGAGGATCGAACCAATGATCGCCTAAATGAAATTAACTCGCTCATTATCGCCTTTTATTTATGCCCCTTTTTTTCTCTTTCTTTTCATTTCTTACTTTATTTTTTCTTTCTTTTCTTTTTCCTTTCTTTCGTTTTTCTTTGTATGCCGCTTTCGTTTTTTCTTTTTCTTTCACGTCTCACTTTCTTTTATATTTTTTTTCTTCGACCTCCTCTTATCATTCATTGTGCTTTTCTTACTTTTCTTCATTTCTATCCTTATTTCCTTTTTCTTTTTTTTCTTTCGTTCATTCTTTTCAATTTTCTTTCTTTCGTTCTTCTTTGTTTTCCGTTTTCGCTTTTTTCTTTTTCTTTCACGTCTGTCATTCTTTTAGATTTTCTTTCTTTGCTTCGACCTCCTCCTATCATTCATTGTTTTTTCTTTATTTTCCTCATTTCTATCCTTATTTCCTTTTTCTTTTTCTTTCGTTCGTTCCATTCTTTTCATTTTTATTTCTTTCGTTTTCTTTTTAGTCCGTTTTCGTTTTTGTCTTTTAAGTCTGCCTTTCTTTTAGATTTTCTTTTTTTGCTTCGATATCCTCTTATCATTCATTGTGCTTTTCTTACTTTTCTTCATTTCTATCCTTATTTCCTTTTTCTTTTTTCTTTCTTTCGTTCCATTCTTTTCATTTTTCTTTCTTTCATTCTTCTTTGTTTTCCGTTTTCGTTATTACTTTTTCTTTGACGTCTGTCTTTCTTTTAGATTTTCTTTCATTGCTCCGATATCCTCTTATCATTCATTGTGTTTTTCATTCTTTTCCTCATTTCTATCCTTATTTCATTTTTTCATTTTTTCTTTCTTTCGTTCATTCTTTGTTTTCCGTTTACGTTTTTTTTTCTTTTTCTTTCACGTCTGTCTTTATTTTAGATTTTATTTCCTTGCTTCGACCTCATCTTTTCATTCATTGTGTTTTTCTTTCTTTTCCTCATTTCTATCCTTATTTCCTTTTTCTTTTTTCTTTCTTTCGTTCCATTCTTTTCATTTTTCTTTCTTTCATTCTTCTTTGTTTTCCGTTTTCGTTATTACTTTTTCTTTGACGTCTGTCTTTCTTTTAGATTTTCTTTCTTTGCTCCGATATCCTCTTATCATTCATTGTGTTTTTCATTCTTTTCCTCATTTCTATCCTTATTTCATTTTTCATTTTTTTCTTTCTTTCGTTCATTCTTTGTTTTCCGTTTACGTTTTTTTTCTTTTTCTTTCACGTCTGTCTTTATTTTAGATTTTATTTCCTTGCTTCGACCTCATCTTTTCATTCATTGTGTTTTTCTTTCTTTTCCTCATTTCTATCCTTATTATCTTTTTCTTTTTTCTTTCTTTCGTTCATTCTATTCCTTCTTCTTTCTTTAGTTTTTATTTGTTTTCCGTTTTCGTTTTTTTCTTTTTCTTTCACGTCTGTCTTTCTTTTAGATTTCCTTTCTTTGCTTCGACTTCCTCTTAACATTCATTGTGTTTTTCTTTCTTTTCCTCATTGCTATTCTTATTTCCTTTTTACTTGTTTTCTTTCGTTCGTTCATTCTTTTCATTTTTCTTTCTTTCTTTTTTCTTTCTTTTCCGTTTTTTTGTTTTTCTTTCACGACTTTCTTTTAGATTTTCTTTCTTTGCTCCGATATACTCTTAACATTCATTTTGTTGTTCTTTCTTTTCTTCAATTCTATCCTTATTTCCGTTTTCTTTTTTCTTTCTTTCGTTCATTTTTTTTCATTTTTGTTTCTTTCGTTTTTCTTTGTTTTCCGTTTTCGTTTTTTCTTTTTCTTTGCCGTCTGTCTTTCTTTTAGATTTCCTTTCTTTGCTTCGACCTCCTCTTATCATTCATTGTGTTGTTCTTTCTTTTCCTCATTTCTATCCTTATTTCTTTTTTCTTTTTGTTTCTTTCGTTTATTCATGTCATTTTTTTCTTTCATTATTCTTTGTTTTCCGTATTCGTTTTTTTCTTTTAAGTCTGTCTTTCATTTAGATTTTTTTCTTTGCTTGGTTTTCCTCTCATCATTCCTTCTGTTTTTCTTTCTTTTCTTCATTTCTATCCTTATTTTCTTTTTCTTTTTTTCTTTCGTTTATTCTATTCCTTTTTCTTTCTTTAGTTCGTATTTGTTTTCCGTTTTCGTTTTTTTCTTTTTCTTTCCCATCTGTCTTTCTTTTAGATTTCCTTTCTTTGCTTCGACTTCCTCTTATCATTCATTGTGTTTTTCTTTCTTTTCCTCATTGCTATTCTTATTTCCTTTTTACTTTTTTCTTTTGTTCGTTCATTCTTTTCATTTTTCTTTCTTTCTTTTTTCTTTATTTTCCGTTTTCGTTTTTTCTTTTTCTTTCACGACTTTCTTTCTTTTGCATTTTCTTTCTTAGCTTCGACCTCCTCTCATCATTCATTGTGTTTTTCTTTCTTATCCTCATTTCTATCCTCATTTCCGTTTTCTTTCTTTTGTTCATTTTATTTCATTTTTGTTTCTTTCTTTTTTCTTTGTTTTCTGTTTTCGTTTTTTCTTTTACTTTGCCGTCTGTCTTTCTTTTAGATTCCTTTCTTTGCTTCGACTTCCTCTTATCATTCATTGTGTTGTTCTTTCTTTTCCTCATTTCTATCCTTATTTTCTTTGTCTTTTTCTTTCATTCCTTCATTCTCTTCCTTTTTCTTTCTTTTGTTCTTCTTTATTTTCCGTTTTCATACTTTTCTTTTTCATTCACGTCTGTTTTTCTTTTAGATTTCCTTTCTTTGCTTCGGCTTCCTCTTAACATTCATTTTGTTGTTCTTTCTTTTCCTCATTTCTATCCTTATTCCTTTTTATTTTTCTTTCTTTAGTTCATTCTTTTCCTTTTTCTTTCTTTCAGTCCTCTTTGTTTTCCGTTTTTTCTTTTTCTTTCACGTCTGTCTTTATTTTAGATTGTCTTTCTTGGCTTTTTCTTCCTCATATCATTCATTGTGTTTTTCTTACTTTTTCTCATTTTTTTTCTATCTTTTGTTCATTCTTTTCCTTTTTCTGCCTTTCGTTTTTCTTTATTTTCTGTTTTTTTTATTTTTCTTTCACGTCTGTCTTTCTTTTATACTTTCTTTCTTTGCTTTGGCTTCCTCTTAACATTCATTGTGTTTTTCTTTCTTTCCTCATTTCTATCCTTATTTCCCTTTTCTTTTTTCTTTGTTTCGTTCAATCTTTTCCTTTTTCTTTCTTTCGTTCTTCTTTGTTTTCCGTTTACGTTTTTTCTATTTATTTCACGACTGTCTTTCATTCATATTTCCTTTCTTTGATTCGACTTCCTCTTATCATTCATTGTGTTTTTCTTTTTCCTCATTTCTATTCTTATTTCCTTTTTCTTCTTTTTTCTTTCTTTCGTTGATTCTTTTCCGTTTTCTTTCTTTCGTTCTTCTTTGTTTTCCGTTTTCGTTTTTTCTTTTTCTTTCACGTCTGTCTTCCTTTTAGATTTCCTTTATTTGCTTCGGTATCCTTTCATCATTCATTGTGTTTTTCTTTTTTTTCTTCATTTCTATCCTTATTTCTTTTTTCTTTCTTTCGTTCACTCTTTTCCTTTTTCTTTCTTTCGTTTTTCTTTGTTTTCCGTTTTCGTTTTTTCTTTTTCTTTCCCGTCTGTCTTTCTTTTAGATTTTCATTCTTTGCTTCGACCTCCTCTTAACATTCATTGTCTTTTTCTTTCTTTTCCTCATTTCTATCCTTATTTCCTTTTTCTTTTTTTCTGTCTTTCGTTCGTTCTTTTCCTTTTGCTTCCTTTCGTTCTTCTTTGTTTTCCGTTTTCGTTTTTTTCTGTTTCTTGCACGTCTGTCTCTCTTTTAGATTTTCTTTCTTTCCTTCGACCTCCTCTTATCATTGATTGTGTTTTTCTTTCTTTTCCTTATTTCTATAATCATTTCCTTTTTCTTTTTTCTTTCATTCGTTCATTCTTTTCCGCTTTCTTTCTTTCGTTCTTCTTTGTTTTCCGTTTTCGTTTTTTCTTTTTTTTTCACGTCTGTCTTCCTTTTAGATTTCCTTTATTTGCTTCGACCTCCTCTTTTCATTCATTGTGTTTTCTTTCTTTTCCTCGTTGTATCCTTATTTCCTTTTTCTTTTTTCTTTCTTTCGTTCATACTTTTCATTTTCTTGAATTCTTTTCACTTTTCTTTCTCCTTTCACTTCTTCGTTTTTTTATTTTTCTCCCTTTTCCTTTTTACATTCAACTTTCTTTCTTTTCCTTTTGTCTTTCTTTCTTCGTCCATTTTCCTTTCTTTATTTTGCTTTTCTTTTCTTTCTTATTTCATTTATATTTTTATTTTATTTTTCTGTCGTTAGAACTTTACCCTTTTCTTGATTTTTTTTTACATTCTTGCATTTTCTTTCTTTCTTTCATTCATTTCATTTTCTTACATTCTTTCTTTTCGATTTCTTTTTTTATTTCTTTTTCTCGTTTTTCTTCCTTTGTTTTTGTTTTTTCTTTCTTTCTTTCATTCTTTTCAGTTTTATTTCTTTCTTTTCTCTTTTCTTTCTTCTTTTACTTGTTTATTTTCTTTTTTCACTTTTCTTTTCTTTTTTCTTTCTTTCGTGCATTTTCTCTTTCTTTCTTTTCTTTTCCTTTTCTTTTTCTTTTTTTGTTTTTCTTTCTTCTTTTTTATTTTATATTCTTCTATTCTTTCTTTTTCCATTGATATTCTCTCCTACCCTCTTCCCTCCCACTATGTGTTCTTTTGCATTCATTTCTTTCGTTTTTAATAGTATAACCCGACGCCATGTTACCATTTGTCTTGCCTTTCTTCTCTTCCATTTTTCTTCGCGAGGTTTCCTTCAATTTACCTTCTTATTTTTTTTTACTCATCTTCTTTTCATTTATATTCTTCATTACTACTTGTCTTTCTTTCTTTTTCGGTTTATGACATTCGGTTGATTTTTTTTCTTATTCAATTTTTACCGCCATTGCTTTATGTTTTTCTTTTTTCTTTTTTTTTTACCTTTATTTTATGTAATGTTGTTGCGCTGCTGTTGCAGTTGTAAATGTTTCTCCATAGCTTTATTTCCCTGCCTTTCATACTTTGTTCAACTATGTTCAACTGCATACCTATAATCAGAAATGTCTTATTTAGCTCCTTCTCTCTCACACTTTCTCTTTCACTCTTTCTCTCTCTTTTTCTCTGCCCCCCTCTCTCTCTCTCTCTCTTTCCGTTTTCTTCATATTTTCTTCTCTTTTTGCTTCCATTTTTTCCATTTTCCTCCGTCACTTTCTTTCATTTTGCCAACGTCCCCTTCTCTACGTCATCCCAGCTTCTTCACTTTTATTCTTACATACGTTCTTCACCGCCGCCTATTTTCAACCTATCACCTCAACCAGAATAATTTTCTTTTTGTTACATTCGGTTATATATGTTTTTTGGGGGGGGTGGGGGGTTCTTTTCGTTTTTTCTACATACGACCGTTCTTTAGTTCTGTCTGTCTTTCTTTCTTTCTTTCTGTATTTATTTTCCATTTTTTTCACTTTCTTTCTTTTCTGTCTTTCTCTATTTATTTTCTTTCTTTTTTCTTCTTTCTTTCTTCTTTCTTTCTCCATATATTTTTCTTTTCTTCTATCGTTCTTTCTTTTTCACTTCCCACTTTTTTCTTTCTTTCATTTCTTTCTTTCTTTGATGTAACATTGTTTATCGTATCCTCTTGAAATATATTTCAGTTATTGCCTCACGATTTTATCTTCTTCACTTTCTTCTCTTTCTTTATCTTTTTCTCCCTTATTTTTATTTCGTTCTTTATTTTCACTTTTCTTTCTTTCTTTCTTTCTTTGTTGTGATATATCAAGTGAATACGGGAAACAATATTTCAATTGTTTCTTCTCATTTTTTCTGCCTTCCTTCCTTCCTTCCTTTCTTTTTTTCTTTGTCTTTTTCTTTCTTTCTTTCTTTCTTTCTTTCTTTCTTTCTTTCTTTCTTCCATCCTTACTTTCAATCTTTTTTTTATCCTCCTGAAACATGTTTCTGTTATTCCCTCTCGTTTTTCTCTTATTGTCTTTCTTCTTTCTTTCCTTGTTTATTTATTGTATTTCTTTCATTTTTTTTTTTTGCTTTCTTTTTTTTCTTTCTTTCTTTCTGTCTTTCTTTCTTTCTTTCCGCCATTCATTCTTTCTTTTTTTCTTTTCATCATATAATATTATTATTGCTCTTGTTGGAAGTAGTTTTCACTAACATCATTTGTCTGCCTCTCATACTCTTTTCAACTATACAGCTATAACCAACTGTTTTTTTTGTCAGATTCCAAACTTTCATTCCGCATCCAACCTCTCCCTTTCTCTTTCACTCTCTCTCTCTCTTAGTCTTTCTCTCTGTTTCTCTTTCTCTCTCTCTCTCTCTGTCTCTCTCTATCTATCTATCTATCTATCTATCTATCTCACATACACAGACGTAAATTTTGTTTCTCTTTGCTCCTTCGCCACCATCTTTTTCTCTGTCTCAACTTCTCCTTCTTTTTCATTCATTTTTAACTTAGTTCACATCGTTCTTTTTATTCTTTTTTCTTTCCCTTTAATCTTCTTTCTCTCGTCTATGTTATCTTCATTGCTACATACGCCTTCTTTTTCTCTAACACTCAACCCACTTCCATTTTCTTTTCGTATTACTCGCTCTCATATAGTTTCTTTGTTTTCGTTTTGTCTGTTTCATACCCCCGTCCATCTTTCTTTCTTTCTTTCTTTCTTTCTTTCTTTCTTTCTTTCTTATCGTCTCTCCTCTTCCTCCTATTACCCAGACATTTTGTTACCCATTTATTCACATAGTACTTTTCTTCCTTCATTTTTCTCGTTTCTAATCTCGGCTCATTAAGCCCCATTCAATGTCTCTGCTAATGGACATTCTTCGCTTGGGAAATAGAAAGCCTTACAAGAGCTCGAGATTCCCGCGTTATCGAAAATTGGGCGGGAAATTACACACAAACGCGCGCACACACATATGCACATACAAACATACATATATTCACAAACAACAAATTCTCATAGACGAAAAAGGGAGAAAAAAAAATCAAACTCACCTAGGTAATCAATGTCGAAACTGGTCAGTATTTGCATTAGGAACATCGGCAAATTTTCGAGTCAGGGTCTCTTTAAGATACACTTATGATATTACGATAATATATATTCAGTAAAATCTGATATCCTGCTGTAAGAGTACGCCAGCAAATCGCTTAGATACGTGCGTCATTAGGGAAAGCAGCGCTCAAATGGGTCCTCCGCCTACGACATTTTCTCCGCTCGAAACATTGATAATTCAAGACATTTCTCGCACAGTCTAACGCAGGAATTAGATTGTCCAAATTTATATGTCTATGTAGATATTTGTTGAACCGGTTTAGCTATAATACAAACCGAAACCCGTGGAGTTCCAGTAAGAAACGAACTCATTAACAATGCCTTGCTTTGCTCACACATTAATTCACACACATACACACACACACACACACACACACATAAAGACAGACAAGTCAGATAGATAGATAGATAGATAGATAGATAGATAGATAGATAGATAGATAGATAGATAGATAGATAGATAGATAGATGCCGCGTTGTTAACTGACTTTTGCGCAGTAGCATCTCAACTCTGAAAGTTAAAGCCTATGATTAACCTTTGCTTTGCGGACTATAAATATGATATCTGACAATAAATCAATAGATTTATCGTACATATGATCTTGTTGGGCGGAATTACGCGAAACACTGGAGTTGGTCAATGAGATAATCCATTGAACATTTATTTATTTATTGAATAGATAGATAGATAGATAGATAGATAGATAGATAGATAGATAGATAGATAGATAGATAGATAGATAGATATCGAGACATGGCGGGAGAGAAATAAACAGAATGAGATAGATAGATAGATAGATAGATAGATAGATAGATAGATAGATAGATAGATAGATAGATAGATAGATGAAGTGACTGTGATAGATAGATAGATAGATAGATAGATAGATAGATAGATAGATAGATAGATAGATAGATAGATAGATAGATATCAAGCTGTATTTATTCCACAAGAAAATCGAATGTACTACACGCAGCAATTATGTTTGGCAGGATTAGTCATCAAAGGCACAGTAGTAAGAATTATCACGTGTATACAGCTTGGTAGGTAACTAGCTAACTAGTTAGTAAGCGGAGTCTAATACACAACTTGTTCCGTGACTAAGCAAGAGCATAGAGACTGAGAGAGTAAGGGAAAGAGAAACATTCGAAAAGTTTAGATAGATAGATAGATAGATAGATAGATAGATAGATAGATAGATAGATAGATAGATAGATAGACAGATAGATATGGGCATGCATGCATAGGAATAGTCTTGGATAGATAGATAGATAGATAGATAGATAGATAGATAGATAGATAGATAGATAGATAGATAGATAGATAGATAGATAGATATGGGCATGCATGTATATGAATATTCTTAGATAGATAGTTAGATATGGGCATGCATGTATATGAATATTCTTAGATAGATAGATAGATAGATAGATAGATAGATAGATAGATAGATAGATAGATAGATAGACAAATAGATATGGGCATATGTATATGATTTCCCGTCATATGTATATGAATATTCTTAGATAGATAGATAGATAGATAGATAGATAGATAGATAGATAGATAGATAGATAGATAGATAGATATGGGCATGCATGCTTAGGAATAGTCTTAGATAGATAGATAGATAGATAGATATATAGATAGATAGATAGATAGATAGATAGATATGGGCATGCATGTAAATGAATAGTCTTGGATAGATAGATAGATAGATAGATAGATAGATAGATAGATAGATAGATAGATAGATAGATAGATATGGGCATGCATGTAAATGAATAGTCTTGGATAGATAGATAGATAGATAGATAGATAGATAGATAGATAGATAGATAGATAGATAGATAGATAGATAGATATTGTTACTGGAGAAAGAAAGATTCTTCTCTTATACTGTGCTAATTTGCAAGATCATGAGTCGCGTCCCTTTAGGGCATCACCGAACTTGGCCCTCCACACGTTATTATCGTTTGTGGCTCTTAACAGTTTCTCTGCCTTTGCTAAGGCTCCTGCTCTCCGTTCCGCTATCCGTTAAGCCCGCTGGTCACATAAGTGCCTTGCTGCCTTCCCCCTTTTCCCTCAATATGCCCCGTGAAGGTTAAGTTTTACAGGCTCTCCTTCCTCGTTATGTGTCCAGCTGTTTTCTCCTGATTTTGAATCTAAGTGTTCTTTCTACTGTCATTCTATTAAAGACTTCTACCTTGTTTTTATCGCTCCGTCCATGGATTTCCCAGCATCCTTCGGCAGAAACACGTCTGCTGCCTCCAGTTTTCTCCTCATCCGTGAAGAGATTGTCCAGAAGCCACTGATGGATATCACATAGGAATCCAGCACCCTTTTCTTTGTTTATAACGAAATTGTTTTCGTTTCTCAACACCTTCATTGGTTATTGGAATGCTTCTTTCTCCAGCCCAACGCGTGTTCGTATCTCGGTGCCACATTTTCCCCTTTCTGCTAAAACATTTCACAGATATTTGAACTTTTGTACTTGCTTGATTAGGACATCTCTAAATTGTATCTTGCATCTTGGGCTTTTTTCTTTTGCAGTTGGTGTTCATCGTACAGAATCCTCTGGGTGCCTTTGTCCCTGGAATTATAGGGACACAGGTTCTACATGCTGGGTGTTGTTACTGTGGTTTCCGTAGTAAATGATTTAACAGGAGCAGAGATGCTAGCCTTACGCATAACTTTGAATTCAGAGTCCAGTTTTACCTGCTATTAAACTCTTGCTGGAGAGACAATGAATTCCAAGAATCTTTGTGAAAAAGTAAACTCAACAGTAACTGCTGCATCTTGAGCCTAGAACTTCCAAGCTTCTTTTCCGCGCTGCTAACCACTACGCTATGTGAACATTTCGCACTAATTCAAACTTACGCATTTATGTAGACAGGATAAAAGAAATATGAACACACACACATACACACATACACACACACACATATAGATGCATATTTCATTGAATATATTATATTATTATCTAGATATAGATATGTATTCTTCTACTTTTGTTTTTGCCCAAATATACATTAATATATATATATATATATATATATATATATATATGTGTGTGTGTGTGTGTGTGTGTGTGTGTGTGGACAAATTCCGACAATTATTTTAAGACATTTTTAACCGAAACGCTCCTCTTTGGCCCAATCGGTAAAGCACGTCAGGCTATATGACGTTTCCGTATAGGATACAGGTCTGATTCCTGACGGAGGACGCATATTTTCTATGACAATTTCTCGGACATTCAGGCCGGTAAATGTTGTTAATACTGTTTATTATGAACATAGCATTTACTTAAATATTTGTATCTATGAAAAGAACGTATAAAAATAAAAAATGTCTTAAAATAATTGTCGGACTTTGTCCATTTCATAATGTGTGACGTCATTTATTTACATTTGGATACGCATCGAGCAGATATGAATGTAGAAGAGAAAATCATGGAGAATTGCAGTTTAAAAACAGTAAAATCGTCTTTGCTAACTGAAACGCTCCTGTGTGGCTCAATCGGTAAATCACGTCAGGCTAAATGACGGTTCCGTATAGGATACAGGTTCGATTCCTGTTGGAGGACGCATATTTTCTATGAAAATTTCTTGGACATTAAGGCCGGTAAATGCCGTTAATACTGTGTATTATAAACAGAGCATTTACTTAAATATTTGTATCTATAAAAAGAACGTATACACATAAAAAATGCATATATATATATATATATATATATATATATATATATATATATATATATGACTTTAAAAATGAGGAGGTCAATTGAATACGTCACCTTGGTTTCGACATCACGGTTTCATCGGGCAATATTTTTCAAAAACTTTCTTTTAAACATCTGTGTAAATATTTTAGATAGAGTATATTTGTAAAAGGACAATATGAATAAAGACAAAAGGAAAACTTATCTTGACCGACGCTTTTCGTCTTCTGAGAGACTTTATCAAGGAAAATGTAAGGATTTTATTTTGTGACAAGTATATATATATACAAGAGCAAAAATGTTATTGATTTTCTAAATTTTTGGTATATAATGGTACTTATGAATATTCAGCAGGTTAGCAGAAACATCAGGCAAGTTCGTGGACGTGAGGTGATACAGTTCAGTAAAAGTGAGTCGGATGTATTTTATGTATGTATATGTAAATTAGTATTTTATATTTTTGTGGTTATGATCTTGGCTCGAGTTAGTAGCCATTTTTTCAGGAAAGATTTTGGGAAGAATACGTGACGCAGATTTATATTTTGATAGGATACAATAGAAGCACTTTGAAGATTCGTGTTTTAAGTTGCTTTTTTAATAAGTTTCACATTCGCTAGGCCAAAATTTGTGGCCCTTATTTTTTTTGGTCTTGTATATAAATACATTTTACAAAATAATTTTCTTACGTTTACCTTGATAAACTCCCTCAGAAGAAGGAACGCGACGACTAAGAAAAGTTTTCTTTTTTCATATAGTTTTGTATTGGGGCAGCAATTCTTCCAATACAGTTTTTGTTGAATTAGAGTGAAAAGGTACCTTTTTTAGGTTCTTCTTCCTATTATTATTATTTGTATGCATACAACTGTTCATTCTTGATCCGGACTCAAAATATATCAAACTTCTCCAAATGTTTGTTGATTCCGAGCGCTTTCGGCTAAGCTACTGGCCATTTTAAAGGATGTTTGTTATACTAGTGTAATAAATAGATTGTAAGTGCTATTCAGACAGTATAAAGGTTGCTGATAATACAGATATTCTTAATTTCCGCATACAGCCAGTAACTTGTGGCTGTGTTCACAACTAATTTTAATAAAGTTTGGTTTCTTGTTTTTTGTTTTTTATAATATGAGCTTTCATAACTTTTATATATATATATATATATATATATATATATATATATATATATATATATATATATATATATATATCAGGTCATCCCATAAGTTTTGTCCGAATTTTGAATAAAGAAAACAAGTGACCAAATGTTACATTTAATTACAGATTCAATCAACAATGTATTTTCCCTGATTATCTATGATTCCTTCCATCTATTAACAAGCTTACTAATTTCATTACTGTAAAATTCTTTTGGCTTTGATTCGAAGAACTCACAAATGTCAGTTTTAACCTCTTCCTGTGTTACAAAAGCTGTTTCTTCCAAATTATCCTGTAAGCTACGAAACAAATGGTAGTCTGAAGGAGCAAGGTCGGCAGAATAAGGTGGATGAGGAATTTTCTCCCAACCAAGTTCTTCGATCATTTGTGACGTGATACTTGCTGTGTGTGGTCGCGCATTGTCCTGATGAAACATCACCCGTTTTCGATTCCCTAGAGCAGGTCTTTTTTTCCTCAAAGCTTGGTTGAAACGCTCTAATTGCTGACAGTATATTTGAGCATTAATTGTTGCATTAGATAGTAAGAATTCAAAGTGGATTATTCCTTGGCAATCCCACCAGATTGAAAGAAGAACCTTTTGCCCATGAAGTTCCCTTCTCGGCTTTTGCTGGAGTCCTTCCCCTTTACCAAGCCACTGTCTACGACGCTTAACATTTCGATAAAAGATCCATTTCCGTCGCCAGTCACAAGTCTATCCAAAAAAGGTGAAACAAGTTGGCGAGAATGGAGAGAAGAGCAGATGTCAACTCGGGATTTGAGGTTGTTTTCAGACAATTCATGAGGCACCCATTTTCCAAGTTTAGGAACTTTTTCAAGTTGTTGAAGATGACGATGAACAGTTGTATGGTTTGAACTGAGAACCACTGCCAATTCCTCAACTGATAAAGCAGGATTTTCTTCAAGGGCTGCTTCAAGAAGCTTTTCATCAAACTCAACTGGACGTCCGGATCGATCTTCATCTTCAAGGGTGAAATCTCCACCTTTGAATTTTGCAAATCATCTTCTGCAAGTTCTTTCATTCACACATTCCTCTCCATAAACTGATTGAATGTTTCTAGCCGCTTCGGCTGCTGAGTTTCCTTTCTTGAACTCATAAAGCATTATGTGCCTCAAATGATTCTTGGGTACTTCCATGTTATCAGGGTTTTAATCAAACAAAATTTAATTTTATTGTTCTCTGAAATAAAATTTGATCAGTTTAAATGCATCTAAACATAAAAATAATGTTCAGCTCCATTAGACATTATAAAATACTCTTTAAATTTCGTTCATTTTAACAAAAAGTTAAAATTCGGACAGAATTTATGGGATGACCTAATATATATATACTTTATATATATCTATATCTATCTATCTATATCTATATCTATCTATCTATATCTATCTATATATATATATATATATATATATATATATATACTTTATATATATATATATATATATATATATATATATATATATATATATATATATATATCAACATTATTTTTGAATTTTGATGTCGACTAATCCGCAAACTAGATTAGTAATATTCGTAAGTTATGTACAATGTTTTATTTTTAATTAACCCGTTTGAGTAAATGGTTGTACTTTAATTTTCAGACATCGTTCGTGAATATCTCTTTCTCCCTCCTCTCTCCTTCTCATTATCTGTCTCTCTTTTATTATCTTGTGTGTGTAACACTTTTCGCAAAACGAACAGATACTATACTCCGATCCTACGCAAAGAGTAATACTTTGAACCTCGGCGAAGAATACAAGGTGGCAGAATGGATAGGTTGTACAAGCCAAAATATATTTACAGTGTAACCCGGATATAAGAGAAACTCGGATATAAGAGAGATTTTCTCTGGTCCCAAATTAGAGCCTGTGTTAATGTATATAAAATAGACCAAACCCGGATATAAGAGAAACCCGGATATGAGAGACTTCTTCTCCGGTCCCGACAACTAAATTATATCCGGGTTACACTGTACTCGTCTTTAGTGTATACGCTTAGTATGCCACCGGAAAATCCCTCATTTCAAGTTTAGATAGTATGGGTCAGATTCTCGTTTAATTTTACTTGTTGTAGGTCAGAATATTGCCAGGTTTGTGATTTTAAATTCATGGCCGATACGAACTTCCAATAAAGATTTTCATAGTTTACAAGCTTCAGAAATAAGACCTTGTGCCAGGCTCGGAATTCGCAGATAGCAAGAGAAAATAAACAATTGAAATAAAAAGAATGAAAACTCCAACAAGAATGCTAAAACTCTGATTTTTTTGAAAGAAAATTAACTTTACACTACTTTGGTAAAGAGTCGGTCGTTCATTGCTGACGTAACTGTTTAAGTCTGAAGTTATTGCGATTAGGCCCGAAGCAGCTATATTATTTCAACTTTGCAGCATCAGGGCAAATAGAAGATGGCGTCTGGAATGAGGGAAAAAAAACGAAAGAAAGCAGCCGACTCAAATTAGAAAATGGTGTGAACAGGAAAAAAAATGGCAAAGCTTAAGGCGATGATCGCGCCAAAGTGTTTTTTTTTTCTTTTCCTTCTGAAATTGCTTCGATTCTTTTGGTTAATTTTATTTATTTATTTATTTATTTATTTATTGCTTAGTTTCTCCTCATTTTTTTTTCTCTCAGGAAAGGTTGGAGAGACGAAATAAATGATGCAAATGTCACTCTATTTTGGTTATGCTATCTATCTATACATATATACATATATACATATATATATATATATATATATATTTATATATAAATATATACTTGTGATTTTAATATATATATATATATATATATATATTAAAATCACAAGTATTTTTTTTCTTTGCCGCAAGTTTGTAAAGTTCACATTAATAAAAATATGCATGCCAACACACACACATATGAACACACACACGCACAAATATATAGATGCATATTTCATTGAATATATTATATTATTATCTAGATATAAATATGAATTCTTCTGTTTTGATTGTGCGTCTGCTCATATAAACGAAAGTTTTTCAGACTCATTCAAAATTGGATGTAGCTACCTATCTCAACAATTAATAAATATATGTTTGCATACTGTTTACTTCTTATTCTTTATGTGACGTGTCCCTTCAGGACGTAAGCTATCACGGCCCTCCACATCTTCCTATCCTTGCAGCTCTTAATAAGTTGGTCTTTTTTGTTATTTCTAGCATCCATTTCCTGTCTATATACATGTTGATACATAGTGATATATATTTTCAAATATACACCCAGTTAATTACCTCCGTCAATTTCTTTGCTTCTGATTTATATCAATCTCTCTCTTTCTCTTTCTTTCTTTCTTTCTTTTTCTTTCTTTCTTTCTTTCTTTTTGTTCCCCTCTTTCTTTCTCTCTTCATATTCGATATCCAAAGCAAAGATTAGAAGCATAATCATAAAAAGGATGACCTACCCTAAAGCCTACTAATCATCTGTGCCTTTGAAGTACTATTTGCACAGAACACTTCTCACAAAGGATGGCGTTTTAAGTTCGTATTTATTTGGTTCGTGCACACCGTTGACGTCCCTCAATTTCTTTTTGCGTAAAACATCGTGAACAATCACACCCACAGAAAAGCAAAGAGAAACATTGCGACGGCGTGAAGAAAAGTTCTTAGCCAAAACAAGATATGATTCAAAATGTTTATGATATTCAGTTTAATTTTGAGAAATGTTTCTTGACCAAAATCTTTTCATCACTTTCTAGTACAGACAGATAGATAGATAGATAGATAGATAGATAGATAGATAGATAGATTATATTGAATCTATTGCTAGGTCACTTGCCAGACGTTTCTTTTCTCGGAAGAAAATATCTTTCACATTTATAAACTTCCCCTCATTGAATATTTAGTTGCGTAACGTATCTTTCCTCTTACTAACGTTAATTGTTAATTATTTTTTATATATTTTGTCAATTTTGTCAATGTAAAAATACATTCCACTAGTGTTAGCCATTATTAAAGATTTTTGTCTTTTATATGCCGTCGGTTTCATTTTTAATATATATATATATATATATATATATATATATATATATATATATATATATATATATATATATATATATATATATGCGCAGAGGCAATACCATAGCCAATGAGGATTTTACGAGGCGTGGTTATTGGTAGTTGAAAACTATATATATATATATATATATATATATATATATATATATATATATATATATGGTGTAACAGCAAAATTTTTCCAATCGTGTAACAGAACAGCGTGCGATAATTGTCCAGCTCTCAAAATATTTAACATCTTAAAAAAAAGAGTTTTTTCCCAGGTTTTCAGATAAAACGTTTTGCCCATCTTGACACCATTTGTCGTAAGAATCACTGAAAATCCTTTGAGTAGTTCAGATAGAAAAAGAACCGGTTAGATTTGTTTTGTGCTAGCCCTGCTGTCTCCCTAAATGAGCAATGGTGTGAGGAAAAAGATCATTCAAGCCTTCAGTAGTGGTACCAACATTCATATTCTGGCTTCTATCTTCAAAGTCCACTCATGAACCATCAAGAGTATTGTGAATAACTTTTAAAAAAGAGGAAAGAATAGAGATAAAAACTGGATGAGGGGGTCACAACAGGAAGAGGGATCATCATTTCAACTTGGAGCTAAATATATTTTTATTGTTAAAAGTAGGGTCCAACAGTGTTATAAAACCCTCAGAGAATTCCTGTAAGATATTTTTAATCATTCCTAAGATACAACAGTTCAAAGCTTAATCTATCAATTGGACAATTTTGCTGTTACACCGATACCTTAAGATTTGTGTATATATATATATATATATATATATATACATATATATATAAAGTAATTCATTGAGTCTAAAAGAAACCTCAACAGAATGCAGAAAGCACTGGACAGCCTTTTCGTCCTATATTTGGGACTCATCAACAGTGCGCAGCCACTACCGAGAATTGAAACGCTGAGAGTTATGTTACCAAAGCAAACGTCATACAAACTGTTCCAACGGGCCTTGGTGACGAAGAGATAGTAAATCAGACTCAATATAGCGCCGCTCGCTCACATATTCCGTGGTGGAATTCAACTGAAATTCTCTGTAACCATAGGACTGTGCCCCCGGGAGCCACGACTACTATCACCAAGCCGCTCAAACTGAAGCATTAGAAGCCGGATCAAGCAATGATATAGACAATTATAATTATCAAATCCTCCTAACAATTTCTATCATGTATATATATATATATATATATATATATATATATATATATATATATATAATTAATAAACAATAAAATCCAAAATTACCTCATATGGGGAATAGACTATTTCGAAAGACGAAGATATGGGCCGTCTATTTTATCAACCCCGGTGTGGACTGAATTCGTGTCGATACAGTTTAAATTCTATTTCCCGACCATTCTTAGTGTTTTGACCAAATAAAACGTTAAGTAATAACAAAACCTAGGTTTGCAGATATATCGTATATTAAACAGTAAGTATACTAGAAGAGGATGACACGACTAGTGAGAGTGTATCGAATGAACTAGCGTTCCATCCATTCACTGTTCCCCGAAGCCTTCTCTCCAACTAATCGTATAGTAGGCGGAAGATTCTAATATAGACTCTAACCATAACACCTCCACTTTTCAGCCTGACTCCATATGGAGTCTTTTTTTTTTAATTACCACACAATACATTTACTCAATCCTTTTCCACAAAAAAAGAAAACAGAAACAACCACTTTGTAAAAGCTATATACACGAATTACGTTATATTTTTTTTTAATGATAATTTCCAATAATCCAATGCGTATTGTGCTTTTCTGGTAATTCAAAGTTCATAAATAAGGAGATGGGGTTTTTAATCTTTCTTTTAACTTTTCTGTAGATATGGTATGAAATGAAAGATGTTCAATATGTTTTCTTTTTAGGGTTAATTTCTAAAGGTTCCCTAAATTACCTTTTTCTTTTGGGCCTTCTGAGCTCTCAAACTGTGCATTCTTGGAACAAAAACTTTGTAATAATTGTGCAGACCTAAAACAAACTTTGAACAGACGACACATTTTCGGTGCTGGCATATTCTTCATTGCCGTTACCCTATCTGGGTCAGGACGTCTTCCATCTTTGTCAATTATTTGCCCCAAATACTTAATCCTCCCTAAGAAAATCTCACACTTCCCATCTTTGAAATTGAATCCGTAATCCTGGATTCTCCTGAACACCTGCCAAATGTGCGATTTGTGTTCCTCGATGCTCTCGCTTTTCATTAGGACGTCATCGAGATAGGCCACCGCAAAATCCAGATTACTTAACGTCGTGTCCATGACCTGTTGAAAAATGGAAGGAGCGACCTTAACCCCGAACGGAAAACTTAAAAAAATGTATAAAACCTTGTGGGTATTTATGCAAAGGAGCTTCGAGCATTCCTCGTCCACGGGTATTTGTAGATATGCGTCGCTTAAGTCGATCTTAGAAAAATATTTTCCTCCACTGAGCTTAGCAAACTCCTCTGGAGTTGGAAGGAGATAATGGTGATCCTTTAGGGCGTGGTTCAACCCCGTAGAGAAGTCAGAACATACATGTATTTCTTTGCTCTTTTTTAATATACACTGTGGGAGATGCCCATTCACTATATTCAACTTCTGCCAGAACTCCCATTCCCTCAAGTCAATTCAATTCTTCGTCAAATTGATTTAACGAGGTAAATGGAACGTTACATTTTTCCTTAAACACTGGGTTTACATCTGGCTTTAACTCAAACTTAGCAGACATTTTTGTGTATTTTCCTAGTTTTCCACTGAAAACGCCGGGAATTTTTTTCTAAGTTCACCTTTCAACTCCTCTGCTTCGTCAGTCAAATTTCCGACTTTTTGACATAATGAGTTAATAGGCATATCCAAAAATTGAAACTGTTCTAAGCAACCAGTCCGAAAAAAATATACGCCTTTAGTTTTAAAGTTGTACCTTTGAATGATACGTTCGTTAAAAGTTCGCCAATAAACTTAATTGGGTCGCTAGTTACACTTTTAGCTATTCGGTTCATTCTTAACAAAGTCAGCTAACCCAGTTTTTCCCATGTTTGATAATTATGGATAAGTCTGAACCCGAATCAAGCTGTAGCCTTATATTTTTGTTAAATATTTGCACTTCAATATATTTCCTGATGACACGACTTTATTTTGTCGTGTTATTAATCCTGCAATGGGAACTATAGCGTCCCAATTTATCGCAATTAAAACATTTTTTTATGGTTAAAAGGATAATCTCTCTACCAATGTAAGTGACCACACCTGAAACATGGTCTTGAAGGCAAAGTAACTTTATTCTTTGGTTGGCGTAATTTTTTTTTATTTTTCTTTGGCGTATTTCTTTAATGTGAGCCACGCCACTCTGTTCGATGTTTTTCGAATCCCCTCTGACGCTCACGAAACGTTGACAATCTTCGGCAATTTGCTGTAATGTAACGCCGGGCTTGTTTTCAAGCTTGTTGAGTACCCTATGACGTATTTCGGCGTCTTTTGCTGAAATCAAACCCTGGACGAAAATCAAGCATTTAAAATTATTGGCGTTTAACTCTGCCAGTCTGAAGTCATCGCGGTGTTTATTTGCTGGTGAGATTAATGCATTTCCAACGCTTGTGGAACAGTGATGTTTTGGACTGAAGAGTTCTGTTAATGATTGAATCGCTTCTTTAAAATTTAACTGGCTGGTTTTCTTAGGCAAAATATAGTTAACAAACTTAGTATATTCTGCTGTGCCTAATTTCCTGAGGAGTAGGCGAACTTTTTTATGGTCAGCCCAACTTGCACAATTCGGATTTTATAAGTCCTCGTAACGTTTAAAGTACGAAGCGAATGTAATTTCTTCTTCAGGTGCAAACATGACGTTTTCAATAGCACTCCAAATAGCGTTTTGAGAGAACGTGTTATCACTGTCCTCATTTTGGTTTTTATGGACATATACAAGGGCCTTTTCTCATTCTGTGTTTGAAGGAGCATTTCTTCCAGTTTCTGTTGTCTAACCTGAATTTCTACGTGCAGTTCCTCAAATTTCTTCTGGTATTCTCCTTGTTCTTGGAATTTCTCTTGTCTTTCTTGGTATTTCTGCTCCAAAAGCAGATGTTGCTCCCGTTGGTGATTTTGTATTTCTTGATATTTCTGTTCCAACAGTAGTTGTTGTTCCTGTTGGTGTTTCAACAGCTCTAGCATTACACTTTTAAATTCATCCATTTTACTGAGTAAAATTAAGAAATGAGAGGTGAGAAATTTTTCCTCTTTACCCTCTTAAATAAGTCTGTTTGACTTGTACGATTCTTTTACTGTAAGTTTTAAAAGCAGGAGAGGGGGGGAAATTTTACTTTACCCTATTAGCGAAAACAATAAGTTCTTTCGCTGACTTGTAAAGGAAAAAATAACAAGGTTCACCAACCTTCTTCCCAACCACTGAATTGAACTTGTAGAAATCTTCTTGTTTTGAAGAGTTTCTTTTTTTCACTATCAGTATTGTAATGAACACTGGATACCCTTTTATTGTAAAGTTGGATTAGAATTCCATTCTTCACCATTGTTGTAGACACTGGAAAAAAAAATTAATGTGAAATCCGTTTCTTCGAATCGTCCGTCGCCAAGATGCTGTGACCAAGTAAATGGTTAAGTAATAACAAAAACCAGGTTTGCAGATATATCGTATATTAAACAGTAAGTACACCAGAAGAGTATTACACAACTAGTGAGTGTGTATCAGTATGAACCAGCGCTCCATCCATTCACCATTATATTTAACAGCCCTCCACCCACGTGGGTTCTATATGGCACAAGGCCAAGTTTACCGTGGTTTCTCCAAGCCCGTAGGCTCGGACAAAAATATTCCCTTAAAACCCGCATAAACGGGTTCAGGGTCTGTCTACCATCAATTCACTATTCCCCGAAGCCTTCTCTCCAACTAATCTTATAGTAGGCGGAAGATTCTAACACAGACTTTTTAGAGGGAGGACACCTCAACATTTAGTCGACACCAGGGTTGATAAGATAGACGACCGTTATCTTCGCTTGCCGAAATAGACTATTCCCCATATGAGGTAATTTTGGATTTTATTGTTTATTAATTATATTGGTTTGTATTAATAAATACATTGAGATCTTTTTGTTAATCAATTTTAATATTTGAAATTACTGGGATCCACTTAGATTATGTACCAATATATATATATATATATATATATATATATATATATATATATATATATATATATATATATATATATATATATATATATATATATATATATATATATATATATTGTAATCCGCAGTCAGACTGTTTCGCAGCTCTTCAGTGTGGCTAGACGTCCGGTTGCCTCTAGCTAGGATCGAAACCCGACTGAATTGGCGTCAGTCGGAAATTCTACCACTAAGCCGTCGGCGCACGGCAGGGATGATGGTGAATTTTAGCGTATTTATTTTTAGATAAACACACAGTGACCGACAGGACTCAATTCGCTTTTTGCCGAATAGTGATATATATATATATATTTAACGAGATGTTTCGCCGATTTGTATTAGGTTCAGCTTCTTCAGTTTTGGATTTAAGACAAAACTCTGTGTAAGGAAAATGCGTTGTGATTTTTCAGAATAAGAGGGGCAATAAATTCCATTACAGCTCCTCTTGCAGAGTTACAGACAGATTTTTATTAAATTTAGTGCATATATCTGAAATCCATTTTCAATGGATCTAACAGAAAATATTTGGACATACATTGTTAAATATATGAATATTTATTTTGTGAATCCTAGGCAAATATTTGAACGCGGATGTGCGAGCATTGTAACGGTTATCAGCATGGAAAGTGGAACTGGCCAACCGCTTTCAAATTTCGTGTTAGACTGTCACGCTCACGTTCTCACAAAAGCCGCTAGGAAAGTTATCAATATATCTCTTCACTCTCCAGCTAGGTGTTAAATAACAGAGTAGACTGTTCTCGCTAACCTTGGGTGGCAACCAGTTTGAATTCCAAAACCTTGGAGAAAGTAACAGATAGCACTTCTATATATTTTGTAATAATGCATGAAAATTCACATATAATAAAGAAGAGGAATTTGTGGACAGTTATGACCGTATACACCCAGTAGGGACATGTCATTTAAGAAAAGAATATCCCTATAACAGCCTTATGTGACATCTACGCTTATGTCTATTTGCCAATGTGTAGACGCATACAAATACACGTATGCCTCTTTGTTTCGTTATGAGTGTTAGGAAAAAAAGATTGTGTGTGTCCACATTATTTGCCGACTTTTCGAAATTTGATTTGTCCTCTTCTTATTGAGTTATGAAGAAAGGATATTGAAACGGAATCACGTCAAATAACGCTAATATCGGTATTGAAAGCCAGGAAAAGTGAAAAGCAGCAAAATAAAAGCAAGACGACGCGAATATTGAAAAGTAGTGAGGGGTAGGGAACCTCCGAGGTAAATGATTGTCCAGACAAAAAAAAAAAAAGGAAAAAGAGAATGACAGCAAATTACAGAGTCAAAAATCGAAGGGGTTAGAGACATATGCAACGCATTTTCACTTGTAGGATTGATTCAAGCCGTATAACAGACAGCAAAAGACATATATTCTTCACTTTGATTTGCCTCCATCGTTGCCTCAAATTATTAAGTAGCCCAAAATAAACGCATTCTTGTTTATTGAAAAGCATAGTACCTATCAAAAACGACATGACTATTTAATCATCGATCGACTTTATATCCACGTTCTGCATTGAATCAACCTGTAGTTCCTCGTCTCTCTGTCTACAAGTGTCTAAATTAGCATTTATAAGTTAATTTTACTACGCTCTTCGAATAGCGAAAGCCGGAGGTGTTTTTTTTTTTTTTAAATAACGTAGGGCAGCCATACGCACACATATGAGCCAATAAAAAAATTGCCTTGTCCCAGCTACTACTGTCAAATCTCTTAGTGCAATGAGGATGGTGCTACCTCAGAAATGGAATCCCCGGTCGTAATTTTAAGAGGCAGAGAGGACAGATACAACACTTTGATGGTGAACTTGCCAGTCTTGGGAAAGGCAAGATACCGAACAAAGTAGCAGAAGCTGTGATATGTTATGTGTCTTCTTAATTCCTTGTCAGACGGTCTAATCCCAGCAGGAGTGATTTTTACTCTTATATACCTGTTTGCTTTAGCGTTACAAACATTGTGGATCGAGAGACAAAGGAATGCGCAGGAAAAAAAAAAGGTTTTCTTTATTCTCGACGATTTTATGAATTTCGTTGTGTTTTGATTATGACTTTGAAGTTGGCTACTCGAAAAATTCTTTTTTTAAATAAAGAAAGGCGTTAATTTTATCGTTTTGACCAAAGATGTTTGAGGGAAATGAATGATCGGGAAGATTGTTCAGCACCAGCATTTTTATTTTTACTTATTTTTAAAAATTCGCAGAAAGAGATTGACTTGAAAATCAACATTAAAAATCCAGGTATTAATGTTTCAAGAAACCATTTGCCCTCAACTATAAATAGAATGTTTGACCATTTGGTCAGATTTTAAGAAGTTGGTCAGGCAGATAGCTTATACGGACATACACACACACACACATATATATATATATATATATATATATATATATATATATATATATATATATATAGTCATCCACAGCCAGACTGTTTTGCTGTATCACCGCTCATCAGTGTGGCAACAGTCGGAGAATATAACCACTAGGCTATCGGCGATTGGTAGAGAGAAAGACGAATTCTTTTGTGTATTTATTTTTTCATAAACACGACAGTGACCTAGTGAATTCAATCCGGCTGGAGAGCCTTGCATTATCAGCAATAATAGTCACTGTTTACAAATTTATTAATTTTACGATAAAAAAGTTGAAATATTTTTCGAGTAAAGCGTCTCGTTTGATGAAAAAATTGACACAAAAACTTTTCCATTTTGCCATACTTTTTCCTCCTAATACACATAAATATTCGTATACTTAACAATGTACATCCAAATATTTCATGCTAAACGTAGTCGTCAGCTCTGAGGATTGCGTTTAGCTCTGATGATTGCCCAAACATCAAGATATACCATCCTTCTCCTTCCTTCAAAATCCTACGCCCATCTCTTAATTCTTATCGCTTTACTTCCCTCCATTTTCTTTTTTTATTTTCCTTTTTTTCTTTTCTCTTTTTTTCCCATATCATTTCTGGTGATTTGACCGATTAAATAGGTCAATGTCTGATCTTTATCCACCTTCCCGCTCAATATTAATTATTGTAATAAAAATAAAAATAAATTTTAAAACACACCCTTCCCTCTCTAAATTCGACCATGTCTCTCACACTATCCCTCATTACCCTCTATGTCACTGCTTAATACTGCCCTTCAAAAGTGTAAATTTTGAATTCATTTTTTCACTCTTGAAAGTGAAGTCTGAAGATTCAGAGAAAAATAAAATCTCTGGTGAAATAAATTATAACTAATGGAACCTTAAATTCGTCTGTTTTTCTTAAAATTATATATATATATATATTTAAATATATATATATATATATATATATATATATATATATATATATATATATATAGAGAGAGAGAGAGAGAGAGAGATAGATAGATACCAAATTATATAAATAATCATGGCTATTTCATAATGTAATCATATGTCGCTATTGTTGCTACTGTGAAAGAAGATAACAGATAACACAGCTGCGACTCAAACAAAGCATTCATCAGGTGTTAAATTTTGGATCATATTAGGTTTCAGGAACGTAGCATTGCTAACACTAATTCAGATCACCTAAGTTATACCTCACCCTATCTTCGAGGTCTGGAATACGCCGATGCATCCCTGTAAAGGGTTAAATAAACCCAGTAGAGAATAACTTCCAATTAGAAATATGCAAACTCAATATAAACCTGACCAATGTTTACCTATAGACCCAAGTATATGGTGATTTATTTTGCTTAGAGGCATATCAACACCACTCTGGGTTATTTAATTCCGAAATGTAAATATTTTGAAAGCAGGTGTTTGCCTTCAACTACAGGTAAAATGTATTGTTGGAAATTTTGCTATAAATAAGTATTGTTGGTAAATTTCATAGTGATTTGTTAACGTTTGAGGGTACACAATTCACCCATATCTGGAACTCTAACAGGTTCTACGACCCCAGGTCAGGGTAGGCCTGAAAATAACAGCAATCAAGAGGTGGTTCCACGCTCTTCAAAACCTCCAGTCTCCGGATTATAGACGTTGCTGCCGGAGGTAGCTTATCCAAGATTAAAATCAAGCCTAAGCTCGACCAATGTTTACCGTTAGACACAGTGTAAACCAGGCGAGTGTATGCCTATAGCCTCAAGTAGGAACTGAACCAAGGTTTGCTTAGAGAGTTTTAAGTATAAATCCGACCATTTTTTTCCTAGAAACTCAAATATTATTTTTAACCCGATCTCGGGATTAAGTAACGAAACAAAGGTTGATATATTGCAACATTTACCAACCCGACTCGAACAATATCTTACCACTAGAGTATACTGATTATCCATCAGAGTAAAGGAATGTCGGCTTTATCATATAAATCATTAAGAAAAAAAATAAATAAATATTAATATTAAATAGAAATTACATCTATTAATATCTTACGTTCAAATTGTCTAAATTTGAAAGATACATCATTCCTTGAAAATCGGCATAAAAAGCTCTGAATATTATTAAGGTCGAAACACCAATTTCTAAACGTAGGGAGGGAAAAAAAACACAGCATAAAAAAAATCTCTTTTATTGAAAAGGTACAGAAATTGAAAAGAAATGGTGGAGGACTCGGTGAGGATTTAGTGAGAATGCAAAAGGAATTCAGTTATATAAAAGATGGCCAGCGGATATATTGATTTGTGCGAGGTGCTGAAGAGGAGAGAACAGAAATCTGTCCGAACTAAGTTCTTCATTGAACCTGCAGCGGCTTTAAGGTACTACTTGACTCAATCGCCTGCTTATGAAATAAACCGCGTCAATCCAACAGCAATCATTTGCTTATTCAAAGTAACTGAGGATGGGGGAGGAATATCCCTATATATACATACATAGCCCTATATATAGAGCCCTATATATAGAGCCCTATATATATATATATATATATATATATATATATATATATATATATGTATGTATACCAAAATGTAAGCACACGTATATGTACTAATTAATATATATCTTTGCTATGTATAACCACGTCGGGCACAATTATGTTTATACCTGATGTATGTATTTGAAATTTATTTATTTGCATGTCAGCGCATGCATACCAGCAGGCGCGTATAACCTTGCGTATATATAGCCGTCTGATTTTTATATATATATATATATATATATATATATATATATATATATATATATATATATATATATATATATATATATATATATATATATATATATATATATATATATATATATATATATATTCTGTGTGTGTGCATAGAGAAACAGGGAGAGAAAAAGATAACTATATATATATATATATATATATATAAAAATTCATATATAATGTATATCCGAGCAGCAACTTTTCTCTTAAATATTTTTCTTTAAGTATGATAATAAACAAGGAACATTTATTTATATTTCTTACATTATTGGGACTGTTATCCTCATCTTCATTTCCATATTCACAACGTTTCGGCCGTTGTACGCTCCGGCAATCTTCAGGTGATTGGAATTTCGAACCGAAACCTTTATTTTGTCCACCGGTGTAGATTTTTCTAGTCCAATATGCCATGCCTCTTCTGGATGTCTCAGTGATTTCCCTTTAACTCAACTCTCTATGGCACATGGAACTAGAACAATCTACCCCGGTGGACGAAATAAAGGGTTGGGTTCGAAATTACAATCACCTGAAGAAGGTCAGAGCGTATAACTGCTGAAGAGTGTTGAATATGGGAATGAAATGAGGATGGCAGTCCGAATAATGCAAATAATATAAATAATTTTAATACCTCATCTCAGAGATATAGACAGATAATGAAGTGGAATTTAATTCATTTTTATTTAGTTTTTCTACCATTCTTACTTTTTCCCCCCTTTGGTGAGAGTAAGGGAGTGGAAAAATTGACCATATTGTCCATTGTCCCAAGCGCTTTCGGTCACTTGTTTAGCCATTCTCACGGGTGTTTGTTTAAGGTGTGGTTAATTTCTCTTCGTGCATGACTTCTTAAGACGTATTTTATTTTTGGGATCGTTTTGAATACTAGTAGGAGCGTTTATTCCGAGCCTTCACTTGTTGAGCTCGGTTGTTTTAAAAAGTGCTGGAAAAAATAAAGAAAAATTAATTAAATTTCCCTTGTTTCTCATAGTCAACGAAACATGTTTAAAACTCATTTTTCGTATAGGAAAATTCACACACTCAGACACACACTCACACAAACGCACATACACACACACAAATATATATATATATATATATATATATCAGTGAATACTCATTTCCTAACCTAGTATACTCGTCTATTAGGTAAGCTCGGCATAAGAAGCCTGCTCAGGACCATTAAAGTTTCTTCATCGACACCAGACCCAACCTATCCCCATATATATATATATATATATATATATATATAGATAGATAGATAGATAGATAGATAGATAGATAGATAGATAGATAATAGATAGGTTAAAAAACAAGGGCAAACGAAAGGGTACCAATATAAACATTACGAAAAATATTTATCAAATATTATTAACCATATGATATATATATATATATATATATATATATATATATATATATATATATATATATATGAATTGAGCGGATAGATAGATAGATAGATAGATAGATAGATAGATAGATGGGATACTTAATATAAAGATACAGTAAAATGTTAAATAGACAGAACCAATAAAACTTAGAATTCTTAGTTCTTGGAACACCTTATACGCACGCACTAATGCAAATATATATATATTTGTATGCGTCTGTGCGTGTGTGTGTGTGTGTGTGTGTGTGTGTGTGTGTGTGTGTGTGTGTGTGTGTGTGTGTGTGTGTGTGTGTGTGTGTGTGTGTGGCTTGCAGCGGTCTTTTCGGTACAATTTGATCTGAAATATTCACTATTTTGCTTTCTGTAATTAATATCAAGCAATCAATTTAATTAAGGCTATTGACAAGAAAACAGATTATATTAACAAAATGAATATTTCTTGTGCGAAATAAACGTGTTTTTATAATTTATCTACGGACATTAGGATATTTGTATGTGGTTTTATGTTTGTTCATGTATGCCTGTCTTCGTGGATGTTAAAGAGGGAAAAGAGAGGGAGGTATTTTTTTGCTTGGATATATACATTGTAATTTACGTAAATTAGGGAGTTTATCTAAAAACTATAATTTAGAATTCTGATTCAATACCAAATAATTCCTACTTTCAAAATAATTACAAGCATAATTTTCCAACCAATTTTCAACGAGTTTTTACTGTTTCTGAATAAAAGGTATACAAATAATCGTTCTATTTCTCACTAATTTAATCTTTTCTGTAGTTCAAATCAAATTAGAAAATTATTCCAATTCCGAGTGACAATATATATATATATATATATATATATATATATATATATATATATATATATATATATATATATATATATATTATTTGATATGCGCAGTACTTTGTGGAAAGCACTCAATATCAGTGATACAGCTAACATATTCAGGGTTTCACGTTTGCGATCATCAGACAAAAGCATGAAACACAGAGTCACAAACTCATATCTATACAACTTTACATATATATATATATATATATATATATATATATATATATATACATATATATATATATATATATATATGTAATCATTTATTTATTTAAATATTATAACATAAATATGTTATAAAATCACTAAAAAAATTGAGAAGTGAGAGGTAGCTACGATGTGGAAGTTAAACTGAAAAAATGTATACATTTTTGTCTGGAGCTACGAACATCCTTTTTAACATAATTTCAATGAAAAAATAAATTAAATATCATATGTAATTTTTTATTTTATTTTTATTTTTTTCTCCTCGGTAATTCTACAATTTAAAACTTAATAGAGATTTGATTGAGATTTCTAAATAGGTAATTTTTTACTTTTAATTTTAATTTCAAATTTTATAAATCTTTTAATATCTAGGATAACCCTGCTTAGTTGTCAAATTTTTCGAATTACCATATACTTGTATTTTGATTGGTCATTCTCGCTTATGTAACAGCGTTTACTCCTAGCTAATGATCGTTAATTAATTAATTTAAAACTTTTAAAACCATTAATTCTATATTCGACATCATCACTTGATAAGACACCAGAGGTGTTGAAAGAAAATGGCTATTTTTGTAGTGATTTTATAACATATTTATGTTATAATATTTAAATAAATAAATGATTATATCTGCTCTACTCTGTATTGAGCACTCTTTAAAGAATAATAATTGTTGGTTATTGGAATTTACTCCGTATATACCAATCCCACACTTGTATATATATATATGTATGTATATATATATAACAGGTTTCATTGAATAATGCCCTACACACAACGCACCAATCTACGACTGGGTGGCATGCCATTAGCGTTTATCGTTGGTGACCCGCTGTCGGACCGCTAGCGTATTCGACTTGGTAATGTTACCACTGGCGGACCGCTAGTGTCCCACCGTTGACCCGCTCGCATCCGAGCATTGGGATCGTCATCCTCTTTTCTTATTCCCTTTCTCCTCTCTGGTGGCGTTGACAGAGTAGCCTCGCCTACTATACTGTGCAGTTGACACAATCAAAACCACACAACGTGCATACGCGTAATGAAATGTATAAAAAGGAAGGGTCTTGAGCAAGAGTCGCAGAAGTGTGTTGGTGGTGGACGCGGTTTGGAATGTCCAGTCATCTGTCTGGAGTCATGACATACCAGTTGTTCGTTCGGCTCAGGCCAGTCAGCTGCCAGGTGGGCAGCTTACAAACCCATGTCGCCGTTTTCATATGGAAATATATAATCATCCGTCCGTAGCACTCTTCGTTTCCACGTTTGAGAAAAATATATATCCTCGCTAGTGAAATAGCAGATGAATCCGGTCTGCTTGAATCTGGAATCCTAAATATGGCTTCTCCAGACACGGAAGAATCTCCAGAAATTCCAATTTCCATTGAGAATTATTACAAGTAAGACCCGCTTTTCATCTATGCACACAGATTGTTGTTGCACATATGTGTTATAGTTTCTACAACTGGTGACTATGATGCGATATTATTTACCCCAATTATCATAATGAAAACTCTAAATATATGCACTCTATGCAATTCAGATAATATAATATTCTTTAGACAAAGCCAATACTTTAAACTAAACAAACAAGATAACTAGACTCCAACAAAAAAACACAATATCTAAACAATTAAATTTATTAAACAAATTATATAAATGATAAACAAAATAACAAACTACGAATGCACACATAAGTACAAACAAATGTAATAATAATAACAATAATAATTAAGTGAGCAATAAAAATAATGAATAAGAGATTAACAAAAATCACTATAAAATAGCTACAAATAACCTTTAGAATAATTTGAAATATAACTAAATAATATAAATTAATAGATTAGACCGTGCTACCCATAATACACCATTAGCTGCATTGTCTATATATAAATAAACCCACACAAATAACCTGAATATTGCGTTTAAGCATGAAACAGGCTGACGCCCTTCATTGTTTACCTCAGTGCCCACTTATATATTTTTCTACATAAAACGTGTGAAAGCATATGAGATACCCTGCCCTCATCAGCTGCCAACCGGTAAAGGTAACAGAGTTTCGGTGGCTAAGGCGGTACTGTCACCCTTGGCGCCACCACCAGCTTTTGCCACCGGACAGGGTATTGTTTTTTCTGTAGACGTGTCAGTCTCTTATGATTATTGTTTACAACTGCAATTTAGATTATCAACGTTGTGTTAAAAGCGTTTGCTTTTGATCGTTAACCAATACATAACGCGCTCGTAGCGACCGTTATCAATGACATAGAATGCTATATATGTACACAATTAGGCGATTGATTAAAAATATATAGTACTTTAAAGGTTATTGTTAATGGATAATCTTGACTGAAATAAATGTCCCGTTCGTTTTCGTTTCTGAGACAGTTTCTATTACGTTTACCAGCCTACACCCTCGAGTATAATCAGTGATGAAATTTTTCTCTCTGACAGGATTCTAACATGCGTCCCGTTTTTTTATAGAAGCCACCATCTGAACGACATTACAGTGAGCTATGACTTGACTACGGCAATTTTGGCTTGTTTAATAACGTCTCTTTTTTCCAGACAATCCCGTGTTAGTATCAAGCTACTCTCGTCTATGAACAATAGTTGACTTATACCTTGCAATGAAAGTTCGTGGAAGTAAAGTAATTGGTGAATTTCAACAAGGGCAAATAATAGGATGGCATCAGCGTGGCAAGTCAAATAGAGAAATTGCTAGGTTCTTCCAGGTTATCATCAAACGGCTAATAATATTGCCAAGAAATTTAATGAAGAAGGCCATGGTAGTGTCGAACAAAGTTTAGGAAGATCAAGCATCGTGTCTGAGCAAACGAAAAGGGCGCTGAATAAAGTCATCAGAAACCGTCGTCAGAGCATCAAAGAGGTCGCCAACAGCATGGAAATGTCGGCATATGCAATTAGAAAGACTCTGAAAGAACTATGCTATCAAAGAAGAGTTGCAAAAAAAGAAGCCCTTGATTTCAGATGTTAACAGGAACCTTCGTATGGACTGGGCGATGGAATTCGAGAGCAAAGATTATGAATTTTGGCAGTCTGTAATTTGGTGAGATGAAATAAATTCTACCTATATTCTAATTCGAAATTGGTTTATGTTTGGAGAAATCAGAATGAGACTTGGAACACTGAATGTCTGCAGTCGACCGTGAAGCATGGAGGGAATGGTGTAATGGTGTGGAGGGCTGTCTGGTTTGGAGGGAAATCTGAGCTGGTACTTGTTGACGAGAGGTTGAATGGTCCAAAATACTGTTACATATTGGAAAAGAGACTACTCCCACTGTTTGAAACCAATCATATTGACAACAATGTCTACCTTTTTCAAAAAGATGGAGCGCTATACGAGCAAAGTAGCAAAGGCCTGGAAGGAATCGTAAGGAATCAAGTCACTGCCATGGGTAGCGCAAAATCCTGACATGAATTCAATAGAGCACGTTTGGGAGCACCTTGACCGAAGACTTCGAGAGCGTGCAACCAAAATCACGTTAGTGGCAACCCTTAAACAAACAAAGGAGTGACAAAATATGGCTCAGACGATTGTTGATAACTTGATCAAATCCATGAAAAATCGAATACAAGCACTGAAATTATCAAATGGAGGACCTACTCCATATTAGTTCCAAATACTGTTTGATTATGTTGAGTTGGGATTACGTAATTAAATTTTGAAATTGGATGTAGTTTATTTCTCCTGGCTAAAAACTTTTCTTAGGCCACTGTATATACATGGACATACATAAGTACACTAGCCAACATGTATCTACTTATAACACTATATTAGGATAAAATATTTAGGTACATTTCTTTAAAAGCGTAAATAGAACATTTTATGATAGTCGAGCTATCTGTGGCCAAATGACTTAAAGCACGGCCTGTCAGGTGCTGTTTTTCCTTACACAGGATACGTAAGTTCGAACCCCCCGGAAAACATATTCACATCACTGATTATACTCGAGTGCGTAGGCTGGTAGACGCTATACAGACAAAAAAGAACGAGGCATCTATTTCAATCAAGATTATCCATTAACAATAACTTTTTGAAGTAATATATACATTCCTAATCTATCGCCTGTGTTCGTATCTACTGTTTACTTTCTGTATGTTAGGCAAACGATGTTGAATATTAATGGAGGTAATTAATTCTGCTTCGTATGGTCTTTTATATCCGGTGGGTATTTTGTAAGGCTGCCGGTCAAATGCTATCTATACCAAGCAAAACATCACCAAACCACAATCCACTTCTCTATTCATTTACCGCCTTAAATGGGGTGAATTCCATTATGAAAAAGAAATTATACCCAGAGTATAAACATTGAAGAAATAGGAAAGCGATATTTTAAATTAAAAAAACTTTGGCGTTTCATATATCTATTTGGTGTGTCTATATTTGGAATAGACGCTCACTTAGGCTGATAGACGTAATGCACACTCTTTAATAAATCAAAGTCGGGCATCATTTACAAATACGAAGTACCCACTATAAAAACATTGATAAAGTGATGAAAACAAATATTTAAGTAAATGCTCTGTTTATAATAAACAGTATTAACAACATTAAACGACCTGAGTGTACGAAAAATTTCATAGAAAATATGTGTCCTCCAACAGGAATGTGAATCTGTATCTTGACGTGCTATACCATTTAGCTACAGAGGAAGCGTCTGGTTAACAAGTTTATATTACTTTCAGGCACGTTGGAGTAATGGTTAGCGGCTTGGATTGGTGATTCGGAGAGCTGAGTTCGAATTTCAGTTGAATCCATTACATTCTCTTACGTGCTAACACCTTTGGGAAATGTGTGAATCCTCTTCTTCTCCCTCCAGCTACGGATAAATAGCAGGACAGACTGGGTTCTATAGCCTTGGATGGCAACACGTCTAGGAGAAGGAAAACTCTGAATTCAAAACTCGCGGAGAGTCGTTTGGGGACCTTGTGGTACGTAGTGCACCAGGTTTCTGTATTCGGCACTTCAAACAGTGTGGTTGGTTCTGCACAAAACCTTCACCACTATAATCAAATCTCATGTGCTGCTGTCGGACTGTCGGTTCCTAGGAACTGATCTGCTTGACCCTCATACGTTGAATAAATCGATGGGAGAGTCGAGTATATATATGATGAAATTGGCCAGACAATTATTTTAATATATTTATAGGTAATTTTTATAGATACAAAAATATAAGTAAATGCTCTCTTTATAATAAACAGTATTAACAACATTAACCGGCCTGAATGTACGAAACATTTCATAGAAAATATGTCCTCCAACAGGAATGTTAACCTATATCCTAAGCGGAACCGTCATATATCCTGGCGTGCTACACCATTTAGCTACAGAGGAAGCATCTGTTTAACAAGGTCGCATTACTGCTTTTAAACTACAAATTTCCAATGATTTCTCTTGGACGCTCATATCTGTTCGAGGCGTAACTTAACGTAAATAAATGACGTCATATATAATGAAATGACTAAGTCCGACAATTATTTTAATATATTTATTGTTTATACGTTATTTTTATACATACAAATATTTAAGTAAAAGCTCTGCTTATAATAAACAGTATTAACAACATTTACCTATTACATATATTGTATGAAAGTTCTCGGACATTCAGGTCAGTAAATGTTGCTAATACACTTTATTGTAAAAAGAGCATTTATTTAAATATTTGTGTCTATTAAAATAACGTGTAAACAACAAATGTATTAAAATATATATGTTTCACATAATATGTGTGTTGTTTGCGTGAGTACGTGCGTGTGTGTGTGTGTGTGTGTGTGTTTGTGTGTAATTTTTGCCTAAACCGATTTGTACTGTTGGTTCAGGCCAAGTTAACAATTACTGAATGTCTAGCTAGGAGCTTCTGTGGATTTAAAAATGAGATGCTTGACAGTACGTTATTACATCAGTACGTGACTTTCCCTAAGGTTCTTGATAGGCTCTCGATATGGAATTTTCTAATAATATTGTGTCTCAATCACATCGAAATCACGCCTCCGCAAATACCCCCAACACACATATATAGATATATACATAAGTGCATTTTCTGTGCATTCATATATATATATATATATATATATATATATATATATATATATATACACCTGATCAAAAATTTAAGACCACTTGAAAAAATTTTATAAGAGACTGTTTGTCATGGATACATTATAAACTTTTTCTTACTTAAGGTTACTAATTCTATAATCTAAAAGTTATAATCCGATCAACTTATTCAGAAATGGATATTTTTATAAAATGAGGTGTTTTACACTTGGTCAAAATTATAAGACCAGGGGGTATAAATTGTTAGATCTAGGGTAATTCCAATGTTTTTAGTTCAGTTAGAGATTAGCAATCACTGTGTAAAGGTGTCACCATGGCTAAAGCAAGCAAACTTACCGAAGTTGATTCTAGATTTCCATAATCAAGGTTTGTCACAGCAGGCGATCGCAGCTAAGGTAAATCGCAGTAAACTGTGATTTGCAACTTTCTAAAGGGCAGTGCGAAGTATGAAAACGCAAAATCTACTGGTAGGCCCCCAAAAAACTTTCTCCGGCATTGAGTAGGAGAATAAGACGGGTTGTTGTGAAAGCCAGTTGACTTTCTTCGAGTCAAATTAAGGCAGCCACAAATGCTGATTGCAGTCCAGTAACCATCAGACGACACTTACGACAAAAAGGCATGGTAAATAAAAAGCGCAAACAAATCCCTCGGCTGCTTCCACGTCATAAAGTGAACCGTTTAAGGTTTGGTCGTGAATACCAAACATGGGACATTGAGAAGTGGAAGAAAGTCCCGTTTTCTGATGAGAAAAAAATTCTGTGCTACCCTCCTCTATTACAGACTGTCCGGGTATTCATTGGTAGTAGTATATGTATACCTCGATTGAGTCCATTTGTGTGAAAAGGGGAAACCCCCTCAATACCCCCCTCCTTAAATCTCTTTTGAGGGGGAGTTAATATCTTTTCCTTTTTCTTATGGTCGACAATTAGAGGCACTGTAAATTTTCTTTTCCTGCTAGTCCTTCCAATTTCTGTGTCTGCTTGTGGTCTTTGAATCTCAAAAACTTCAAAGATCGCCTCCATCGACTCGTCATTTTCTGCGGGTGACTTGCTTGGCTCTTCAACCCGTCTTTTTTGTATTTGGTCAATATGTTTTCTGCGGGTAAATTTTTCGCATTTTGTGTATATCACGTTTCCTAGTCTGTTAATTCTTGTCTTTGGTTCCTCATAAGCCATATTGTTACTGAAATAGACCCATTCTTGTTTGAATGATCTCTTGAGTACTGTAGGTGCATGCCGCTTTTTTTCCTTCGTACTCTGAATAAATTCATCCTTTTTCGCTTCTTTTCTTATTTCTCGCAAGGTCACTGGTAGTTCCTTTACTGCCTTGTATAACTCTTTACTGTTTTCTTCTATGGTAGCAATGGCGCGTTTCGCTTCTCTTTACACACTGGTTGGACATTTTCTTTCAATTCAATTCTAGCTGCACCCTTACAAAACGAGCTGATAGGTGAATCCCATACGTCGAACTTTTGCATACAGTCTGTACCCATTGATTTTCTGTATCTTTCATTACGTATATCTTGAGTTTTTTTACAGTGAAATTTAACATTTACGATTATTTCTCCTTCGAATTTTATACGCTTTCCTGTCACTGACTTAGCAATTTTTGTGTATGTAACATGGTTGGTCTGTTAAGCTTTTTCCATGTCTGTAGGTCAATTATCGTTAGATCGGAATCCGAGTCTAGTTGCAATTTTATCTTTTTATTTAAGATTTCAAGTTCCACATATTCCCTATGTTGGTATTGTCTTCGTCATGCATCCTAGTAGCTCTTATCCTACTAGTAGCAATGTTCCTACATTGGGATGCCTTGTGCCCCATTTTTCCACACACAAGACAGTTTTTATATTTAAAACGGCAATCCTTATTCCAGTGTAGTCCTCCACATCGATAACATGCAGATGGGGGAGGGCTTATATTTGCTTCGATTTTTGTCATAATTTGCCCTATATGTTGTACTTTTTCCCTTATTATAGAATTTTTGTTTTCTTTCCGGGCAGGGTGAATAACGTAAACTTTTTTTTAACTTATGTATATGTGATACTCCTGACTCTTCAATGTTCTTCGAGTCTTTCTTTATACTCAGGCGTTGTTGGCAATATCCTGATAGTTGTTGTAGTGTTAGTCCAGGTTCATTTTGTAGTTTTGAAAGCATTCTTTTGCGCATTTCACTATCCTTTGCTGAGACTAACCCTTGAACAAAAATGAGACACTTGAAATTGTCCGATGTTAATTCTGCCAACTTGAAGTCGTCACAATGTTTATTCACGATTGCGGCAAACGTGGAATAGTCCTCATTTTCGCCCTTTACCAGGTTAAGACATTTCCACCTCTTGTGAAAGAGTGACGTTTTTGGACTGAACAGATCTGTAAGACATGTAACTGCTTCGTCAAACGTTAATTCGTTCGTCTTTTTTGGCAAAATGTAATCTACAAATTTTGTGTATTCTTCAGTTCCTAATTTTCTGAGCAACAGACGTAGCTACTTTGCTTCTGTCCAGTTTTGACAATCGATGTTAAAGATGTCTTCGTGGCGTCTAAATAATCCCCGAAATTTTTATCCTCTTCTAGAGAGTATTTGAAAGTTTCTATCGTATTCCACACTGCGTCTTGGGAAAAAGCCGCCTCTTTTTCGATATTTTGTTGTTTGTTACCCGCTACCTTTAATATTATTTCTTGCGTTTGTAGTAATTGTTTTTGCCATTTTTCTTCCATTCTTTCTTGGAATTGTAATTGCTGTTCGTTTTGTCTTTCTTGGAGTTGTAATTGCTGTTCATTTTGGTATTTTACAAGTTCTACTAAAATACTTGTAAAATCCTCCATGATATGATCCTTACCAAAAACTCGATTTTCCGTGTTTTAATCCTCGTAAATCGCTGATGTGGATACTGGCAAAAACGGCAATTTTTTTTTCTTTTTGTGTGAGTTCGAATATTTCGTCGCCGATTTGTTGTCGTCGAGGGAGAATTTTTCTTCATTTTTTTTCTTTCCCGTGAGAGTTCGATATAATCGCCGCCAATTTATTGTGGATTCCGGGATGAATCCGACATCAATGAATAACAAACAACAGAATGGATGAGGAAAATAAATTTATTAACGTAATAATACAAACTGGTAATACGGGTTAGTAGATCCAGGTATGCGGGTTAGTAGCAATAATATATATGCAGTCTTGGTATTGGAGTATCGCGGTATGACTCCTTACTGAGTCTAAGAGCTCGTGACTATGACTCTTGTGCTACACTCCTCTATTACAGACAGTATTTACTGTCCCCCCCCCCGGGTTCCTTTCTGCTCAGAGACAGAGAGTTCGACCGTCTAACAGAGAAGAAGTCGCCGTCTTCTCTGTTGCAGACAGTATTTACTCTCCCCCCCACGAGGGATAGATGTGGCACAAGGCCGGGTTTAAAGTGGTGTATTCCCAAGCCCGTAGGCTCGGCCAAAAAATGCCCGTATATCCCGTATAAACGGGATCGGGTTGGTCAACCTCCCCGATCGAGGCTCTGCCCTTCGGCGGAGCCTCGTCCGGGTTCCTTTCTGCTCAGAGGCAGAGATTTCGACCGTCCAAACGAGAAAACGTCGCCGTCTTCTCGGTTGCAGGTTGGGTATTCACTGGTAGTAGTATATGTATACCTCGGTTGAGTCCTTTTGTGTGAAAAGAGGAGGGACCTCAATAGAAAGAAAGCTCAGCGGTTTTTTTCCGAAATTTATATAACTTCAATTATTATTATAGTGAAAACTTTGTATTTTGAATAGATGACACATTTTGGTTTATTAAACAGTGTGCTTCGCGTTTGTCACACATTCGAAACATAATCTTAAAAAAGGAAAAAATGTACCAACTTTTAATATATATATATATATATATATATTAAAAAAATTACATAATACCTTACATAGATTGCAAAACTCGGTTTTTCATGCTAACGCAATTATCAAGTGATAATTTTTTTGGGGGGGTAACTCTGTTTTTTTTTAAATATGTCTGGTTATAACGCAGTATTTTATTGTTGACGTGCATTATTATTGTTGTTAAATTATTTAAATGAATTGTAGTTTATTTTGGATTCGAATTTTGGCTAAGTTTAACATTTAAGGTTGAAAATAAAGTTGGCAATAAGAATTATAAATTCTAATTTTAGGTGACGCTGTTGTTTTAAAAAAGAACTAACAAGAGAAAACGTTTGAATATCAAAAGGGGTAACTCTATTTTATTCATGAAAATCAATAAATAATTAATAATATTAGCAATATTATTATTAGTAAACTTAATAAAAGTAGTA
>OZ038483.1:29997565-30037565 GCA_964036315.1 Acanthosepion esculentum | reverse complement strand
ATATATATATATATATATATATATTTATACATGCATGTACATGAGTCATGAAATGAATACAAATGCTTAGGCTGGCGAGAATATATTTATAGACATGCGTCAGAGATGAAAATCTCGTGGTCGTAGATATCTAAATTCTGCAGAGTAAACACCCTTGTCTCTGCTTCCAAAAGCATATCATTATTATTAAGCCTATTCATTCCGCATCCTCAAACAATGCCAAATACAATACATAGAATTATTTTTACGCGGGTTTTGCCCAGAAATTACTGTAGTTTGGTGGCATACAACATGCCCCGCCCTCTCTACATTTAATATGGCAGAATTAACTAAAAGTGCTGTTTGTCTTCTGCGTCTGAGTCAACATTAGCATTTCAGATCGTGGCCATCGATTCCTCTCAGTTATAGCTGTAGACATTAAGGTATATCTCTGACTAATCTTCTGGGTTCTGTGCTGATACCCTGTTAAAAGTAGTCCAGTACTGACCCTCAGTATTTATTTTGCGTTCTCATAAATGGTAAAATTCGACACGGTAAAGGATTAACCGATTCCATAGAGGAAACATTCGGTATCAGCTGACCGAAAAGATTTTATCACTTTCGGTTAAAATTTATAAAATCTTTCTCTGAAAACAAAGTTTTCAAGGAAAAAAAAAAGCTTTCCAAAAACCGTTATCGCAGTTTCTCGTATTGAACCTTTTGTTTAACGCTGTATGGAAAGTCAACATCAGGATTATTTAGTTATTTTCCCTTCTAATTAGATGTGCTATCCAGTTTATTTGTTGCTGCTGTTGAAAGTCTTCATGTGATGTGGGTTTTTTTTTATTTGATCTTTGTTTTTCTGGGTATGACAATAAACTACACACGAAAGCAAGACCTCTGATCAGGAGGTTTTTAGGAAGGGGCAACCACCACAATTGCTGTTGTTCCGAGGTTCACCCTGACCCGGGGTGGTAGCACCTGTTAGGGTCCCAGATATTGGCAAATAGTGAACCCCCCACAAAATATTATGAAAGTTTCGTCTCGGGGAAAGGGGCTGTAACTTTGAAAATAGTTCATTACCCACAAGGCTGCGTAAACTTTTCTAAACTCTAACAAGGCTGGAAAATGTGGCACTTTAACTCAGATAAGATAGCAATACACCATTTTTTGTTTGATCTTACTTTTTATGGACAGAGCATGGTAGAAGCCACCAGCGGCGTTCAGGAGCGACTCGATGAAGCGACCATTTTCCAAGCATCTGTAGCGATGCATTGCATGTATGAGTTTCATTCAAGATCACGCATCTCGGTTGAGAAGAGAATAAGAACTATGGTGAAAGCAAAGCGTGGCCATAGTGCATTGTAAACATATGTAAATAAATAAAACAAACTTTAATTAACCCAAACCTAAAACATTTCATTTTATTATATAATGAATAATGCGCAAATGTATATGCCGCGCCCGGTGATTACAGCACACTGGGCGGAATTAGATAAGAATAGCGAAGCGAAGGATTGTGGCTTTGGATATCTCGAAGGCGTTTGACAGTGTTTGGTATTCTGCCCTTCTCTAGAAGCGCAAGTGTTATAATATCTCTGGCAAATATTAGGTCATCCCGTAAGTTCTGTCCGAATTTTAACTTTTTGTTAAAATGAACGAAATTTAAAGAGTATTTTATAATGTCTAATGGAGCTGAACATCATTTTTATGTTTGGATGCATTTAAACTGATCAAATTTTATTTCAGAGAACAATAAAATTAAATTTTGTTTGATTAAAACCCTGCTAACATGGAAGTACCCAAGAATCATTTGAAGCACATAATGCTTTATGAGTTCAAGAAAGGAAACTCAGCAGCCGAAGCGGCTAGAAACATTCACTCAGTTTATGGAGAGGAATGTGTGAATGAAAGAACTTGCAGAAGACGGTTTGCAAAATTCAGAGGTGCACATTTCACCCTTGACGATGAAGATCGATCCGGACGTCCAGTTGAGTTTGATGAAAAGCTTCTTGAAGCACCCCCTGAAGAAAATCCTGCTTTATCAGTTGAGGAATTGGCAGTGGTTCTCAGTTCAAACTATACAACAGTTCACCTTCATCTTCAACAACTTGAAAAAGTTCCTAAACTTGGAAAATGGCTGCCTCATGAATTGTCTGAAAACAACCTCAAATCCCGAGTTGACATCTGCTCTTCTCTCCATTCTCGCCAACTTGTTTCACCTTTTTTGGATAGACTTGTGACTGGCGACGAAAAATGGATCTTTTATCGAAATGTTAAGCATCGTAGACAGTGGCTTGGTAATGGGGAAGGACTCCAGCCACAGCCGAGAAGGGAACTTCATGGGCAAAAGGTTCTTCTTTCAATCTGGTGGGATTGCCAAGGAATAATCCACTTTGAATTCTTACCACCTAATGCAACAATTAATGCTCAAATATACTGTCAGCAACTAGAGCGTTTGAACCAAGCTTTGAGGAAAAAAAGACCTGCTCTAGTGAATCGAAAACGGGTGATGATTCATCAGGACAATGCGCGACCACACACAGCAAGAAACACGTCACAAATGATCGAAGAACTTGGTTGGGAGAAAAATCCTCATCCATCTTATTCTCCCGACCTTGCTCCTTCAGACTACCATTTGTTTCGTAGCTTACAGAATCATTTGGAAGAAACAGCTTTGGTAACACAGGAGAGGTTAAAACTGACATTTGTGAGTTCTTCGAATCAAAGCCAAAAGAATTTTACAGTAATGGAATTAGTAAGCTTGTTAATAGATGGAAAGTAGTCATAGATAATCAGGGAAAATACATTGTTGATTGAATCTGTAATTAAATATAACATTTGGTCACTTGTTTCAAAATTCAAAATTCGGATAGAACTTATGGGATGACCTGATATTTGACTTACTCCATTCGTTCTTTACAAATCGGGTAATGAAGCTCGGGTTGAATGGTCACGCTTCTACATCTGTTCACATTAATGCGAGTGTCCCCCCAGGACTTTATCATTGAACCTACGTTGTTTCTTATCTTCATCACCAACCTCCTCGGTGTCATCAACTAGGAATTTATAATGAAGACACAACTATTTACTCCTTGCAAGTAGGTCCGATATGTCCGACAAAGTAAAACTGGCAGCTTCTCTCGAAAATGATTCCAATCAATTGTTAACCGGGGCAAGTAATGACTTGTAAATTTTAACGCATCGAAAACGAAACTGTTTAATCATCATAGCAACTGACGCTAACCGTCAGGAGAGCAACTTATTGAGAATTCTTGATCTCACGTTTTCCACTATGAAGGGGAGTGATTATAATCCATCTTGAATTTTTATAAGTCTACCATTCGTCCGTGCATCGAATATTCCTGGTGCTACGGCTATGTATTTCGAGATTCTCGACACGATCCAAAGAGGAGTCTTTAAGGCTATTGGTACCGACCTGGTTACTTTCCCACTACCGTGACTTAGCTTTCCTCTGACTTTTCTGTAAATATTTTCATGGCAATTGGTCTAATGCGTTCTCCTTGATACCTCGACTGTATGAATTTTAGCGAAGCACTAGATTGTCAACATAGTCTCATCGTTTTATTGTTGAAATAGCGAGATGGGACAAGTAAGTTCGTTTCTAATAGTTTCCTTTCTCGCCCTTTTCGCCTGTGGAAATACCTTCCAGTTTCCTGCTTCCCTACTACCTACTTTCTTTAAAAATTAAAATGCAAGGCAAAGTGTCATCTTATGACTTCCTGAAAAATGTTCTTTTATTTTCCTTTTCCTTCTCTAAAGTATTCTCATTCTACTTTACTCCCAGTACCCTTTGCGTCTCAGTGGCATTATCTCCTTGCTTTGAGTGAAATGATAAAACATATTGATGACCATTAGAGTAAACAGCGGTAAATCAGAAACATATATTAATTTACATCTCTAACTGCGGTAGCCTGCCATTCGTGGACGTCGCATTTATCATTTCTGTCATGGAAGCGTAGATTTTCATTATTTTCTTATTCATTTGGTAAGAAGGAAGTTCCATTCGAACAGGTTCCTTCTAAAGGCTGCTACTTGATGGTACAGACTCCCTAGAGGATGCCTCCGCTACCTCTACAATCTTAACCACCTCAATTCTACGATTAACCGTTATCTAGCCTACAAATCCTCATAATCTACAATTCTTACCCACATAAAACAGCCCCATTCAATAAACCTCCACGTTGAGCAGCTCTTTAATCTTGTACTGGGAGTAAATAGCGCCAAAAATCTGAACATTCTGAAACAGATAGATAGATCGGTAGATATGAATACTTCAAGATAGATAGATAGATAGATAGATAGATAGATAGATAGATAGATAGATAGATCTGTGTGAATTATGTCCCTCACTCGTAGAGCTCAAAATGTATTTGATGTGTGTCTTGACTGAATTTTCAAACTAATCTGTCTGAAAAAATAAGCGAATATTTTACGTGATGAGGATCTACTTAGCAGGCCTAGCATAGACATAAATACGATATGGAAGCCGCTACAGAAATGATAGCAGGCCATCAACAACAACAACATCTGTAAGAAAAAAAAATACGCTTCGGTGAGTGCAGTGAAGCTGACAATTAGCAGCAGGCACGTTAGGTTTAAGGCTCTATATATATATAAAGCTGGCTACTACTCCGCCTTTTCCTTCTTACTCTCTTATTCCCCCCACCCAAACGGCCATCCCATCCTTCACAGAACCTTCCACTCCTTCTATATCACCATCTTGCGTTCCCTTCAACTTAATTGTCTCCACTGACTATTAGACTTCGGCCTAGAAAAACAAATGCTTAAGTATTACTATATTAATACCGACCTTTATTCGAATTAAGATCTCTTTCATTAAATTAATTTGAATCGATCTGGTTTGTCCTGCCTAAAAACAGCAAATCGTATCGGTCAACGTAAAATAAAAAGCAATATAAAAATCTCAAAATTATAGAATAAATTTTCGGCAGGGTGAACCGAATACTACCAACCATTCATTCCTTAGCCCTTTCCTTAACCTTCACTACCCACTACCAATCTAATGACTCCGTCCGGTGTATTCTCTCCATTTACTGAAGAGATTTCGATCTGAAGAGTTGAATACCGCGGTGTTCACGAAATAAATTATAATCGTAATTAAAGTCTCTGGCTTCTTATTAGCATTATAATGCTCGATAGTCAACATTGAGCTCTCCCTGGATTTCTATCTTCCTCGGAATCATCCCTTCCAGTCACAAACTGGTAAGACGTATATATATATATATATATATATATATATATATATATATATATATATATATATATATATATATATGGGTAAATTGTCGAGATATTATTAATTTCATTTTGTGCATGCGCGTTGTTTGTTTTTGATTTTGTCGACTGCACAGTACAGGAGGATTCAGTTGAGCACTGTCTGTGAGAAAAAGAGAACCATGACACAATTTACTCCGCCAGAAATTTAGAAACGGCACGTTGTACTGCTTGGCATTCGCGCCGGAAACTCCAATACGAACATTTCAGAGTGTCTGGGTGTCAATCTTAGGACAGTGCAGAGAATTCGGAAAAAAGTTCGATGAGTGTAATGATAAATAATTACGAAGGTATGGCAGGTCGGAAATCTCAATCTGATCGTTCTGATAAAAAAAGAACTCCCGTATTTGTTTGTGAGCGCAACAGACTCAACACGGAAGCTTACATCATGTGCCTTGAGGAAGCAGTGTTGCCCTGGGTCAAGAGGCTGCTAGAATACACTATACCTGGCAACAAGACTCTGCATCATGTCGCATATGCAAGAGAACCCAGTATGGCTGTCAAAAAAATTCTGCGATCACATCACCCCTTACATTTGGATGCCTAACTCCCCAAACTGCAACCTTCTTGGTTATTATGTGTGGGGCGCAGTTGAACAAGAGACCAACAAAACTCCTGTAGATTAAATAAAGTGTCCAGTTTGAAATTCTTTATTGATATACACCTGATGAAGGACGGAAGACACAACGTGCGAAACGTTGTGATAACATGACATAAGACGAGGACAATAGTCAGCAAGTAGATAGTGTAAATAATATTTTAAAATCAGCTTCAATCCAAGCAAGGCAGTAAAGCCACTAAGACACAAGGAGTTACTGGATGTGAGAGAATTAGAAAAGAAAAAAGAACATTTTGTAGTAACGAGAAGAACAGAAGCGTCATCAAGTAGACAACGATTGAAATTGCTTTTATATTTTCGAACATCAAAGTTGTCCGGAAAACATGGAGCCGAGAGAAGAGTTCCACAAGCGAGAAGTGCGCGAAAAGAAACTGTTATCATAGAACTATGGTTTAATCTCGTCAATTATAATTGTAAATTGATGAGACCTTCACTATTTACATTATTCTGACTATTGTCCTCCTCTTTGTTGCCATATTTATCACAACGTTTCGAAAGGAACCATTTATTTCGCTCGCTGGGGTAGACTGTTCTAGTTCCACGTGCCATGTCTAATGGATGTCAGTTATCAGTTATCTCCTATTAATTCCCCTCTCCAAGTTCGCCACTGCCTTAACCAGGTATTGAACTCACACTCTTCGGGTCCTGTCACTGGATCTAACCAACGCCTTTTCCCACTCTGCCATGTGTCCTTGAGATGGAGGCCGGAGCGTACAACGGCCGAAACGTTGTGATAAATATGGCAACAAAGACGAGAACAATAGTCCGAACAATGTAAGTAGTGTACATAACACCTCATCTCAGAAATATAGACAGATGATGCGAACTTGGTGCTAATCTAGTCTTTTTCTTTTTATGTGCCGTGTCCTTTCAGGACGTAGGATATCATGGCTCTCTACTTCCCTCTATCCCTTGCAACTATCAACAAGTTCCGTCCCTCTGCCCCCCCCCCGACCACGTTCTGTCATCCACTTGCTTAAGCCCGCTAGATATGTCATGCTTTGTTTGCCCTTGTTTCTCTTTCCCTCTATTCGACCCGTGAGTATCAGATTCTCCCGGCCATCCTTCCTCATTACATGTTCCAGAAAGTTCAGCTGCCTCTTCAAGATGTTAGGTATAAGGTTCCACCTTGTTTACATCCTCCCCATAATCTCATCGCTTCTCACATGTTTGGACCATGGTATCCTTATTCTCCTTCTGTGGAACGATGCCTCCGTTGCCTCGAGTCTCTTCTTCATCTTTGAGGAGACCGTCCAACATTCGCTGCCGTAAAGGAGAACAGATCACTGATCTCATCTGTTCAACTGCCATGAAAGTATTTATAGAAAAGCAATTTTACGGCGGTGGGAAAGTGACTGAAACCAAGTAAAATCGTTAAAATATTAATCCCTTTCCTAATCGCATCTCGAATAATGGATAGCGGCTCGGACTGAGGAATCGGTGAGCCCAGTTCGAATGCCAGTCACTTCACTTACGTGCTAATACCGTTGGGAAAAGTATGAATCCTAGTCTTACTGCTACGGCTAAATAGCAGGACAGACCGGGTTCTACAGCCTTGGATGGCAACTGGTCTACCGCAGAAAGAAATGGCGACCTACTGCAAGAAAAAAATACTGCCTCGAAAGATACATGATCGCCTAAGCGTGTATGACGCATTGCACATAACTGATTGAATTGCATCCATTGACTCCTTATTTGCCGGTGTTGGTTTAATCTTTACGCTCTTAAAATAATATTGGTTATTAAATTCGAAATAGACGTTGAAAACGAATACGACAACGTGGTATTATAATGTGTATATATCATGTATATATGTCGTGAATCGACATTCCGGTTTCATTTTATCAATACCTGCAAGTTCTACGTGAGAGAATGTTTGGGGCTGGGGTTGTAGATGTTTGTGCCTGTGTCTAGATTCAATAACAGAGTGGCTTCTATTTCTACGGCGACCAAACAAAGAATCCATAAGAACTCGAGATGAAGACATCAGTTCTGGCGCCTTCCGAACGAATCAACCAATGGAAATCAAACACAATTGCATGCAAATCCTTCTCTTTTGTCCCCCCCCCCATCTATAACTCATTGTCTCTCCCTATTACTCTCTCCAAACACGCTCACATGTATAATTTATAGAGAGAGAGATATGCATGTATGTATGATCTGTTTTTCAGCCACACCCATTAGCTTTATTCTATACTACCCTTTATCTTTTTCTTTTAAGATTTCCCATTTCTCAAATAGTTTTTGACGTTTCATTCTATGTTTGGTCATTTGTCCAGGCTTTTTTTACTTTTTTTCTTTCGCTTATACGTTTCTTTATTTATCTATTTATTTTATTTTACTTATTCAATTATTTTTTTCCTCGGGTATTTATTCTTTCCTTTTTCTTTTTTCTTTTTCTTTTTTTCATTCATAAGTTGTTGGTTTGGGTTCTTTTTTTGTCCAGGTTCTTTCTTTCTTTCTTTCTTTCTTTCTTTCTTTCTTTCTTTCTTTCTTTCTCTTCTGTCGGTCAATTACTGTTTATTTCTTTTGCTTTTATACCCAGGTTCTTTCTTTCTTTTTCCACTTCTTTTTTGATTGTTCATTTGTGCAGTCGTTTGTTCAGGTTCTTTCATTTTTCTTCTTTCCGTTCTTTTTTACTTTCTTTGGTCGTGATACCAGTTTTTTCTTTCGTTCTTTTCTCAGTCATTTATTCTTTCTTTCTTTCTTTCTCTCTTTTTTCTTTCTTTCTTTTTTTAACCTATTTTGTCTTTTGTTCTGGCGCTTTCATTTCTCTTCGTTTCTTTCTTTCTTTCTTTCTTTCTTTCTTTAGGTTCTTTTTTTCGTTTTTTTTTTTTTCTTACTCATTTATTCTTCCCCGTGTTTTTGTTTGTTTATTTCTTTCTTTTTCCTATTCTTTCTTTCTTTTTCTTTCTCGGGTATTTATCCTTTCTTTCTTTGTTTCTTTATTTTTTATTTCTTTCTTTCTTCCCCCTTTTTTTTCTTTATTTTTCTTCCGTTACTTGTCCAGTTTCTTTCTTTCTTTCTTTCTTTCTTTCTTTCTTTTCTTCCGTCACTTGTCCCGGTTCTTTCTTTCTTTCTTTTCTTCCGTCACTTGTCCATGTTCTTTCTTTCTTTCTTTCTTTCTTTCTTTCTTTCTTTCTTTCTTTCTTTCCACGGCATTGATCTTGTTTCTTAACTGTCTCTCCCGTTGGCTTTTAAGCAACTCGTTTCTCCGATCGAACAAACCAATGAAAAGCTAGAACAATTACAGGTGAGCTATTCTTTTTGTATCCAGCCTATCTTATCCACTCTCTTTATCTCTTCCCTCTCTCTCTCTCTCTCTCTATCTCTCTCTTACACACACAGAGACACTTTCCATATATATATATATATATATATATATGTATAGTCATTGTTTTATCCCTTCCAGTCTCTCAAGCCCAACGAGAAAGTTTGTTTTGAGATTTACCGCCACTGCCACTTCAATCAATCGTCAAAACGAAAAACATCAACAACGTCCCACGAGTATTCAACAAATAAATACTCACTTTTTTGTATTCTTTTGAATCTATTTTTCTTTCCACATTTTTTTTTTTTTTGCATAAGAATTATGCGTCTTTGTAATCGCCATTTTTCTTCTTGCTCTCCCGCTTCGATTTTGTTCTGCGTACAATTCACAGGTACTTCCGATTGCTGCAGGCAAACAAGGTCGACCCCTTGACGCGTCCATGTTGAAATTCAAAGAACAGGCTTTTTTTCCAATGGGAGGGGGAGGAGGAGGAGGGGAGGGAAAGGAAGCGAAAGAAAGAAAAATACAAACAAAAGAAGATAAAGTAAGAGGGGGAAATGAAGAGAAGGGGAAGGAGATAAGAATTCAGAAAGAGGAAATTGTACATCAGTAGGAAGCTATTGATTGGTCGAAAATTGGACAAACTAAGTTTGCACAGAATAATTGTGCAAAAAGCGAAAAGAAAGAAAGCGAACCGTCTAACTGAATCGCAGAAAATATACATGGCTCTGGACTTACATTCCATCATATTTATATATATATATATATATATATATATATATATATATATATGTATGTGTGTGTGTGTGTGTGTGTGTGTGTGTGTGTGTGTGTGTGTGTGATTCTCCATTATTTGCCGACACCAGCCTTGCTTATTTTTTGTTTTCTGTGAAGTCGTCTTGCCTTCTTATAAGATACATTCTTTCTCTATTCGTTTTTAAGGTTCTTTCCTTACTTTTTCTTTCTTTCTTTCTTTCCAGCTTTCTTTCTTTATTTCCTTCTTTCGGTTCTTCTTTCTTTCCATCATTCTTTCTTTCCTTCTTTATTTCCATCTTTCTTTCTTTTTTTTCTTTCTTTCTTTCCTTAGATACAACGGTTTTAGTCGTTTCTTACACCTTTTATTCTGATTCTCTTTCTTTCATCATGCGTTCAGGTATTTCCTTCATTTTTACTTCTTCATATCAATTCTTTCTTTCTTTCCTTCTTTCTTTCTTTCTTTCTTAATGCTTTGTCTACGCCCATCCTTCCTTCCTTTCTGACTTTATTTATTTCACTTTTTATCTAGATATTTCCTTTCTTCCCCCTTCCCTCTTTCCTTCCTTCCTTCTTTCTTTCTTTCTTTCTTTCTTTCTTTCTTTCTTAGTTGTTAGTCCAGATATGTATTTATTTACTTCAGTGTTTGACGAACTTCTTTCTCTGGCCCCCATACGTGTGTTTGTGATTTTCTGCATTGTGTTTATTCAAATTTGGTACAAAGCCATGAACTAACAAGAATTGAATTGGAAGACTCGCGTGCCCACCCTAACTGACGACAGGCGTTACACTTTTCAGTCCATATACGGCTGCGTGATTACATGTGATGACACTAACAATGGCCTACGAGATTAGCTTTCTAACCATTGCTACCCGACTGACACCCAAAAATCGAATAAAATTCAATTGAGAATTTCACAGTATTTACATTGGATTAAAAATGGTTAGGTTCAGATTTTACATCGGAAGACAAAAAGCACATCTCACGATTCATTAATTCCTGTAAACAGAAACATCTTTTCAACTTAAGATAACATACATTTTACATAGAAAAAAATTCTTCGTAAGGTATCAGCTGTGATTGTGAGAATGAGTTTCAATGTGTCTATCGTAACTGCAATTATTAACGACACATTTTTGAGATTTTCACTTGAAGACCCTTGTATTTTGATAGTTTTTTTTTAATCTGAAAAGATACATTACAATCTGCAGGGACTGCCATGTGAAAAAGAAAACAATCATTTTTGCGGCATTTCATCACGATGTCTGAGCGATTAGCTTTCATTGTTCCCTATGTATGTATTTTAAAGTCCCATGAAACTGTTACAGGTCCAATCTCTGTAACGTACTCTTGCAGTTTCCTTTCCGTAGAAGTTGCAGATTTCCCAGTGCAGATATTGGCCTACTCTGTCATTACGAGTTTTATATTTGGTGGATGCTGTTATCGTGCAACCTGATGGTCAATTGCATGTAGATATTCCTCTGCATTTCAGGGTTAACATAATTTCTCAATATGTGTGCTTGGTAATTTTTAATTAGCGGGAATTGGTCCTATGCAGCAAGAATAAAACCTTCGGTTTCAGCTTTTAACATTGCATTACGTAGCCACTGATATGTACGGGGTTTGTCTACATCAACTTGTTTGGTACGGGCAGAGCATTGACCATGAAAAAGCTTGCCTTGCCAGCGTTTCTGCATTTGAATCAGTGGAATTGGTTTTGCTTTCTTTTTAAGCTCTTTGCCGCTGCAGTAGGTGTATTATGGCTTATTAGCACTTCCTCACACCCCCTTGAAATTCACGTTTGAATTTTTTAGCTTCCATTATTACTTTAAAAAATTTCGTATTTCTTTAATGTTCTCTGACACAGATCATCACCCAGTCTTCTGTAGTTTCCAGATATTTTTGAAGACCGATTGTTGTGATTTTGTAAGACATTTCTAGTTGAAGTAATCCTCTGCCTCCTCCGGATCTGGGAACATACAGACGATCAACCTCAGCCCTAGGAGGATGCATGTAGTGTCAAGTGAGAAGCTTTCTCTTTTACATCCATTCGCTTAATGTCAGCTGTGATACAATTAAGGATGTTATTATTATCATTATTATTATCATTATTATTATCATCATCATCATTATCACCATTATTATTATTATTATTACTACCAGGTATTATAGAAATTGATAGCCACCTCTGGACTTGGCATCATCTCACGCAGATCTAAAAGCCTTTTTATTTATTCCATTCTTTATGCGTTCTTAAATATTCTTTATTTCCTCCACTGTCTATTCTTTGTTGTTTTTATTGATGCTTCTTTATTTATTTGTCCAGATTTATTGTATTACGATTCTTTCTACAGCAGTTATCTTTTATCTTACCCGCCTCGTATTCCAATGATATTTTTATCGCGAATTTCTCTGATCAATGAAAACTTAATAAAGAAAACATACAGGGTTCGATCCTGTATCGCCGTTTCCAGGCGAAACCACCGTTTGATTCGAAGTTCTTTATATCACTCAGTCAGGAGGAGAGGTTACACAAGATTCGACTTACCCTCATAAATAACTCACATCCTCTCGTTCAGAACTTTTGGAAAGCCCATAGCTTCTCATTTAGATATCAGAAGCGTAAATAAAACAATGTCTAAAGGATTAACGAATGTCATATCAGTTAGGTTATATCGATCTAATGCACGCCAAATGAAACAGCGATTTCTCCTAGCAAGGGATACACAGGTTCGAGCCCTGCCAGAGAGTATCTTTTCTTTATTTTGTTTTCTGGAATGTGCAGGCCAGTAGACATAATAGACATTATTTTTAAATTATGCTGATCCCTTCATATTTTTCTCTTTAGTGTGTCTACAAAAATAGCGTTTAAAGTATATATATATATATATATATATATATATATATATATATATAAAAGTGAACATAGAAGTCAACACTTAGAGGCGACAGTCTGTTTCATGCTAGATGCAATCGTCGGTGCAATCCGGTGGCCTGACGATTGCATCTAGCATGAAACAGACTGCCCCCTTTAAGTGTTGACTTCAATGTTCTATTTTATATTTTACACACGCTCTATCTCTGATATTGAGCACTTTATCCCATAAATATAGCACATCTTAAGACTATATTTCTTCATGTATATATATATATATATATATATATATATATATATATATATATATATATATATATATATATATATGCGGAAGTCTTTCTTTTAAATATCGTCCGTTAAATGTGATGGACAAAGAAAATTTTATTAATTTCTTATTTAGTTTTCCCAACGTTCCTACATTTTTTCTTTTGATGTATCTGAGGCAGTAAAAGACTGTTTAGACCGTCTATTGTCGCAAACGTTTTCGGCCATTTCCTCAGCCAATTTAAAATTCCGTTAAAAACTTAAAAGCCAACACGCCATAACATCAACTATGAACACGGTCACAATGTGCTGACCGTGTTTGAAAAATGAAACATTCCTATAACTCTAGATACGTACATAAAACATCCATACATTAAGTTAAAGTAAAAATAAAAATATTCTTAATAATATATTGTTGTATCCTTAAAGAGGTTACAAACAGAAAAAGACAGACTCGAGTGAAGGAACACCAACACGCGCGTATATGAAAGAAGAGAGCATTATTGTAAAAGAGAATATACTACTGAAAGAGAGGAAATCGGGTGACAGGCTAGTAATTCCCTAAGCAGGCACCGAGGTATATCCTGTGCTCACTAAATATAGCTACTGATATAGTCAGTCCAGATATGCGATAGGGAGTGTGGGACATTCTATTACAACTTATACATATATGTACGTATATATATATATATATATATATATATATATATATATATATATATATATATATATATATATATATATATATGGTTATGCTAAAATGTTCACAGCTTGATACACTACAAAAGACCTTAGTAAATGGTGAAACATTAGGAAGTTATTTTGAAAGGATTTTGATTAGACCGGGAACATTTCAGCCTACCCTCGTTTGTGTGTGTTTGAGTGTCTGCGCGAAAATTTCGCAATCACGTCTTCAGAGGAATAGATGGAATCTCTGTGAAACTTTCGCCAGGCACAAGATAAGTGAACGTTTAAATTATTTATTAATATTAATTCTCTGTCTCTTGATATCGGGCACTTGAAATACAAAGATGGCTTGTCTTTAAAACATCATCAGCTTGTTCGTTTTATCCATTTATTTATTTATTTACTTACTTTTTTATTGTTATTTGACGGAATACAATGTCACGGGGAAAGGAATAAACTGGATTTTGACAGCTTTGTTTGTTTTTTTTTTAGAACTAAATAGATTTGATAATTTGAATTTCTGAACTTTTTTTTATTTATTACTTGCCGAATTGCCGCGCCTTGCTGCGTATCACACATGTTTTAGTAAGAAAATGATGATTGATTTTAAATCAGTTATAATTTGTGTTGTAAAATGATGCATTTAAGTATTAGTCAATGATCTTGCCAATGTGACCTCCATCTTCTGGCTTTCTCCTTCTATATTTTGGATAGGAGTCATTTCCTTGTTCAAATTTAAATTTAATTCAAATCAAAGGAAAAATAATTCTGTGAAGGGTGCAAAAACAGCTTAATCTGATCCATTGACATTCACTTGATGCAATACTTGATTAAATGAATTGGTGAGCAGATTTCAACATTGATATAACTATTGAATCGTTTCAACTAATATGTATTGTAAGGAACTATCCACTGATTTTTTGCTCAACATGACGTCCATATTGTCTCATTTTGTCTCAATCTTGCCGATGTGACCTCCATCTTCTTCAATATTTTGGATAGGAATCATTCCCCTGTTCAAATTTAAATTTAATTTATATCAAAAGTAAACAAAATCAATGGTGGGAGTTTGTGACCTCCGGGGACCCTCTTCGATCAAAATAAAATTTACTTAATTAACCGTAGGCGTTATTCCCTTGTTCAAATTTAAATTTAATTTATATAAAAGGGAAAAAAAATTCAATGGGGACGGTGTGCTTCCCGTCACCCGGGGACCCCCTTTGATCAAAATGATTTATATTTATCCAAGTACCCTGGGTAATGTAGTTTCAGAATATATATGGTTGGGGGGGGTCTATCGCCAAAACCCTAGAGGAGTTCAATAACAGACAGACTGAAGCCACAACTTTATATATATAGATTATACTTTTATTATTTGTAAAGTATTTTTTATTTATTTATTATAATTTTTTTCCTTTCTAACTAATATATGATATATAGAACTCTTTGAAAAAGTGGCGTATGGTCATAGAAATCCGGAAAAACTGTTTTGACCACGAAACAATAATGGATGTATATAAATAAATTGCTGAAATACTTTGTTTCACACTGATACATAATCTCATCGATTTGCGTTATGAGCATGCACCTAATTACGTCACGTAAGACAATTTATGCAGAGAAGGTGAGCAGCAGAAATCATCATAAGGTTGCATGTTTTACTTTCTTTATTCATCTTTATTCATGACGTTCTACCAATTGAAGTCCCACACAGACCGTTTTTTCATATGTCCTCAATCTAAAAAATAGATTTAAAAAATGTAGACAGATGTTAACATTTTTAAAATGATAAGATTGAGCCGCAAAAGCAGACGTGATGAGCACAAATTGAAGAGATTCACACGGGCAAGTGAAAACAATAATCTATCCAGAGGAAGAGACCGAGCTTAGTTTTAGAAGAATACTAGTTTATTTTCATGTGCATAATACGTCTTGAGTATAATATGACCCCGTGTTTCTGAAGCTAAAAACAGCGAATAAATTGCAAAATCGATTTTTATACCACTCGCCAGTACAGCCATTCATATAAATATATATTTTTTTTAAATATCAATATCGTACATATATTTTACTAAAACATTTCATTTTTCACGATATTAAAGAATATAAATGAACCGGAAGTTTAGCTATTAAATTTTTCTTCTAATTTCCGTTTTAAAAACTTATTTTCGAATTTTCGGAGAATGATAATAACTAGACCTTCACGTTAATACATTTTTACATTTAGTTAATTAATCTATCATACTGTTTTTCTATTTGATATGACTTCATTACATTTCTATATATTAATCAAATATAAAATTTACTATTTTCTTACATTAAAAATGAAGAAAAAAAATAAAACTTAAAATAGAGCTACTTGGACTTATTATCTACTTGTCATGACGCTACTTTGGTGTTCGATCTACACTTTAGATTGCGATCTACGTGTCATGATTCTATTTTGGTATGCCATCTACAGTCCAGCGTACGTGCTGGAATATTGCTAATAGAAAATTTAACATTTTAATTACATTTTCTCTGTTATGTTTCTCTATGTAGATGTCATTTTAAATTAAAGTTTGTACGGTGTCGACATTTTAGCCGATGTACATGCTGTTTATCGCCCGAATATAAATATGGTATACATATACATATATATATATATATATATATATATATATATATATATATATATATATATATATATGTGTATGTGTGTGTGTGTGTGTGTGTGTGTGAGTGTGTGTTTGTGTGTGTGTGTATGTGTGTGTGTGTGTGCGTTATAATAGGTTTTACTATGTAGATATCATTCAAAATTAAAATTCGTGTTGGTGTAGATATTTTAGCCGATGTACATGCTGTTTATCGCTAGAATATAAATAAAATAAAATCTGTAATATTTTAATTGCATTTCCTTAATATTATATATATATATATATATATATATATATATATATATATATATATATATATATATATATATATATATATATATACACGTATATGTTATAATATGATTTACTATATAGATATCATTTCAATTAAAATTTGTAGAGTGTAGATATTTTTCCTTGTAGATTAAGAAACCAAAGTAGATATTTCTTCCAAAGCCAAATAGCACTCTATAAACTATCTTTATCTTGTGTGCAAAACTGTTCGAGTTTTAAACATTACGCTGATTCCCAAACAGCATAAATGGCCGACATAAAAAATACCTCTTTTAACAATTGTTATCAGCACCTACCGACTATGTGTTTTATTATCTATACTGCTTAGTCTATCTGCAATCTTGTTTCAAATCAGAGGCTTTTAAGCTGAATAACAACTTCTGAAAATGTGTAATTGTGTATAATACGACCCCTCTTTATTTGCCCTTAATTTTCATTTAAAGCTGCTCGTAATATGCAGAAGGAAATCCGATATCTGAAATGTAAGAGACTTTAGCAGAAACAAAGGACAAAAGAGTGACAGTTATGGAGAGCAAGAGAGGAATACAAAAAATCTAAGGAGGGATGATGAAACAGAAGTCCCGAAGAAACATTGTCATAGGTCGATGTCGGAACTGTGATAGATGACAGATGGTAGCATTAAAACAGTCTTCCAAGTTCAAAGATTAATAAATCGATAGAAATTAATGCTACGTATTGGTACGGGTTTCTTTTGAATGATAGAATTCTTTAGAAACTTATAAATTAAGAAAAATCTAAAGAAAAACTAAGCAAATCAAGTATTAAAAGAATAGAAGTGAGCGGATAGTCAGAGTTATTAAAAATGTAATTTTTTTAAAAATCCGTATCAGATATGTGCTTAATCCCAGAGGGGTAAAGCAAGATTTTTAAAAAAAGAATACAACCTTGAAATTTTCAGATCATTCATCTACTTTCTTTGAAAAAATTCTGTTCTTTATATGTGACATGTCAAAAATTGATAATCTTCTTTTTCATCGTTCATGTGCAGTGTCCATTCAAGACTTGGGAGATCATGCCTCTCCACAACTTTGCAGCTGGAAATCATTTTTGTCTTAATACTATCCACGTTATTCCTATTCTACCATCTATTTGCACAAGTTCGTTAAATAAAATTGTCAAAATATGGAAAATAGATGTTAGTCTAAACGGACATCAGCAGGATACGGGTAAAATCTGTTTGAAGCAAATTGCGTCCACCTCGTTCTAACGTCATTATTATTATTATTCTAAAGAAATTATTCCACTTATCCCCTAATTCCAGTTGTAGATAAATATCTCCGTGCTTAGTTTCCTTTAAGGGCAGTTCATTTCTTGGATCCGGCTACTTTCCTGGCTCTACAAATGTGCACAATCGTTACAAACAAGTAATGATTACGTTTGCATGGATCGTCGAAAAATGGCAATAAAAATCCTCGTCTCATATGAACTTGGCACACGGGAAACAAAATAATTTACTGATCGTAGTTAGAAATCAACAAAGAAAATCCAATGTGCACTCGCCTTCCCGTCCCAAAATGCATTTACATTCCTCTATTGTAACCCACCTTCTGAAAATGACATTTAAACACTTGAAAGCGACTGACGAGATATCTCGCAAATATATTTGCTCTGGAGAGACTGACGTCCGTATGACTTTTAAAAAGTTAACGTGTAAATATTTATATAAGAATATTTTCATTTTCCCTCCGAAATGTAGCTTTTATTTATTCTTACAAGATGCCATCATTTATGTCTACCCTAGGTAAGTCTGAGACAGCATCGAAAAAAACAACGCCTAAGCATTTTAAAAATGGTAATACCTGGGAAGCGTTTTAACGGAAAGTGAGATACTTATATTAGAAGGTGCACTGGGGTAACGAAAGAGGTCTTCTAAATGTTAAGAGTACATTTCAAAGAAAAGAGTACTTAACTGTTACGTAATATCAGTCCTCATATATGGCTGAGCGCGCGTCCCAAGGAAAATATTACTGAACTGTTAGTAATATCAGTCAATGCTGGACAGTGGTCTCAAATATGAAGTAGAGGCTTTGAGCAATACAAAAGTGGTTCTACAGAAGGATGCTAAGAATACAATGAACACGACATATAAGTAGCAACAAAGTTTTAAGTAAAATGGAAACGAAAAGGACACTTATATTTAACACCCGGAAGAGGCAATTTAACTTTCTATGGTGCAGGAGGAAGAAAGAGGGCTTGGAAAATTTGATACTCACAGGACAGATCAAAAGCAAGAGAGAAGAAAACAACGCCTGACCTACCAGACGAGGTTGTGCAAATAGATGGCAAAACATGATTTTAGAAGAGATAACAAAAAGATTTTTTTTTTAAGAGCAACAAAGGACAGGAAATTGTGGAGAGCTATGGTCGCCAATGTCCTGAAGGACACAGAAGATGCTCTCATGAAACATTATGTATTTATTTTTAAGGGTATTTTATACATTCTTGAATTAATCAATTCTGAGTTGCTAATGAAGCCGGTGTAAGAAATAATTGTCTTCAAACGGATATTGAGAAAATAGTAGCACATATTAGAACACCTTGCATATAGCAGCCTCAAATAAAAAGGTCATATTTTTTGGATACAAATTTAAAAAGAGGAAAAACAGTTTACAATAAATTTCTGTCTTCAAAGAGCTACCAGCACTTCGCCACTTTAGAAAATATTACTCACCCCACTGTGGTCTTTTGGGTCATGTTTCAGGAGAAGATTATGATGGCAAAATGGTTACTGTTGAATTCGCTCCCTCGCATAGTGTACTATCGCCTGTGTCTTATATGAAAAAGACGTATTTTTTTTAGATTTAGTAAGCAGGTGGGGGACCCAGATGTTTTACTTATATGCAAATAAGTAAATAGATTTATTTTATTCTTTACTACGCCAGGTCCTCCCAGGATTCAGGTGATTGTGGATCTTCACAACTTCTTTTGTTACTCTTAGTAACTTTTCGTAATTTACCATGACTATTTGTACTTGTTCTGTCATCAATTCACACAAATTTGACATTGCTTCAATTTTGATAAATTCCTGCAAATTCTACCCTGCCGGCTTATCTTCCTTCCCCATTTTCCTCCATATCCTATTCTCCTACAAAACATTAATAAAAGTAAAAAAAAAAACGCTAGATTAATAAACGCTTTCTATTTGTTTTTTTATCTTATCATTCTGCCAGATTCCCATTGATATTTGATTTCATCATAAACTCATATATATATATACAGTGCTGTTCGATAAAAGTGACTCACCTTAATCCTTTGAATTTATCTCAACTTTTGTTTCATCAGAAAAGAGAACATTCTTCCAGTCCTCTACGGTGAAATTTTTGTAATAGTGAGCCCATTCAAGTCTCTTGGCTTTGTTGGCTTTGCTTATTAGCGGCTTAAATCTTCGTGTACAAGATTTGTAGCCTTGTTCTAACAGCCGCCGACGGACTGTTGAAGAGGCAAGACTAACACCTTGCTCTTCGCTTAGACTGGCTACAATCTCTTGGCTAGTTATAGTCCTATTCTTCGCAACTTCTCTCTTGATTACCCCTGCCAGTTCTATCATCAATCTTTTTCTTTCGTCCCCTTGTTTCCTTCCTTGGAGCAGGAGTGGCATCATTATGTGCCCTAAGCACTCGAGAGATAGTTGATTGCGAGGTTATAGCAATTTCTGCAATTTCTCTCGTAGACTTGCCTGCTTTTGAGAGGGCAATAACAGAGGCCTTAAGTGGTTCTGATGCGTGTTTGTACCCTTTCATCTTGTTAGTGACTTGAGTGGCTATTTCAAGCTGTTTTTATACTGTATGAGGCTTTCTGGAATATTCTGGAATACTCTAGATTTAATTTAAGCTGTTCTAGAATTCTCTAGAATATTGTTCTGAGTGTATTGTAAAATAGTTTTCAATATTTTGTCAAAAGCTCTTTAAATTTACCAGTTTAATCATTGGAATGCTATATCTGAGTCACTTTTTTTGCACAGTTTTTTCCTGAATCTCATTTATATCCAAATTTATAATTATCAATAGAATACCTTTGGGTGAATAAACTTTTTCCTAAGTGGTCGGGAAGGGGTCTTTATATTAGTAAGATTAAAAATTATTTTAACCCCCAAAAACAATAGACAAAAAATATTTATAGTAAAAAAACTGTTAAAGTGAAATGGACTTAGAATATCAAGGCATTGATTAAGGTAAGTTAATGTCTCATTAATCCTCTTAGTGGAGTGATTTCGTCATTAATCGCATTAAAATTGATATTTAATTATTTGTATAAATTGTTTCTTTATGATATAAAATATAAGCTGCACACTGTAATATATTTATGAGAGATCGGCAGCACAGTAATAATCAGAATCTTAAATTCTGGGGAAAGTTCTAAGACATTTTTACACCTTAACATATAAATACATATAACAAGAAAATTTCCTGGATTTATAGCTTTTCAAAATTCAAACAAATTAAAAAATAGTTCCATTTCATCCTCAAGCGAATTTTGGAGACCAAAATACGCTTGAGGATGAAATGTAACTAATGCTTTTAATTTAATTACAAAATTAAATTCGAAGCTTTAAGCTTCCATTTTTGAAACATTGTTATTACTGTGTAGCGAAAAACCCATATTTTAAATCAGTTAATTTATAATATTAATGCTCGGTAAATTTACATTGAGCACTATTTTGTAAAAATAAAAATATCTGTAAGAACACAGGATTATATATCTTACTGATCTTTCTTTATATATATATATATATATATGTATATATATATATATATATATATATATATATATATATATAAATGGTCTGCATATGTAGATAAACAGTACGTAAATCAAGACAATATGTAAAAATACGTTTTTGCTCGCGTTTTGTTTTTCATTACTATATATGAACTTTTGCATCACTCCTCTGTGTGAGTGTCTGCGTGTGTATGCGTGCTTTTACAAATTGTTGTATATTGCTGCTTGATTCAAATAAGGCGGCGAACATTTCTATATAAAAATATATAAATAGATTTAATGTTCGAGTCGCGGCAATTGTGTAGAATGAGGGAGAATCGCAGAGGTTGGGATTGTGCACACAGGAATTGACGGAGACAAAATCTCCGGTGAAACTCTAGTCAGCCTCTCTTTCAGGCCAAGAGTTGGACCATTTTTATAACATTTGGACACCCGCGCAACTTCACGTGGCTACGCCTTCTTCCGGTGTGTCGCCTAGTGTAACTTTTTGTGGCCATGCCTATTCCGAAATACGTCCACGCAAGCACACATTCCCTTCCACTCAGGACACCTTTGCGCCCTGTTTATTCAAGGCACCGGATACCTGTGCGCCGTTTATTTTAGCCATTTCTTGTTTATGCTATGAATTCTTCCGATTTTCGCTCTCTATCTGATGCAGCAGAAGTAGGGTCAAAGTCCTTCCTCAATCGATATCCAGCAATATATTTCAAAAACCTTACCAAAGAATAAAACATAAAAAATTGAAGTAAGACTAATTAAAACAAAACAAATTGAAAAAAAAACGCATATACACAAGAAGCCAAAGTGCTCAGCGCCTCTATGAAATTAAACGAAGACAGAACAGTAACACTAACAATCACAAAAAACAGAACTCAGCGATTGCTATGGTAAGATTGACACTAAACAGTTGGACTATGCTGTACACATGTGTAAAGGTTTTCGATGTTTCTTTATATACTGGAAATTGTCTTTTATTACGTTTCTAATCTCTAGTTTAAAACGGTTGCACTGAGAATTTTCGCACACAACTAATGAAATACTGTATGGTAAATGCTTCGTACCTGAGATAATTAATGTAATTCCAGCAAGTATACACACCCTTTCAAAATCAAATGTTGATTGTAAAGGCAACACCTCCCAACATAATTTTAAGATTATCTTTCGATTCAGGCCTTGTGCCGTACTTACCAAAGCTTAGTAAATAACCACTGAAACTGAAGGATTAAATTGCTATTTCAAAACGTACATAGATAAAACATCCCCCGAGCTTTTATCTTCAGGACTTTATGCAGATGTCATGGCGCGACCGCCGTTGTCTAAATACGTTCTTTCGGCTAACGAACATCTCAGCTTTCGCATGTTTAATTACTGGACCTGCCCATCTATCGCCAACCGGATGCCAACCCTTTAAACATCCAGCTTTCCGACTCTTATGTGGAATCGGACAAAGACGAAGTGGAAAATGAAGAAAGTGAATATTTGTTTTGTAATCACGTATTTGTGCATCTGTCAGACGCGGAAATCTCCATTGACTTATGTCGACGATAAGTACAGTTCGTTCTCATTAGAGTCCTACTGTATATTTAATGAAGTGCAAGTGTTACAAACACAACCTAATTGTGTATATGTATGTGGACATCATTCGGTTATTACTTATTGACTACACACATGTCGGCGTGTGTGTGTGTGTGTGTGTGTGTGTGTGTGTGTGTGTGTGTGTGTGCAAGGCATTAAGTGAGACGCCAAATCCTATAGGTAGAACATAAAAAGCGCACAATATGGCAAATCAAAACCATATATATATATATATATATATATATATATATATATATATATTTAATTATTTATATATATTATTTATATATTATATATGCTCAGTACTTATTGGAAAGCGCACAATTTATATAACATATTAGATTGCCTGACGATAGCAAATAGCTTGAAACCCAGGGTCAAAAATTCACATCAATCCAACTAAATATATATATATATATATATATATATATATATATATATATATATATATAATAAGACAGTATGTATGTGTGAAGAGGAAATAGTACGTAAACATAAACATACGTATAACATGGTAAATCAAAACCATATATATATATATATATAAAACAAGACAGTATGTGTATACTAATACCTTAGAATAAACAGTATGTATGTATGGAGAGGGAAAATACATATGCATGCGCATGCTGAAAAAATCCCCCCAAAATGGAAATAGATTTAAGAACACACAGCGATCATTAAAAGATTTGAATACAGATATCTTTCTCACACTTTCTCGAACCAATCTTAATTTCCCTGCCATTTCAAGGAAGACATTTGGATAACTAGCACACAAAAAAGAGAATGTCTAATTTCGAGAATATTTAACATCGAAAACCATAAGAAAAATTAATTCCATTTAATAATATGTGAAAATATCCACACTTTGTCTGATGAAGGTCGCTAGACCGTAAACCCGTGTAGCAAAATTATGAAAAAATAAAGCATAATATATTTTTTTTAAAATCCACATTACAACCAAAAATGTGTGCGGTTTCTCTCTTCTTTTTAAAATACACACTTTTCTCTCGTTGGAACTAGTATATCCTCTTCCTTTATATATATATTTGTGGATGACATTATATATATATATATATATATATATATATATATATATATATATAATGTCATCCACAAACAGACTGTTTCGCTGTATCACAGCTCATCAGTGTGTCTAGACGTCCGGTTGCCTCTGGCTAGAATCGAAAACCGGCTGAATTCGCGTCAGTCGGAAATTTTACCCTGAAGCCGTTGGCGCACGGCAGAGAAGAAGGTGAATTTAAGCGTATTTATTTTTAGATAAACACACAGTGACTGAGAGAACTCGATTCGATTCACCGAAGAGTCTTGCATTATTAGCCATAATAGTCACTGTTTACAAACCCACACATCCTCCCGCAGAGAGCCCAACCGAAATAAATTTTTCAGGAGCATATATATATATATATATATATATATATATATATATATATATATATATATATTCAACCACACATAGGTTAATATTTACTAAAAGAGAGCATCGTTCAGAACAGGGTCAAGCAGGATGCGGACAAACGAGCGGAGAGAGATATTGTGTTTTAATATGCAAAATACCTACCCGTCCAGCTAACAAAATGGCGTTTGTACAACGATTTGCAAACACACTTTTGTTTTGTTTCTTTGTAGACTTCGCACAATGGTTTCCACAGCCTTAACTTTTGGATATGACAGGCTGACATGTATAGGCAATCACGCAAAGAGATTAAAATAGATAAATATGAACAAAGCTAAGCAGATGGATATATATGAACATAGGATAGATAGATAGATAGATAGATAGATAGATAGATAGATAGATAGATAGATAGATAGATAGATAGATAGATAGATATTTTTAATCAAATCTCCCCAAGAAATGCACAAGGCCATAATACACGCAAGGAACTACTATTAGTGAAAGAGAAAGAGATAAACGTCTACTCCTGTTCAAAGGACCGGAAAGGTTTGTGAACCAAAATATGGGATAGATAGATAGATAGATAGATAGATAGATAGATAGATAGATAGATAGATAGATAGATAATGAACATATTAAGATGAACCTTGCAAAAGCCGAATATTTCGATTTCGGCAAAGATTAATATTTTGAACTTGTCAAAGGTGATTATTCGAAAAATAAGTTGAATAGATAAATAGAATATTTATATTAGGTTGGTACAAAAATAATGTCGTTTTCTCACATGAAGTTGAACGTCAAAAAACGACATTATTTTTGCACCAACCTAATAATTCTTTTCCGGAATTTGTAGAAAACTAGTAAGTAATAATATAATTATTATTATAAAACGAGCTAATAATACTATAACTAAAATAACTCTATTCCTTCAAATACGTTTGCATTAATTTCTGATAAACGAAAATACCTTCATCCCTTTGTTCATATTTTCTTTCGACACATCACTTAAAGATTAAATGTCGAAAGCTGCTAAACTGTATTTCGGGACAATCACCAGGAAATTCAGTGCTTTCCTAATTAATTCAATTTACCACTTCCAGAAATATTTACATTGTTTGTGTTGGAAATGACCAACAATTGAATACAAATGCTATCTCTCATAAACGGTGAATTTAAAGAGAAATTCTCAGTTCCATATATTAAGATTCATTTGCCGAGTGGATTTAAGCGTGGAGATTATAAATAAAGTTACTATATTGAAGATGGGTCGGAAGAATACTCAAAAGGATGGGGGACATGTAGATATCAAGAATGTGCATAGAAATTAACACTGCATGGTGACTGGCAGTTTCGCGCTTTAAGTAATCATCAGTAAAGTGTGAATATCGCTTATCTCAACGCTGGGTCTACTCAAATATGGGTACCCACTACAAGTAACGTTCAAGTGATGATATACATGTTGTCTCAAAAACACTGGAATCATTTTTTAGTCTAATAACATAACCAATTCTTGCTCAAATGAACACGAATTTTAACAAAATGTATAAAAACTAACCAAGTTGAATATTTATATTCTCTTTTTCAGGTTGAAGAATAACATTCTCTAGAAATGAAAAGGCATTTTTTGTGTCAGAATATGATCGAACACGGCCAAATGATCGAACACGGCCAAAAAAGAGGGTGCGACGTTCATTTTTGAGAAGATTCAAGAATTAATTTCAAATGGAAAGCGAATTTTGGATATGGTTCAAATATGGAAAATGTTACGCAAGACATGCTACAGCCTGGACGTGTTTCCTGTCAAATGTGGTGCGCATATTGAACATTTGCGAAGCTTTGTGAAATCGGTTATAAAATCTACATAACCTTGAATATCTTGTTCGAATTCTGATGAATAATTCTTTTATTGCTCAACATGAAGTCTATATTCATTTGCTTTGGATATGTAGTTACTAAGATATACACATTTTAAATTATGTCAGTCTTTTCAGTCGTTATATATATATATATATATATATATATATATATATATATAATTATTTATTTGAATATTACAACATAAATATGTTATAAAATCACGACAAAAATAGCCATTTTGTTTCAACACTTCTGGTGTCTTATCAAGTGATGATATAGAATATAGAATAAATGGTTTTAAAAGTTTCAAATTAATTAACGATCCTTAGCTAGGAGTAAACGCTGTTACATAAGCTAGAATGACCAATCAAAATACAAGTATAGGGTGATTCGAAAAATTTGACAACTAAGCAAGGTTATCATAGAAATTAAGAGATTTATAAAATTTGAAATTAAAATTAAAAGTAAAAAATTAAAAATTACCTATTTAGAAATCTGCTTATATCTGTATTGAGCACTCTTTAAAGAATAGTAATTGTTGGTTATTGGAATTCACTCCGTATATACCAATCCTAAACTTGGGTATATATATATATATATATATATATATATATATATATATATATATATATATATATATATATGTGTGTGTGTGTGTGTGTGTGTGTGTGTGTGTGTGTGTGTGTATGTGTGTGTGTGTGTGTGTATACGTGTATTTATAAAGACAAAAGAAAGACTGACTTAACGTCCTCCACAGTTTGCCTTTCTTCACAAAGTTAGCGTTAAAATTAAGCACTGAACGGTTGTATCTTAGAAATGATTAAAGATATCTGGGAATATAATAATATTTTAATGATACAGGTCTTACTAATTAACCCATAGCTGAGGGCGAGAAGATGTTGATTCATAACTTTCCCGTGGATATTGGCGCGTCAAGTGAATATAACGAACCCGATTGGAATTGGATCTCGGTTCTTCGATTAAGAAATTCCGAGACATACCACCAGCACTTCCAATCTTACAGCACCTAGTATTTACAAGCGGTTACCAATCTAAATACTAATCAGGCCTAGACGTTGCTTAAGTTCAGTGATCGTACGGGAGCCGGTGTTTTAATGTGATGTCGCCGTGACGGGTCTTGAGCAAGTCCCGGCTTATGAATTTGACTGGATTGAAAAAACACCCAATATAAATAAATATAAATCATGTTAAAGCCTCCCATTTGGCCAGTTCTTTGGGATTCAATACAATTCTTCTCGGTCTGCATAAGAATACAGTTTGTCTTAAACACTGGCGCAATTCTCCCGCGTCGGACACGGACCGAGTCATTTATCGCTCGTTGCTGCCTGATGGTGCCGACTAGAAATGTCGTATTAATGGTAATCTCTTTGTTTGCTTGCTTTTAAACCCCACCCACGCCTGAAATACTTCGCCCAACTACTACGACGTACATGTTAAGTAGCCAATGTTTATTATTAGTCGCCGTTTCGACTTTATTGGCGCGAAAAGAAATGGAGACTTTAACTTGGCATTTCTTGCCGGATCTGTAATGATAAATTACAGAAAGTAATCAAATGTGGGATAATGTAATGATTATTTGCACGAAAAATGGAATCGACAAGCCTAAGTTCAAATTCAGAGATAGTCTGTTGAGTTCACTTTCGTGTTATTACCCTTACGAAAACCATGAATTCATCTGTTCTCCTCCCAGATATAGGTTATATAGCAGGTTATACTGTTTTATTTAGACCGGCTGGAATCGAGGAAAATTCAAGAAAAAAATTCCAAGAAAACTCTGAACTTTAAAACCCGGAGAAGGCAATAGAAACTCCTCCAACATCTTTCCCAAGCGGTCATATTAGTTTACACATGAAAAAGAAAAGGAATACGTGGAGAGGCATTATCGCTGATGTTCTGATGGGGAATGTCATTATTTCTTTTAAAATCTCGGTTTGGGGCTGTTCATTTTACATTCTCATTTATTATTTTGACTTACTCAGTCAGTTATGTTCCCGTAGTACGTTGCTATTTCTTTCTGCGGTAGACCAGATTTTTTTTTATCCAAGGCTATAGAACCCGGTCTGTCCTGCTATTTACTCATAGCTGTGGGGAGAAGAAGAGGATTCATACCTTTCCTAAGTGTATTATTTTGACCAGATGACTTAAATGGCCTGACTGAAGAAACAATAAGAAACCAATTGAAAAGAAATTTTTATTTTTATTCTAAGGACATTATGAGAATTAATAAAAAGAGGTACTGCAATTATGACTAAACAGTGAGTTCGATCCTCACTGGGTGCCTCATACTTTCGGTATTTTTGCTACATCGAAGATATGCTTAGAAAGTCGCCCGTCTATTTCGACGTGGTGTAATGTTTAGCGAGCTTGTTCCGCTAAATCAATTAAATTTGAATAATGAGTTCGATCCCCACTGGGTGCCCAATACTTTTGCTACGCTTAGAAAATCACAATACAAAGTAGTACGGAAAAATTCGATACGCGACCAGAAAGCCTTTTACCAAAAGATTTCGTGTTTGGTCATCTGCTTGAAATTTGAAAATTGGGTCAATTTCAGATCCATTCAGAATAATTACTCAAATCTAGAAAACTAATTTTGAAATATCGGCTCCCGTAAAATCACCGAAGTTAAGCAGCGACAAACCTGGTCAGTGCTTAGATGGGTTATCACTTGGGAATACCAGGGTCTGTTAGCTTGGATGTGCGGGTGGTGTAATGGGACTTTTTAATCGTACAGTGGAGTTCCAATCCCTTTGGTCTCGTTGTATTCAATTACGCGCAAATAACCTTAGGAAAGGTATGAATCCATCTCTTCTCGCCCCAGCTATGGGTTAATTAATAAGTCTTGTATTACTAAACCATTATTAGCTTTAAAAAAAAACACTCTTACAAACTAAATATATTTTCTGGTTTTAAATAACCGGCAAAAGGTTGATAGCCGTAGAAAACGAATCTATCAATAAATCAATCATAGAAAACTAACTGGAAAAAAAAAATGGAGGAACCGGTCCAATTGTTAGAAATAAGTAAACGTTTTTGTGACTATTTTTGTTGATTAGCATCCATTAAACATTTCTCTAAGCACGATGTTTGTCAGAATCTAAAAATATTGATTTTTTTTTATCATTTTTTAAAGGCTGTACCACTTTCATAATATAAATACAGTTTCAAATCGATTACTGTTTTTTTTTAAAGCGTTATAATTATCTTTGTTTGTGCGTGAGGCCCCGTGCCAAAGCCAAAAAAGGAAATGCATAAATCTGTTTTGCAAAAAAAAACTTATTTAAAATTTTATTTAACATTGGAAATAAGGACATCAGATGCAAACAGTTATCAATGGCGTGGGCACAGATTCAAATCTGACATTTTAAATAAAAAAGAAGTTAAAGATCACTCTTAAAAAAAGAACCGGGGATTTGTTTCATACTGTATTCATATGACGAACAGAACTCCCCTTCTAAAATTATGAAAATCAATATTTTTTCGATATACGTCGAGTATAGAGAATGGTTCAGTGAATGCTAATCTACGAAAAATGAGTCAAAATAAACTTTACCTTTTTTTTTGCGAGCTGGGCAGTTTTCTCCAGTATCGTGCCAACTAATTTATAAATTCCTCCCACAATTAAGCAAATGTTTTCATGAAAACTGCTCTGACCAGCTTTTTCCATGGTGCCCCGACGACAGGAATTTAAGCGTGACAATTTATATTATTTACATTGTTCCAACTGTTGTCCTCATATTCACAACGTTTCGGCCTTGTACGCTCCGGCCTTCTTCAGGTGATTGGAATTTCAAAACCAAACCCTTTATTTCGTCCACCGGGATTCGATTGTTTTTTATAAGTCCCAAAAATTCATACACTGATGTCCTCAGTGGCCCAGTGGATAAGAACGAAGAGGGATGGCAGGTGCCATCCCTCTTTCGCATGTCTCACTTATCTCCCTTTAATTCAACTCCCTGTTCAGATATTGAACTCACAACTCTTTGGGTGAAGTCACTGGATCCAACCAACGCTCTTATCCACTGGGCCACTGAGGACATAAGTGTATGAATTTTTGGGACTTATAAAATTAATGTCTCAGTAACAATTTTTTACTAAAGCTCATATTGCAATTTTTGTTGTTATTCTTATTTTTCTCAAGCACTATTACTGGTTCCCATATTGTATTACTTAGGAGATTTTTTTGGCCTGGCATATGTGCTGACACCTTAAGTTTTCGTATTTTCCAGTGATGTTCTCTGTCTATTATTTCAACCTCATCCTACAAGGGCGAGGGATTGATCTCCCTTTCCTCTCCATATGTGATCAGCTACGGCTGACATTTCTATATTGTATCCCATATTGTATTACTTAGGAGATTTTTTTGGCCTGGCATATGTGCTGACACCTTAAGTTTTCGTATTTTCCAGTGGTGTTCTCTGTCTATTATTTCAACCTCATCCCACAAGGGCGAGGAAGTGATCTCCCTTTTCCCTCCATATGTGATCAGCTACGGCTAACTTTTCTGTTTCCTCTCGTCTCGCTGCTTTACGATTTTCATACAGTCTTACCTTAAGGGAGCAGCCTGTTTCTCCTTTATATTTTTTACCACAGCTGCATGGGATGTCGTACACACAGTTATTAGTCATGTTCTCCTCTATTGGGATCTTACTCGGAAGAGGTGTCTGCGAAGTGTCAAAACACTTTTGAAGGTCGTCCTGATGTTATATTGACCACACATCTTTGTATTTTTCCGATAATCCCTTCACATAGGGTAAGCAGATCGAAGATTTTTCTGAGTGTTGTTATCCTCTTGCACTCTTCTATCCCAGTTTGTCGGAGCTGTTGCCGAGTACCCCGGGTAGTTGTTACGCTGTCGGGTAGCGTGATACTATATTGGCATCTAGGTCCCATCCGTTTAATACTGAAATACCTAAATGCATCCGCCACTTCTACCCTAACATTTTCTTTTCTCGCACTTCCAGCCTGTGGAACTCCCTTCCTTTTACTTGCTTCCTTGAAAACTACAATCTTCAAAAATATAAATTCAACGTCAATCGCCATCTTGAATCCTGTTCATTTGTTCTTTCCTCAATCCTGTCTATTGTCATTGTTCTCTCTCACTTTCACTCCCTGCAACCCCCTGCGTACTAGTGGCACCCCCGCCTTGTATGGGGCGAAATGATTGACAAAGAGTATATTAGTTTCTTTGATATTCCTCAGCCACAATTTCCTTTGTTTTTCATCTTGAGTAAGAATGCACAAAGCCCTTTCGATGCTCACCTACGGATAACCAACATAAAGCTGGCTATATGAGAATCACAAGATCTTGTAAATTTAGTCCCACTCCTTCAAGGGATTGAATTTGCGCATTGTTTATTGACATGGTGAAGCTGGCGTTGACAGGGAATCGTATTCTTTTACATTCAGACCGAACATCAGAAGAAATGATCGAAATCCTTGGAATTAAGAAATAATGGCCTCAAAGAAAAAAAAATCGAACCTCATGCACCTCAACAGCGTTGGAGTCGAGAAGCATTTTTGTGCTTCAAAGCAGAATCATTACTCTGGTGCGTTTAGCTACCAGTGAAAGTGTCGATTCAATCAAGATCTTTGCTGACCTTTAATTAAATATGAAGAGCAAGTCCACATATTCTATAATATTACTGGAGATCTTGCCTTTATCCATACAAAATAGTTGTACTCTGAGACTATGCGGTTGATGATGCTAAAGGTTGAAGTAGATTACAGTAAGGGGAGGGCAGATCTGAAGTAAGGGCAGATCTGTAAACTACAGTGAAGAGGCAAATCTAGTGAGTATATTGAAAGGGAAAATCTGGAGACTAGAGTGAAGGGGAAATTTGGAGACTACAGTGAAGGAGCAGACCTGGTGAATACATTAAAAAGGCAGATCTGGAAACTAGAGTAAATAAGAGGATCGGGAGACTAAAGTGGAGGAGCACATCTGGTGAGTATATTAAAAGACAGATCTTGCGACTACAGTAAATAAGGGGATCTAGAGATTAGGTTGAAGGAGCACATCTGTTGAGTATATTAAAAGGCAGATCTGGAGACTACAGTAAATAAAAGGAGCCAGAGACTAGAGTAGAGGAGCACATCTGGTGAGTATATTAAAAGACAGATCTGGAGACTACAGTAAATAAGAGAATCTAGAGATTAAGGTGAAGGAACACATCTGGTTATATTAAAAGACAGATCTGGAGACTACAGTAAATAAGAGGATCTAGAGATTAAGGTGAAGGAGCACATCTGGTGAGTATATTAAAAGGCAGATCTGGAGACTACAGTAAATAAGAGGAGCCTGAGACTAAAGTGGAGGGGCACATCTGGTGAGTATATTAAAAGACAGATCTGGAGACTAAAGGGAAAGAGAGTCTGGTGAATACAGTGGAAAATCAGATTTGGGGACTACACTGAAAGGACGAATCTGCGTACTAGAGTTAATTAGGCAGATCTAAATATTAAAAGTGAAAAGGAGAAATGTTGAGTACATTGAAACGGCATATCTTGAGACGAGAGAACTGACAAGATTGAAATGGAAGATCTCGTGAGGGCATATCTCAAGACTGCAGCAAAGGCTGGAGCAACTTCTTCCTACAAACTGCTGCTTTGTGAATCTAACTCCCAAGAGGATGCTTCCCCGATCCCTACAATCTTATCCTGTTCAAGTTTAAGTTTAACCGTTTTCCTCTCCACGTATCCACATAAACTGTGCCTTTTACTTTATAACCCTCAACCTCGGTGAACATTATTGTTATCATTTAATCGGCATCCCCAGTTTATAACAGAAGATTAATTTTATTAAATATTTTCAGCGGAGCCAATTCGTTATTGACTCATTGGCATTGTGGAACAAGTGCATCTTGTGTGTGTTTCCTAGTTTCCAGCGCAAAAGGATGCTTCTCTTGCAGGCCACAGCTGGTAAAGTGAGCTCGATTTTCACTGAGCCTCTCTTTAGAGTGGCCCTGTGCCAAACGAATCTCGACTAGGCAAATATCAACGGCGTCTTCAGCAGGTGATTCATGAAATCTCCTTCCAGTTATTTGCTTATGCTAATGTGCGTCAACAGAGACACACGCTGAGGCAAGTTCAAATATGCCATACTTGTCCCACGATTACCTAATACGAGCACATTTCTATGGCCTCGAGTGTTTAGGCAAATATTAGTCTTCGGTGTCGAGATATATTGGTTTTGGGATTGTAGACCCGGCGCCGAGGTGGTTTTAATAGTGTATCTATGTATTAGCAGTTCCGTTTCGGGGCGCTTGTTCACGACGTTTGCGTTAATCTAAGAACGTACAACAGGGACTTATTCGATTTCCTCTCCGATGCCATACGGTTGCTTTCTTTTTCTTTCTTTCTTTCTTTCTTTCTTTCTTTCTTTCCTTCCTTCCTTCCTTCCTTTCCATTTTCATTTTCCTCCCTCTTTATTGATGGATATTCACTCTCAGCACCGAGGTATCTCATTTCCCTCTACCCTTTTCTTTTTCTTCGTTTGTGCGTATATATATATATATATATATATATATATATATATATATATATATATATAAAGCAATATTTTTCTTAGCCGATGTGTTTCATCCTCTGAGTGTTTTTATCATGGCAAATGCGAGTATTTTGGGCGGGGGTAGAATTTGTATACAAGAACAAAAATGTTATTGGTTTTTCAATATGTTTAGGTATGGAATTGCTCATGAATATTCATCAGGTTAACAAAATAGTCAGACAAGTTTATGGAGAATGGGGTGATAAATTTTAATAAACGAAAGTGATGATATATATATATATATATATATATATATATATATATATATATTGTCCACGTTCGTAGAATAAATTAATGGTGGAAAATGCTTGACCTTAACAGGAGCAAATCACCCAAATATAAAAGAAGGAAGAGTAAGATGTCAACGTTCAAAACATTAATTTAAAACAGAGCTCAATACAAAATTAGACCCGTACATTTACGGGTCTACTTTTATATTGAGCCCTGTTTGAAATTAATGTTTTGAACGCTTGTTGTTTTCCTTTTTGTAAACGTTTCTTTTTACCTTAACCGGTTTCGCTTAGCTTTTAAAAATTTTTTTAACTGTTTCTATCTCGACATGTTCATACTTATGTTTTGTAGCAATGAAAAAAAATGAAAATCAAGGGGCGTAACTGGCTATATATGTTGTTTATAGTAAGGAGAATTTTGTAGAATCTATTTATGAAATGAATTGAGTATGGGTTTGAAATTGTTGATGAAAAATATTTTCTTATTGATCCGCCTTTGTTCAGTGGTTCTGTCGTCGCACTGATAGAATGGGAAGACACTAAAATGTGGCAGATTTTGTCCTCCGCATAATTCTATTGTGTTGGCTAAGGGGTATTTTTCTGGTGTAGGGGGTCCCTAATTTGTTGGCGATGAACTGTCATCCTTTGCCAGAGTAACTGGCCGGTTTGGACAATGTAATACCCGTGGCAACCATTGCATGTAATTATGTATATTAAATTCTCTAAGTCGGACGAGAAATCATTTTTAATTTTGATCCGTATTTGAACTGAAATTCATGAATTTCCGTCTTTGAACTGAAATATATATATATATATATTTGTTTTTTTTTTGTTTCATCGTTTTTTTTTTCGTCTGATGAGCCAGTGTCCTTTAATAAAGGGCTTGGCGAAATAAATTATTACATGGAGCCTTAAAGTGGTCTGTTTTCCTTTAAAATATATACATATATATATATATATATATATATATATATATATATATACATATATATATATATATATATATATATATATGTGTGTGTGTGTGTGTGTGTGTGTGTGTGTGTGTGTGTGTGTGTGTGTGTGTGTGCATTTAAAACAACATGCCTGGCCGCATACACAATTCCGGAAAATTCTCGTCGAAAACTCAACTATAATTAAACATGAAAACAATAAACAAAAACTAAAAATTCTTGAAGCTATATACATAAAACAGTTGAAACCTAACCTGAACAAAATAAACTATGAAATCTCCACAAATATCCTTAAATGCCTATAATTAGTAACAGAAGCCATTGGTTTATACCAACGGCTTTCCATACTCAATACTCATCGAATTCACTCTCGCGTGGTCATGTGTGACGTCATGAGCTGTGGTGCGATTTTCGCTTCCAGCGTCTTTATATGCACGTGTTTGTCGTTGCTTGGAAATCTTCCATGTAAACAAAAACAGACTATCATCAATTTCTCGTCCGTGTATTGCTTAATATATTGAACTCTAATTGTCATCTTTGATAATCGCTTATATAATCCGAAAGCTTAGATTGGATTAACAAATATGTATCAATATTGTGATTTTCTTTCTTCGTTTAATGATAATCTTATTAAGCTTATCAGACGATATGAAAAGAACTTACATAAAATAAATACACAAAACTTGTCTATATTATTTAATGAAACATGCATCAATGAAAAAGTGCTGCCTAAATACACACAATATATATACATACATATATATATATATATATATATATATATATATATATATATATATATATATATATATATATTGAACGATAAAAAATATTAAAAATTTAAAATCATCAGACACACTGGGTTGTATATTAATATTCCTTCGTTTTTATTATTATTTCATTTAGATTCCTCGACTAGTTTCGGCCAACATGGCCATCATCAGGAGAAAAATAATTTCCTGCTTGCTGGTAGCAGTGAACTACAGAAATGAATGTCTTGATGGAGAAAATAAACTTTTGTCTGTAGTTTTCATTTGTTCTTTTTATTTTTTACTTTTTTATTTTTTAACATGACTTTTGGTTAGTCCTTGTGTTGGTCAAACAGTCTCTTTTAAGTTGAGATAAGAGCTGGATGAATTCATGCTGCTTTGAATTCCCTTGGTCATTTTGACAGGTTTATTTGTTCCTGGAAAGGAGATGTGTCTGTTAAGTGTGTGTTATTTGGTTCTTAGGAAGTGAGTGAGTGTGATGTGTGTAAGCGTGTATATTACTATGGGTGTGTGTTATCATTTGGTTCGTTAGGAAGTGAGTGAGTGTGTATATACATGTGGGTGTGTGTATAAGAGGGAGGGCTCAACACCTCTGTAAGCATATCTGTCTTGTGTGGGTGAAAAATGTGGGTAGGTTTTGATTTGTAGGTTTATATATTAATACTATCTATGTTGATAAATTTATGGTTAAGCCCGGCTGGATAAACTCTGTATCCACTTATTTTTATGGAACTCTAAAATATTTCTATTGTTATCTGCTCTGGGCTTTTCTATTCTCTCAAATATAGTGAATTTGGCATGGGTTTTAAAATAGTGTTTTTCTAGGCGGAAATGTTGTTCTACAGGTAATAATCTTTCATGGGGAGTCGACTTAATTCGATTGCGATAATTATTAATTCTGTAGTGAAAGGGTAATTCAGATTTTCCTACATATTGTTTCTGGCATAGTGTGCATTCTAGGAGGTTAATTCTGTTATGACTTCTACAGTTAGAGTCGTGATAGATTTTGAAAGTAGATTTAGTGACTGAGCTAGTGAATGAATTTGTGTGTTTAATGTGGTTGCAGCATAAGCTTCTTTTGTTGTTACATGGTTGGGATAATCCTGTTCTTTTTGTTGTTGGTTTATTACGGATTACCTTGTCCCCTGAAATGTGGTTACTACCTATGATTTCTTTTAGGTTCTTAGGTCTACGATATGATAAAAGACCGTGTTACTCAAACAATTTTTTAGGTCTCGTTTGATATGTAGTATTTTCCAGCGACTTTTGATTATTTGAGATAGTGGAGGCAGAGTGGAGTTGAAAGTAGTTACTAGAGGGATGCGGCTGGGTTTATTTTTAGTCTTTTACATTAGGGTGTCTTCTCTAGGTGTGGAAATTGCTTTATTTATTTGTTCCCTGATTAGGTGTTGTTTATAGCCACGTGTTGTGAATTGATGCTCCAGATTTTCAATGTGTTTGTTTAATTCTTCATTGTTGGAACATATCCTTCTGAGTCTAAGTGCTTGTGAATTAACCTAGTTAATTCTTTTTGGTATTCGGGAAGGGGATCTGTAGGTAATCTTTTGTATGTTTTCTTTGTTTCTATCGAGGTGTGTCTGGTCGATTTGAACCTTTTAAAACCATTTATTCTACATTCAACACCATCACTTGATAAGACACCAGAAGTGTTGAAACAAAATGGCTATTTTTGTAGTGATTTTATAACAGATTTATGTTATAATTTTCGAATAAATCATATATATATATATACATATATATATGTGTGTGTGTGTGTGTGTGTGTGTCAATGAACGGATGCCCGCTCGTGAGGCACCGAGTCATGACAGACTATTGGGCCTTAAACTCACACCTGGCCTCAAGTGGAACTCTTACATACGGTCCATCGCTAAAGATGTAGATGTAGTGGTCGGCTCCCCGTAACTTTCCTGTAAGTATGTGATTCCTCATGTTATCCTTTACCATTAAAAGAACCAGATCTGCCTGAAAATAGAGTACTATTGTCATATTTGGGCGGAAGCTGTCCAGTTCTCACTTTCCAGCCTGGCTAGAATTAAAAAGCGTCTCCGACTCCTTATGGATGACAGATTATATATATATATATATATATATATATATATATATATATATATATATATTAATCAATTCTCCCCAAGCAAGTTGATAATATCACTAACATGCAAGGGGCTAATGAGAGTGAAAAAGAACGAGAAGATTAAAAAAAAAACAGCCCTAAACAGAAAACGGAAGGAGTGTGAACCGGGTGATAAGAGAACATGTCTACTCCATAGGTAAAATATTAATGGATTTATTTTTAATCCGACAAACATTATTTTCATTGGACACCTGTATTTGAAATAGAATTTTATTTTTAAATAGTAAATATTACGTAGTCTTTATCAAGATTTCACAGACCGATATGCCGAATACCCATTAAAAATAAAAACGGAACATCTATTTCAAATACGGATAAATTAATTTTTTAGAAATTCCTTTGTTTCGGCTTCGAATACGAAACTGAGCACATACGGGCTTTTGAGAAAAATGATCTAAACGAAAAATTGTGCTTTCATTAAAAGGGAAAATATAAACTTGCTGGGCTGTTAGCACTCTGTAGCCAAGCGGTCTAAGTCACACTGGACGCAACGACGGCTTCTCCTACAAAGGGGGAAGCAGATTTGAACCCTGCCGGAGAGCACTTTTGCTTTATTAAAGTTGTGCGAGTGAACAGGATGATAGACGTAATACAGAACGTTTAAAATAAAAATGAAAAATAGGGCGTTTATTTGTAATAATAGTATACACTAGGATAACGTTTGAAGTAATAAATATGCTAGATTTCAATCCAACCGATTTGGTATCAGTCGGAGTTTCGACCATCATGCATATATATATATATATATATATATATATATATATATGTGTGTGTGTGTGTGTGTGTGTGTGTGTGTGTGTGTGTGTGTGTGTGTGTGTGTCATTGCATTAATCTTTTTAGAAGACGCATGAAGAAGCCTATCTATCTATCTATCTATCTATCTATATATATATATATATATATATATATATATGTATCTATCTATTTTTATTGCTTTTAGTATTTGTATGTCTGTCTATATTTGTTTTTCATCTTCTTTCTCTTTCTTTCTCGTCAGATATATTTTTAGGGGTGCTGAAAAGTTCTCCATTGACAAAACAACCTCATATCGTAGGTCGTGACGAGATATTTTCATAATCACCTCGTCTATCTCTCTCTCTCTCTCTCTCTCTCTCTCTCTCTCTCTCTCTCTCTCTCTCTCTCTCTCTCTCTCTCTCCCTATACATATATATATGTGTGTGTGTGTGCGTGTGTGTGTGTGTGAGAGAGGGAGAGAGAGAGTGAGTATGCATGAGTGTTTGTGCACGGGCGCGTGTGTATCTATATTGCTTTTGGCCATAATTCACCTTTCTTTTCCACAACACTTCACTTCCTTCTATCACTTCCCAAAATAATTTATAGCGTCTTCATCGATCTAATTGATGTTAAAGGTCGCTCTTGAATTGATAATTGCCTTCTGTGGACAACAACTCGATTGAACCAATGTGTCCTCAAATTCAGCTGTGCGCTCACAACACCACTTGAAAACGGAATAAAAGTAGCGTAAGAAAGTGTGAGAAAGAGCGAGAGAGTAACAGATAAATAAACAAACAAGAGACACTTTAATGTTATATATATATATATATATATATATATATATATATATATATATATATATATATATCAGTTGTATTAAATAAATAAGAATTATTTTAAATAAGTTTTGTTGAACAATATCGACAAGGTCTTCCTGTTCAATTTTTGATTAGGTTATACAAAATTACAAAATTTAAAACACAGTTATTTCATGCAATTGCTTAAGTTTACAAAGTACGTTTTTTATTTAATTTTTCCACTTATTTCGACTATTGCTAAAATCGTTAACAAGAATTGGGTTTTTGACTGTTTATGAATGTGGCTAATGGTGGCGTCCCTTGTTTACTGAACGAATTTTATACACACACGCGCGCGCCCCCCATATATATATATATATATATATATATATATATATATATATATATATATATATATATATATATATGCAGCTTATTTGCGTAAAGTATCTGTTTTAATTAACCAATATTAATTACAATTACCAGCCGGAATGTTT
>OZ038483.1:29987565-29992565 GCA_964036315.1 Acanthosepion esculentum | reverse complement strand
GCTTCTGTCCAGTTTTGACAATCGATGTTGTAGATGTCTTCATAACGTCGGAAATAATCCCCGAAATTTTTATCCTCTTCTAGGGAGTAATTGAATGTTCCTATCGTATTCCACACTGTGTCTTGGGAAAAAGTCGCCTCTTTTTCGATATTTTGTTGTCTGTTACCCGCTACTTTTAATATTAGTTCCTGGAGTTGCATTTGTCTTTCTTCATTTTCTTTCTGCGTTTGTAGTAATTGTTTTTGCCACTTCTCTTCCATTCTTTCTTGGAATTGGAATTGCTATTCATTGCTGGTATTTTACAAGTTCTACTAAAATACTTTTAAAATCCTCCATGATAAGAGTCTTACGAAAAACTCGATTTTCCGTATTTTAATCATCGTAAATCTTTGTCGCCAAGTTGCTGTGGATACTGGCAAAAAAACGGCATTTTTTCTTTTGAGACTCCGAAAAGTGCAAATTCTTGTCGCCCAAGCTGTTGTATTTCCCCTCGACTCTCTCCCTATGATCAAAAATATTCGTCATTGTTTATCTCCATAAGATCAAAATATTTATCTGGACACTCTTCTAGAATGAAAATGTCCTTCTTTGGCTATCTTGGTAGAATCAAAATATTTCACCTCGACTCTCATCTTAGGATCAAAATGATCCTTTTTGTCTAAATTCCTAAAATCAAAACGTTTCTCCCCAAATCTCTTCCTAAGATGGAAATGTTCCTCTTTGCCAATCTTCCTACGATACAAATATTTTCATAGACTCTTTTTCTGGGATCAAAATTTTCGTAAGATCAAAATATTTCACTTCATCGCTCTTCCTATGATCAAAATGTTTCTCCCTGTCTCTCTTCTTAGAATCAAAATATTTCATCCTGAGTTTCTTCTAAGGAACAAATTATTTTTCGTTCATCTTCCTAGGATTGAAAATATTTCTCTACGACTCACTTCGTAGGATCAAAATGTTACACTTTTATATATTCCTGAGATCAAATTATTTCACCCCGACTCTCTTCCTAGGATCAAAAGCTCCTTCTTTGTTTATTTTCTTAGGATTTAAATATTTCTCCTTAGCGCTCTCTCTCTCTCTCTCTCTCTCTCTTTCTCTCTCTCTCTAAGAAGAAGAAGAGGTTCGGAAAGAAATAATTTAATCCTATGAAGATAGAGGAAGATTTTGATTCTCGGAGATTCGGAGAGAAACATTTTGATCTTAGGAGATGTTGGGAAGACATTTTTACTGGGATCAGAATGTTACTCTTTATCTTCCTAAATACAAAATGTTTCATCGCGACTTTCTTCCCCTGATCAAAATATGTTCCTATGTGAAAATGTGACTGATTTTCTCTTGAAATCGGTCTTTCATTTCAGAAAATTATATTCATGTTAAATAGATTTACTTCTAAAGTGTTTTATTCAATTTTTAATAGTCAAATGTATTTTTTTAAATAAATCAAAATTACCTGGCGGGCAGTAATTATACAGTCACTTTTGAGTTATATGCCTTTATTTTTCTTTTTGTTTTTTTTTTTGGGGGGGGGTATACTGAAGAGCTCCATAAAATATCCTCTGGAAATTCTGAATGATTTCTTGTTTGCATCAAGTGAAACTCTCTTCATAATTGGCATAAAACTAGGTAATGTTGGTACTCCAAGATCATTCCAGAGATTACAATAATGAAACGTTTAGGGGGAAAAAACTAGCTCCATCACAGTAATCCGTAAGATTTTGAGGAATCCTGACGCTAGTCATGGAAAATAACTGACACAAAAAAATATCAAAATTTATGAGCTAACTAGACAAAGAATTTTAAGAGCTGCTATATAAAATCCATTAAGAGGTGTTCGGAAAATTATACAAACAATAAACTGACTAAACAAGTATCGAAATCTTACGTTCGCAATATCTTATCCACTAATACGCATATAGCATGAATGCCAGCCGAACCCAATGCAAAAAGAAGTCACATGTCAATGGGAAGTGTTGAACCTAAAGAAGTACCCTGACTTGTAGAGCCTAATCTGGACAGACTAAAACTGCTTCAACCATGACAGACTGACTATTACATTTTATTTATTTATTTATTTTGGTATGATCTCCGCTAGTCAGTTATCATACCAACAATCACAAGGATTGTAGATTTAGTGATGAAGGGATTATGGACTGAGAGAAGTTTACTGGTTGTGGGCTAACGTGTATAATTATAGTGAAAAGAACTTTAAGAGCTCTCCAATACCAATAGCTGCTAGAACACAGCTGATCTACTAATAAATAAAAGACAAGAAAAAAATGGTGATTTTTGTGTAAGACATTATAAGATGCCATTTTGCAAAGACAACGGTTCCGTGTCTCAGAGATAATGCTTCATTTGTAATGAAGTGACTTGTATTGTCTTCAGAACTTAACTCAATAGACAATGTTTCGGTGATGTGAAAAGATATGTGTATGTTGAAAACACCCAGTACACTAATCTTGAGGTGCATAAATAAACACATGGGAGCAAAACCTTCAATCTATGTTCTCTCAGTGAGAGATCGGCCAATTCAGATCCCGAAGGCAACAGATGTAGTCATAAAGTATGCAGATTTTCTAAATAAGGGTCGATTAGTGAAAAGTATTCATTTGTTGAGTTATTATAATTACCGGACAGTTTTGAAAATCTTTATTTAAAATAAAAAAAATCTCCTAAAATGAAGAATGAAAATTAATTCTATTTCTTTAACCCTTTCAGCCTAAATAAGGCGATAATGCCATTATCACGCAAGGGGCCACAGGGAGTGGAAAAGGATGGAAAAATAATAAGACTGGGTCCAGGAAGACAGTAGCTGGCGATCTGTGTTGTATTTACATTTTTGAAGATTGTAGTTGGCAGAGAAGCAAGAAATCGGGAGGAATTTCCACAGGCAAGAAGTGCGAGAAAAGTAACTATTAGAACAAAAAAAAAGCTGCGTCTAACTAGTTCAAGAGTAAAACGATGAAACCTAGTCGCCAATCTAGTAGCACTCATAATTTCTTGTCGTCGAGGTACCAATGGTCATCAGGACAGTTGTCATGAAAACATTTGTAGAAAAGGCAGAAGGAAGCCACATTACGTCGTTGAGAAAGGGACCGAAAAAGAGATGCCAGGTCATCATCCATTACGTTACAGACCAACACTTTAGATTTTTTTTCAATAATCTCGAGGTATATAGTAGGAAGAACAGACCAGATATAACAGCATTATTCAATGCCCGAACGAATGGTAGATTTATAAATGCGTAAAATGGATTCTAAAATGAAAAAAAAATGTACGACACGGCGAACCAACTTTCGTGGCAGTAGACATAGTAATTGATTTAAAAATAAAATTCTTGATGGTGACAATCGGAGAAGAAGAATAACTTTGATTTCTCTCGGAAGATTCTCCTCTAGCCAGTCCATCAGTCTCCCAGACGCAAAATTCTTCGATAACCCTTTGGTATAAATACTGATGCAAACAAGAAAATACAATTCAAGTCAGAAACAACGCAACAGAACAAACAAATATTTCTTGTGTTTTTTCTTTTTCTTTTCCCCCTTGTTTAAATGAAACAAGCACTAATGATTAGCGCCCGTCTCATTAGCACGATTTCTTTATTCATGAATGATTCAGTTTGCGTTCCAGGCTAACCTATAATCAACTAATTAATTATTAATGAGAACAAAGCCTACGGCCGTCCATGTGTCGAGCGTTCTTCAGAGAGAACAACAGGCTTCGTTTCAGCAATGGAATGGGAATACAAGAAATTAGACAAGTGATGAAGGAACAGAATAAGACAAAATGAAAATGCTGCATAAACATGGAAATACAGTAAGGCACAAGGCCACAAGTGAACGCCCTAGATTCCGCTCGTACTAGGCAAAGCTTAGACAATATCGACACCTGCTAATCTTATAATAGCCATGTATATTCGGGCGGGTTAATTTTTCGTATTTTTTAAACAATCAACATTGCACTCACTGTGAAAGCGTGGGGTTGAGGCGGTAAATACTGCTACTAAAATTAGATTCATAGCTTTTACCAACTTTTGAGCATTTAGATTTACAGGTCGTTTGAAAAAAAATCTAAAGAAATACCAAATTTTTTCAGGTTTTTGCTTACAAAGTGTCTTCAAATTTTTACTATTTCAAGAATAAATCCAAATAAAGTTGGTATCTTTTTTATTAGATACAAATGAATGAAAAATACATATTCAAAATAGAATTCAGACTAGAAATCAACACAAGCAAAATATGCCATTTTTAACTGTATTCGATAAGTAAAAATTGTGTAAAAAATTGTAAAAAAATTATGAAAAAGGTTACTCAAGGAATAAGAATTGTTAGATCATTTGTTGGATCATAATTAATAAAAACAAAAACCAGACAAATATATATGTGACACCATAATAATGCTGAACACAAATTATAAGATACAATGTTTTAAACTTGCGTTGTTTATTGAAAATCACACTACATTATAATACAACTAAATTGTTCAGTATAATTTCTCTTTGAAGTAAATGAGGATCTTATCTGATGGCACAATGATTTAGTAATAATGTACGTGTGTCTAGCATCTTTTCCATATCGAGTTTGTAAAGCTTCAGTAAATTATAAATTTTACAAGTCGGTGCTATAAGGCTTTCACTGATCACCGGAATTACATTCCAACATTACGATCTTGAATCTAAATTTAATCTTTAAACGCGTTTCCTCAAAAGAGGGTAATGATTTGTAAAGAGATATTTTGCGTCATTATTTATCATCTCAGGTGCCAAATGTTCAATGGAGTGCAATACCAGGTTTCTAAAATCGACTTGCCCTAATCTACAGATGCTCAACTGTGGCTCATCCAGTGAGGAAAGGACTCACTATTTGATAGTAATAATCTACAGGACTATATGACTGACTGGGACACAGGTTGGAACTAAATATAGTCTTTTTTTATTTTGTCTACAGCCATCTCGGTACTGACTGCGTTCAACGTTGCTTAATTTTGGTTATTTATAT
>OZ038483.1:29910065-29985065 GCA_964036315.1 Acanthosepion esculentum | reverse complement strand
AGTCACCCATGAATTTATATCTATTGTTTTAAATTTCTTGCCTGAATCGCAACTCAAAGACAGACAGACACACACACACACACACACACACACACACACGCGCGCACGCGCGCGCACGCGCGCGCGCGCGCGTGCGCACATATTCTTCTCAAATGTTCAAGCCAGGAGACGAAAATAAATATTCGGTTTAATAAATAAATGAAAGTTCTACTCAAATATGAGTATCCACTAAAAAAACGATTAAGTGTTAAGAATTTGTCGGATTAATAAATAAAAATCAATATATATATATATATATATATATATATATATATATATATATATATATATATATATATATATATAAAAGTGAACATAGAAGTCAACACTAAGAGGCGACAGTCTGTTTCATTATAGATGCAATCGTTAGGCCATAAGTGCTGTTATTTTTCTCGGATATTTATATATACGGGTCAGTGGTGCATTGTGGCTAGTCTATTTTGGCGATTATTTCACCGGAAGTCGTTTATTTATTTATTTGGGTTAAATTATTTTACTTGTTTTTATTTATTTTTATTTTTATTTTATATGTTATATACAAGAGTCATTCAATAAATAAGGTGAATTTTTAGGTATAAGCACTTCTAATACAGATGGAAGTTTACTTTCTCTTTTTTCTCAACGTAGTCTCCCAGCACTGGCACACACTTTTCCCATCTCTGCACAAGCTTCCGTATTCTCTCAGCGTAAAAATCTTTGAATTGATGTCTCAGCCAGTCGCTCACAACACTTTTGACTTCATCGTCACTTTTAAACTTCGTGCCTCTCGTGAATGCTTTCAAGGGACCAAACAGGTGAAAGTCTGAATGGGCAAGGTCTGGGCTGTAAGGGGGATGAGGGAGCAGTTCCCAGCCCAGCTCGTTGATGGTCTGCACCGTTTGGGCCGCTGTGTGATGCCTTGCGTTGTCATGATGCAAGATGACTCCTTCTGACTGATAACCCCTGCGTTAGTCCCAACAGATAAGCTCAAAGTCCTTGCAATGTCATCGACTGTCACCCTTCTGTCAGACTGAATGAGGTCATTGACTGATTCAATCACCTAAGGAGACCTCACCTCTGTAGGCCTCCCAGTCCTGTCTTCATCCTCAATACTGCTCAGTCCTTCTTTAAACAATTTAGCCCACTTGTAGACATTTTTTGGGCTGAAACATGTGGCACCATACACAGTTGACATTCTCCTATGAATTTCAACTGGTTTGCACCCTTCAGCAACCAAAAACTTGATAACTGACCGCTGTTCAATCCTGGAGCATGCTTCTTGGTCGGCCATCATTGTTAATCGCCAAAACTCTCAAAGTTTTTTTTTAATCTGCAAAAGAAATTAAATCCATGTGAAAAAGAAGTAAAACAAATAAACATTAAAAAGTGTAAGCTTCTATCTGTATTAGAAGTCCTTATACCGAAAGATTCACCTTATTTATTGAATGACCTTGGTATATTTTTATTTTTTATGTTCACTTTTATATTTACAAACGCTCTATCTCTGACATTGAGCACTTTATCCCATAAATATAGCACATTTTAAGACTATATTTCTTCATATATATATATATATATATATATATATATATATATATATATATATATATATACAGATAGATAGAGAGACAGACAGACAGATAGACATATATATATATATAGAGAGAGAGATAGAGAGTGAGAGAGAGGGAGAGAGAGAGAAAGAGAAAGGGATATCAGGTGGCGTCAGAAATTTCAAGAACTACGATCTCCTGGCTGAAGTCGTAACTGGATTATTCCGCCATTTTTGCACATTTTCTGACACTACCTTCACAAAGAGGCACCACTGCTACTATGGCTGCTGAAAGTGCTGCCCGTATGACCTAAACAAATTATTGTACAAGTGACGTGATGTGATGTGACAGAAAAAAAAACTACCAAAAGAAAGACAGTATTTTATTTTAATCATTTCACTCCAAGCAAGGCTATAAAGCCACTAAGACACAAAGCGTTACTGAGTGCGAAAGAATATAAAAAAAGAAAACATTAAAAAATAGTGAAAACAATAAAAGCAGAGGAATCAAGAAGACAGTAGATAGCGATTGACATTGCATTTAAATTAGTAAAGATCAAAATTTGTCTGGACAGCAAGAAACTAAATAAGAGTTTCACAAGCGTGAAGTTACATTTAGCCAATATCAGCTGTAAAACGATGAGACCTTTTTGCGATCTATCGTTGGGTTTAAATTGGGATAGTCTCGAAAACATAGTGCAAATCTAATCATGACAATTACCATGAGAATTGTTATATAGGAATAAAGTGTCGCTGCCAACACTTGAGTTTGAACATAGATCGCCAGTGAGCAAACACAGGCGATCCCATTATTGATTTAAGTAGACTACGTGTCCATAGAGACAATGCATATATGGGAGTTAGCCTGTGTCTAATTGATCGCCATTTCTATTTTATATTCTATTATTATTATTATTATTATTATTATTTTAAGCTTTTCACGCTAAGCAAGGCTGGAAGCCACTAGCACGCAAGGGGTTACAGAAGATTTGGAGCGAGAGCAGATAGGAGTGTTAGAAGAAAGGATGTGGAGAAGGATAGTGGATAGATCAAGGCAACTGGAGATGTTGATTGACGTTACATTTGAATAGTTGGAGATTATAGTTGTCAAGGAAACAGGAATAATGAAGGGAGTTCCACAGGCGAGAGGTGCGATACATGGAGCTATTGGAGTAGAAAAGACGTCTACATTTAATATTTTCAACAGTGAAAGGGTGGGTGCGGGATGCCAGCCTCGTACTACGCTTGAATTCATGAGGCCTGGTAACCAGCGAAAGCAGCTCATCGGAGCAATTACCGTGAAAGTATTTGTAAAAAAGACAGAGCGAGGCGACGGCGCGTCTGTGAGAGAGCGACTGCAGACGAGATGACAGATCAGGGTCAATTACGCTGCATACCCGTTTCTGGATCTTATCAAGAACCCCGAGGCAAACAGAAGGGGCTCCAGACCATATATGGCAGCAATACTCCAGGTAAGGGCGAATGGTTGATTTGTAGATTTGATTCCGGGGAGAAAAATTTCCTGGCCCGGTACAGGGAGCCAACTTTCCTTGCGGTGGATGAAGCAATTGACTCAATGTATTTGTTCCATCTCAGGTCAGCGGACAGCGTGAGACCGAACAGCCGCAGAGAGGAGCTCTCGAGAAGTTGGGCTTCAGACATTCTAATTGGAAGCAGGGAAGGATCTCTGTGGTGATTAATAGAAAGCAGTTTTGTTTTGGGGGCGTTAAAGTTAACCAGCCAATTCCTGCCCCAGTTCACAACCGATTATTATTCGGACCTCTATTTTCCACTCTTTTCATTATACTATTTCTTTATTCGGATCACTATCCGTATTACTATTCGAGCGAGTATTATCGAGCAAGTACTATTAGTATGAGTGATATTCGACGGCGTCTGACACCAGTATTGTTCAACGGCGTTACTACAGTTGTATCTACGATTAAAAAGGCTCTACTACAACGAGCATTACGAAAGTGACAACGCGTATTTGTTGGCATTACAAAAGTGTCAAACGAGTGTTCTTTGACATCGAAAATAGAATTTTTCGAAAAGGCACAGGCGGACTACATGACGGTGGTCGGAAAGACGCTGAGGCATGATAGGTCCTGTATCATTGCAGATACTTCTTTGTATTTTATCAAGAATCTTTAAATATATAGCAGGGGCAGCATGTCAGATGTGGCAGAAATATTCGAAGTATGGACGAATGAACGATATTAAATATGTAAGATAGATTCTGGAGAGGAAACTTGTCCCGCACGATACAGTGAAACAAATTACCTCGCAGCGGACCTTGTAATTGATTCAATATAATCTTTCCACTTCATGTCAGGAGAGAACATTAGCCCGAGAAGGCGCAACGAGTTACTTTACTGGTGGTTAGCATCAGCCATGCTGATGGAAGGCAGAAAGGGGTCTCAGATGATTAATAGAAACAATTTTGTTTTGGAAGAGTTAAAATTAACAAGCCATTCCTTGCCCCATTTAACAACAGATTTTCGTTCACTGTTAAGGTCAGGTGATAATTTGACCTTATGGAACCAATCAGACTTTTAAAAAAGACTAATACGTGCGTCCTTGGAAAATCAGTGTTTAAAAATGAATTTTGAGTCTCAAAATTATTAATTCTTAATACATAATTTCCCATAATATACTGACATATAAGCGCGCGATCAAGCACGAAATTTGAAATCATCTGAAGATAATGACTGCTAATGTTTAATCTAGACGTAGGTATATCTTAGCGTATCAGTGTAGAAATTGAGATTGACGTGTCGAGTTCAAATCCCAGCCGATGCTGTTGCGTTCGCTTTCGCACAAATACCTTGGGAAAAGTTACGAATTCATATCTTCTCATTCCAGCTTCACAGAGTAAACTGGGTTATTTAGCTTCAGTTGGTGACAAATCTAGGAGAACAACTATAAATCCTACATTGGTTGGTCGGGGATCTAGCAGCCATAAAAGCCTATGTATGCATTGAGTTTACGCTACGACACAGATAATTTGGCTGCCAATCTGCAGCAGTCTAGTCGTAGAAGCAGTTGTCTAGCGCCTTAAAATAAATTAAACCCATGCATTCAAACAAAGAAACCTCTTTTCATCGGTTTTCCCGCTCCACATAGTAGTACTTTAGTTGTTTCGGAAAATGTAGACACTCGAAACCTGCTGTTAACGAATGCTGTACCTTTCCCACAGTCAAACATATCTTATTTTATTCTTATTTAATAGATATATTTGATAAAATTTCAGCCTGTTTTGTATTTAGAGTTTTTATTCCGTATCGTCTTCTTGAAAACATATTGGGGTGTATAAACATCTCCGCCGACATATCACTTCACTTACGTACGAGTGAAGCAGCTGCATCGCCTAGCGTGGTCCCATATACTACTGGGAATTCTACGGCATTAACATGAATAGTTTGATATCTGTTGAGCACAACAGTTTCCCTTCAGGCCATTGGCGAAGATGGTTTTCCACAGTTTTCTATATTTGGCTGTTCTCGCCATTGTGAGCCCTTTTTCCTAAGTCACACTTCCAACGCAATTTGCTTTCACAAACTTACAAAGTAAGTTATTCAGTTTTTTCTCTACTTCACTCACTATCTGTATGTCATGTGAGCATTAAATTCTTCAAGCCTTCTTCCCTACCTTCTTCTATAATGTACCGTTTCCCGCGTTCATGGCTCTCCAAAGCTTAATTTGATGTGTGGGTGGTGTAATGGATTGGGGCACGGAATGAGAAATCGGAGAGCTGAGTTCAAATTCCAGTCGGTTTAATTATATTCATTTACGCAAAAAATCTTTTAGGAAAGGTAAGAATCTATCTCCTCCCTCAGATATGGGTTAAATAGTAGGACATGTATCTGGAATAGACATTGTTATTCTCAACAAATTGTTAATGCAATATTCACTCGCAAAAGAAAGGAATTATTCTTACAGGCTTGAAATACCCACAAAGGGGTGATAAGCCATAAAAAAGGTCCTGCTCTACCTTTCATTTACACAAGCTCATTTTGTAGATTACTCGACGTTTACCTTTGGCCCACTTTGTAAAGGTTTAAGTATTTATTTCTTATTTTCATTATAAGCGTCCGTCTTGTACTCATTTTTCTTAAAACTTTCTCGTTGCTCACATGTTCCGTCTATGGCATTCTCATCATCCTTCTGCAGAACCATATCTCTATTGCCTCAAGTCTCCTCTTCAATTAGGAAGAAATTTTCCAGCATTCACTGTCATATACGAATATAGATATTACATAGCAATTCAACACACCTTTTTTTTTCTTAAGTTTATTTTTCGGTATCATAATGTTTTGGTTAGTTTCAAAATTCAGGATTATTTTTGTACAGGAACATCAAATTCTAGCCTTCGTTGAAAGCACAAAACTACTCAAGCCACTAAGCAGACATTGTTAGCCATTTACTCAGGTTATCTAGGTTTAGCATAAGACCATAGTATTGGAGTTACAAGTAAAAATGTCACAACTGAAATGTCTTTCTACGGAGGCCTTATTTTGCATAAAAATAAAATGTTCACTTTGTTATACATGCTCTGTCCGTCAAGATTAAATGCATTATTGCTGTTTAATAAACTCAACTTGTGTACAGCTCAAATCGGGATAAGTAGATAATATTTTGTGCTAATCTGTTGAATAATCTAATTCTGCACGACCATGAAAACGGACCTTCGACATACTGACTTTGAAATGGGTTTGAGCACGAACATCAAGCGCCAAGAGACAAAAAAACATCTGTTTCTTGAACAGGAGGCTAGATAAATTGCATGATGTTGCTAAATATACGTTATATAATGCTACATGCGCAGAAGCAATGATACTTTTTGAAAGAACCCTATACAGAGAGCTGATGCACTATATACGACAAGGTCCCCAAACCACACTTCGCAGGTTTTGAATTCAGAGATGTCCTCCTCCTAGAACTTTCGCCATCACTATATGTACATACATATTTACCTCCCTTGATAACGTTAATTTTTGCATAAAAAAGGCGCGTTTCATGTGCATTTAGAAAAAAAATGAAAACTCTCTATTACATTGTATTTTGTCTTAGAAATACACCGCTGAGGATAATCTTGGACGAGTACTTGGGAAAATAAAAGAAATAGGAAAAACTATGACGCATTCCTTATTGTGTTTAATGGCAACATTGAGAAATTGATCCGTAAATTTGAAAGGATTAAAATTAAAATAGACTAGATGTCTAGATTATTCAATAAAACATGCTTGAATGAAGATATGCTGCATATGTATATGTATATGTATATATATATATATATATATTATGTGTATTTATATATATACATATATATATATATATATTATATATATTATGTATTATGAATATATATATGTATTATTTTTGTATATATATACGTATTATGTATATATATATACATATATTTATATATGCAATATATACACACACACACACACACACACATATATATATATATATATATATATATATATATATAAGCATGAGACTCGGGTTCGTATCTCACAGGGGTCGATTTGTCAGGAAAGTGAATACTTGATGGTCTCAGCCTGCGTAGGCGGTTCCAGAATTTGGCACCAGAGTGCCTGAAAGCCAAACTACGAGTTGATCCTTGTGAGTGTAATTGGATAGAGGAATCTTTTCGTTTTGGGCGTTGAACAAACACAAATGTGCGTGAATAAATGAATGCGACAGACGGCCAATCAGACAGGTAAACTTGAAAATCAAGAATCGCCAGCCATATATATATATATATATATATATATATATATATATATATATATATATATATATATATGTGTGTGTGTGTGTGTGTGTGTGTGTGTGTGTGTGTGTGTGTCGTTTGGGGACCTTATGGCACGTAGTGCACCAGACCTCTGTATTCGGCCTCTCAAAAAATGTGGATGATTCTGCACAAAACCTTCACCATTATAATCAAATCATGTGCTGTGGTCGGGCTGTCGGTTTCCTTGGAACTGATCTGCTTGACCCTCGTACGTCGAATTCGACGGGAGAGCCGAGTATATATATATATATATATATATATATATATATATATATATATATATAATCATTTTACCCCAAGGTAGGTGGTAATGCCACTAAGACCCTTGGAGTTAGTGGAAGTGAAAGAGAATAAAAAGACTTTAAAAGGAACTGGAAGCCCAATCCTAAACAGAAGAAAAAATTAACTTCCCTATCTGCTTTTTGTATGAATGATTCATGTAATGTAAATTGAACTACACCACATACTTGATATTAAAATAACTGATCCGATGTGCAAATTTCTTATAATAACGGTGACATTCCTCTATTTATTGAACAATTTAGTTCATACCATATTGACTGGAAAAAAAACAACCTCTACAAAAGAATTCTCATATTACTATATTAGTACAAAAACGCACAATTCAATTTTTTTTAAAAATTCAACCTCAGCGTTGCGACCGCACGCTCCAAAAAATTTTCAGTTAACAATAACACATTTCCCAAAAAAACATATTTCGGGGTACATCTTAACTTTCGTTGTCCTGTTATTACCTGGATTTAAAAAAGACATATCTATTTCTATACCTGAGGATGATTGTATGAACAACCGAAAGCTGGTAGTAAAAAAAGACCTTATACAACTGGAATTTATAAACAGGGATCATAACATTCATGTGTAGGTTTGAGGTCAATGTATTTTTATTAAAAATTGTTTGCGAGAGTGATTCTTGCCATTTATATAATTAACTTCATTATCTGCTTTTTGTATGAATGATTCATGTAATATGTATATATATATATATGTATATATATATATATATGTATGCATATATATATGTATATATATATGTATATATATGTGTATGTATATATATGTATGTATATTATATATATGTATGTAAATACATATGTATGTATATATATATATATTTATATATATATATAATATATATATATATATATATGTGTGTGTGTGTCTAGTCTTGCTTTACACATCATTTCCTAAAAAACAAAATCTTCTAAAACATGAAATGACAAAAGACTGTGACGCCGTTTTTAATATTACACATTGAAAACGAGGCGAGGCGAGGCGGGACAATCAATCTCAGCTGGAAAAAAAAAAGAGAAAAAAATCCTTTGAAGTTGTGTAAATATTAGCACGGGGTCGACGGACAATCTTTGGTGTTCCATCGATCTCATTAGGAACAAAAACAGTATGTTTAATGACAAGTAAGCAGTGACCTACGCCCTGGACTATTTATGGAAAGGAAGGAAGGAAGGAAGGAAGGAAGGAAGGAAGGAAGGAAGGTATGAAGGGAGGGAGGGAGCAAGGGAGGGAGGGAGGAAGGAAGGGAGGGAGGGAGGAAGGAAGGGAGGGAGGGAGGAAGGAAGGGAGGGAGGGAGGGAGGAAGGAAGGAAGGAAGGGAGGGAGGGAGGAAGGAAGGAAGGAAGGAAGGAAGGAAGGAAGGAAGGAAGGAAGGAAGGGAGACAAAATGTTTTGACAAAAAGGGGTAATTTCACAAAATCCGCATCTGGACAAAGAAAGAAAGAAAGAAAGAAAGAAAGAAAGAAAGAAAGAAAGAAACGAAACGAAACGAAACGAAACGAAATGAAAAAGTTAGAAAGATTTCCGATGAAGTCTTTAATTAAAAGAGTGAAATGTCAAGCCAATATAAAAGAAGGAATGGACAGAAGAAACCATGGGAAGAACGATATGGGAAATTGTATGGAAAAATTTTATTTGAAGGTTATCCAACCTCGAAATGAAATATTTTTCAAGAAAGAAAGGTTGTTAAAAAAAAGTCAAGGTGTGAAAACCTGGTAATATATATATATAGATAGTAAATACCTACCGATCAATAAGAACCGGACAAGAAGAAAGACTTAAATTAAAAGAAGAACAGATGGAAGGAAATAAAATCTATGGGTGACGAAAAATGAAATAAAATTCTAAAGGATAAAACAGAAAAGGGTTTAGAAACGGACTTAGAAAAATAAAAAAGAAAGAAAGAAAGAAAGAAAGAAAATAAAGAGACGCAACAAAGAATGAGATAAAAGAAAGAAAATAAATGAAGGACAAAAGAATGGGAAAAGAATAAAAATCAAAACAAAGACAAAGAATGAAAGAAAGAAAAAAGAAATAATCGAAATAAAAGAAGAAAGAAAAGAACAAAAAATGAATAAATAAGAAAAGTATGAATGAAAGAAAAGTGAATAAAAATAAATGAAAGAAATCTAAATAAAGAATGAATGAAAGAAAAGAAAGAGGAAAGAATGAAAAATGAAAGATAAAAAACAGAAAAGAAAGAATTCCAAAAAATTGTTGAACTGTAGTAATTTAACACGTCTCTTCTTAATAACTTATTATAATGGTATTTTAATTCAAAACAAATGAATAATCTACACGTTACATCTCAACTATTCGTTCATCAACAAGAAAAGGTTAACAAACACGGTATTCCTTGATAAAATCATAGTGTTACTGCTATGTCCAAGTATTGTATTCGCGTCCTGGGTAAGACGATAAACTACATCCGACAGCAAGGATCAGGAAGTTTGAGAAGCGTGAAATCACCTCTTCATTAATGGCGTTCGCAGGTCCACTCTGACCCGAGCTGGTAGCAACTGTTAGGGTCCCAGCTATGGGAAAATAGTTAATCCCCAAACTGGGGTCAAAACGTGTAAGAATAGGTTTGATTAACAGCAATATATTTTTATAAAAAAGATGATGACCAGCAATGATCTTTTAAAGAAGAAATTATTAGCAGCAATGCATTATTACAAGCAATACTTTTTTGGAAAAAAGTGTTACCAGCAATTCATTTTAAAAAAAAAAGTATTACCAGCACTAAAAATCTTATCGACATTAAATAACCCATTGAGGTTGATATGCCGTAAAATAAATCAAACCAAACCAACCATTGTATTCTGGTACACTTACATAACTTTTAGTCTACCAACTTTTCTGTCTACTTACATTTATACTTGATCAGCCTATGAACATTTTAGCCGACTCATGTATATTTTATTTATACTATTAACACGCAAACTATTTTCCTCTTTTTCTTTTTCTTTTTTTCACAACGCTTCGGTCGTTATGTCTTCTGGTCTTCATCAGGTGTATGTCGATGTTGGTAACCTTCAGTGAATTTACAGTTTCTGCTGTTTCATGGCTTCAGTGTCTGCATCGAGCATGCCAAATAGTAGCAACTCTTATCTGTAAGCGGGTTAGGTGTAAGATTTCAATTTCTCCACATAGAATTCTTCCACGTACAGTAGTTCGGCGGATTCAAACATTGGTTTGCGAATTTGGGGAAACAGTAATGGCCGGGAGTTGTTTACTTGGACTCAATGGAGACAGAGCGAGCAATAACTGAGCAGTGCTAAAAATAAGAACGATATCCCTAAACATGAGCAGTGAAAAAAAGAACAGTCTGTTCCCGTAGATTAAATAAAGTGTTCAGAATTCGGAATTTCCTGTAGGTGAACCGACATACACCTGGTTGAGGCCGGGAGGCACAATGGACGAAATATTGTGATAACAACAACAAAGATGAGGATAAATAAATAAATAATAAAGTAAATAATGATAATTCCTCATCGCAGGAATTCAGACAGAAAGATTAGAATCTATCTCTATTTACTTTCCAGAACGGCATTATACGAGGGTCATTCAATAAATAAGGTGAACTTTTCGGTATAAGGACTTCTAATACAGATAGAAGCCTACTTTCTTTTTTTTCAACGGAGTCTCCCAGCACTGTCACACACTTTTCCCATCTGTGCATAAGCTTCCGTATTCCCTCAGCGTAAAAATCTTTGGACTGATGTCTCAGCCAGTCGCTCAGAACACTTTTGACTTCATCGTCACTTTTAAACTTCGTGCCTCTCGAGAACGCTTTCAAGGGACCAAACAGGTGAATGCCTGAAGGGGCAAGGTCTGGGCTGTAAGGGGTATGAGGGAGCAGTTCCCAGCCCACCTCGTTGATGGTCTGCACCGTTTGGGCCGCTGTGTGAGGCCTTGCGTTGTCATGATGCAAGAAGACTCCTTCTGACTGATGACCCCTGCGTGTGTCCCAACAGATAAGCTCAAAGTCCTTGGAATGTCATCCACTGTCACCCTTCTGTCAGACTGAATGAGGTCATTGACTGATTCGATCACCTCAGGAGACCTGACCTCTGTAGGCCTCCCAGTCCTGTCTTCATCCCCAACACTGCTCCGTCCTTCTTTAAACAATTTAGCCCACTTGTAGACATTTTTCGGCTGAAACATGTGGCACCATACACAGTTGACATTCTCCTATGAATTTCAAGTGGTTTGCACCCTTCAGCAACCAAAAACTAGATAACTGACCGCTGTTCAATCCTAGAGCATGCTTCTTGGTCGGCCATCTTTGTTAATCGCCAAAACTCTCAAAGTTTTTTTTTTAATCTACAAAAGAAATTAAATCCATGTGAAAAAGAAGTAAAACAAAAAAAATAAAAAAAGAGTAAGCTTCTATCTATATTAGAAGTCCTTATACCGAAAAATTCACCTTATTTATTGAATGACCCTCGTATTAAGTTGCCTGGCAAAATAATGCTATTTTTCTGGTGTATAATTACTGTATAGAAGAGCTGCTTCGGAACAAAGATTATTACGTATTTCCTATAAATGCTAATTGCCCGTATTTCATTCTGTGTATAATTCTTCGACATGCTATAATTTTAAGCAGGTTTGTCTCCCCGTATCGATAACAACTGAGTAGTGAGTTCGATCCTCACTAGGTGCTCTGTACTTTCGACCTTCTGCCACATTTAAGCTTCACATAGTAAATCACTATAACTATCTTAAATATAAGATACCGTGTATGCGTGTGTCCACTTCCACTTGTCCGATTTCAATGATAAAAGCCCATTCAAAAGCCCTAGAAATGTTAATCGCAGGGAACGATTTTCGTTAAGCTCAGATTCAAGGTTGCCAGATTATGCGCGGTTAAAAATAATATATTAATATATTATACTAGCGATTATCATTGCTTTCATGATTAGGGTGGCAACTAAGCTAGCTCCTGTGGAGGACCGTTGGTTTGGCCATATCACAATAGCTAGGGAGGAGTAGATACGATAGGCATCATTAAACTTCAGAAGAACTCAAAATTGATCGCTACATTTAAGTATTGAATTAATGTTTAGGCTTACCTTTTAAAAGTTCAACGATGATTCTTCTGCTGCCATTTAATTTAAAGACGATTTGATGTACGTAGATTGTTATTTTCCGTACAAGCAATTATTTTTATTTCACGAGTGACAGAACAGGAGAAAATTTATTAGATAAAATTAATATAGTATAAAGATGAGAAAATAGAAATTACTTATACATTCAACATTTAGAGTTAGAGAAACATAACAGCTAATTAAGTAAAACCTATACTATAGAATACTATATGATGAATAGAAAACTGGAGAACAATTATCCAACGAATTCTGGGATTAAAAATCCCAAGCTCCACTATTTTATAGTAATTTATAAGCTACATGCTCAATATCTGTATTATATATTATCTACTTTTAGGTGATATGACTCTTCAGGTTTAACTAATTTGCATAATGATTTTCAAAAAAACTATATTTCATTAATTAACTGTGCTTCATTAGTGTTCTTTTATTGAAGGATTGTTTTAATTTTCATATAAAAAATAGATCTGTTTAGGAATATTGTCTTATATAATGCAGAAAAATGTTTGAAATTTGCCTTTTACTTGGCCTTCAACAAGTTGGTATCTACTTGTAAAACTTTCCTTAACTATAACAAGCCAATTCATCAATGAAATGTTCATTTAAAATTTTTGTTTCAAAGATTTCAAGTATCGAATATATCTTAATTTGCGATGCGATAGCGAGCGGGCGAAGCCTGCTAGTATGTATATAAAATTTCAGACTTTAAAAATCCTCTGTATTCTATTCTTTGATATGCCAAGTTTCGTGACCAATCGTGGCTCTCCACTAACCCATGTCTTCTGCTCTAAGTAACTTTTAATATTTTACCATCTCCTTTTGCCCATGTTCTGCCATTAATTCGCACAGGTTCATTAAGTTTGGTTTGGTTTATTTTGTTTTACGGCATATCAACCTCAATGGGTTATTTAATGCCGACAACATTTTTAGGATAGATTCGTATGAATAGAATATGTATTCTTTGGTTTAGATTGGTTTGGTTTATTTTGTTTTACGGCATATCAACCTCAATGGGTTATTTAATGCCGACAACATTTTTAGGATAGATTCCTATGAATAGAATATGTATTCTTTGGTTTAGATTGCTTTGGTTTAGATTGCTTTGGTTTATTTTGTTTTACGGCATATCAACCTGAATGGGTTATTTAATGCCAACAACATTTTTAGGATAGATTCGAATGAATAGAATATGTATTCTTTGTTTTAGATTGGTTTGGTTTATTTTGTTTTACGGCATATCAACCTCAGTGGGTTATTTAATGCCGGCAACATTTTTAGGATAGATTCGTATGAATAGAATATGTATTCTTTGGTTTAGATTGGTTTGGTTTGTTTTGTTTTACGGCATATCAACCTCAATGGGTTATTTAATGGTGACAAAATTTGTTATTGCTGGTAATATTTTGTTTTATCAAAAATCTGTTTCTGGTAATATCTTTCCTTCAAAATTGTATTGCTGGTAATAATTTGTTTCAAAAAAGTATTGCTGGTAATAGTTAACTATTTGCCCATAGCTGGAACCCTAACAGGCGCTACCACCCCGGGTCAGGGTGGACCTGGGAACACCAGCAATTAAGAGGTGGTTCCACGCTCCTCAAAACCTCCTGATCAGAGGCCTTGCTGTTGGACGTAGTTTAACGTCTTACCCAAGACGCGGATGCAGTTTAACGTCTTACCGAGGACGCGGATGCAGTTTAACGTCTTACCCAGGACGCGGATGCAGTTTAACGTCTTACCCTGGACGTGGCACATTAAGTAGGTTGCTTGCTGTATTCCTCTGCTTTCCTGGCCTCCAATATGTCCTGTAAGCGTTAAAATCTACAACCGCTCTTTTCTCGGGAGGGCTTACGGCCATATCACGCTGAAACAACGGTTCTCGTCCGATCACTGAAGTTAAGCAACGTCGAGCCTGTTCAGTGTCTAGACCGCTTGGGAATACCAGGTGCTGTACGCTTGGATGTGCAGGTGGATAACGGTTCGGGATTGAAAATCGGCGAAATGTGTTCCAAGTCCAGTCGCGTTCGTCATATTCACTTATTCTCGAATGCCTTTTTTTTAAGCAAATCACCCCCAAGCAAGGTGGGAGTAGCACTAGCACACAAGGCGTTACAGAGTGTGAGAGTAAGAATAAAGAGGAAAATTTGGAAAAAAGATAAAGAGAAAGGAAAGGGATCAAGGTCAAGGCATTAGAAAATGTCGATTTGAATATTTGAAGATTATAGCTATCGGGGAAGCAAGTGATAGGGAGGTGCGAGATAAGAAGCTGTTGGAGTAGAAGATGTGGCGACAGTGAAAGGGTGGGACCGATATGCCAACCTAGTAGCACGCTTAAATTCATGCAGTTTGGGAACCAGTGAAAGTAGCTCGTCGCTGCAGTTGCCATGAATATACTTGTAGAAAAGACAAAGGGAAGCCACAGAACGTCTGTGAGAATGTGACTGTAGACGGGATGCTAGATCAGGACCATTTACGTTGCATATCCGGCTCTGGATTGTGTCGAAGACCTCGAGATGAACAGGGGGAGCACCAGGCTATATATGGCAGCAGTATTCCATGCAAGGACAAATTACTCTTGGGAAAGGTTTGAATCTACATCTTCTCCCTGCAGCTATGGGTTTAAAAAGTAGGGTTTGTATCAGTACATTATTATTATTATCACAAAAAATAATTCTCACAATCGAAAAATATTTTCTGGCTTTAAATAATCAGCAAAAGGTTGATAAGCCGTAAAAAACAAGTCACTGTACGTACCAGAAACTTAGTCTGTCTGTTGGTTGTAAGTATCCTCTTCTTGCAGTTCCCATCCTCCTTAAAACGTCCTCATTGCTCACATGTTCTGTCCGCTGTATTCTCAACATTCATCAGCAGAACCCTATGTCTATCGCTTCGAGTCTCTTCTTCATCAGTGAAGAGATTGTTCAGTATAAACATCGAAATGGGAGATTAGATATTACATAACAGTTTATTTTAATGTTTTTTTTTGTTTTGTTTTGTTTTGTTTTTTGTTTTTTGTTTTGTTTTTTGTTCTCTTGTTTTATTATCTCTTGATACGATGCTTAGTTTCTGGAAGGCATCTTTCCAGATTCCTATGCGGGTTTCTGTGCGCCACTTTCCTTCGTCTGTTACTACACTACCCAGTTAGATATTGACTGTTAAATCCCAGAGCGTTTTACTTCCCCGTCTTCTCGTCTCTCTTCATTTTACCTTACCAACTCAGTTTTAATTATCTTTACTCCACTTTGTAATATTGAATATCCAAGCGCTCATTTTTCACACCCTGCAACCCCTGTCCCACAAGCGAAACGTCGCAAGCTCCACTCTCTATAGCTATTTCCATGGCAAATGTTCAGAAAAGTTTCGTTATTTGGTGCCGCCTTCTCGGGCCATTATAGATAAGATTCGCCATACCATGTACACATAATGGAATTATCCACTTCATATTCAATCGATAAGAAGGAAGTTCCACACAGACCGCTTCTTCCCAAGAGCCGCTGCCTTGTGGAAGCGATTCCTGAGTGAATGCTTTCTGGATTACAGCATTTTTAATCTTTTCACGGCTAAGTTAAACCGTTGTTTATACTACATATCATAATCTACACTTACTTCCTATTCTTACGTTCATAAAACAACCTCATTCAATAACCCTCTATCTTGAGTGGTTCTTGGGAATTTTATTGGGGGAACAATAGTAAAAAAAATATCATTCAATTTGAACTGTTTACACTCAAATATAACTGCGTGCACGGGTGTGTACAGTGATGAGTTGAGGGTTCATGCCTTTACAATTATGTTCCTAATGTTGACAGATGATAATGATGTTGATTTCCTCGGGCCTTTTTCTAATTCGGGAAAACTGGCAGCATTGTGGCTCTTCATTTTTTGACCATTTTTTATTGTATGAATTTAATTCAAGGTCTACATGATTTCGATTCGACTCACATTGCAAACCCAGTCTCCATCACATCCCTCCTTCTCTTCTTTACACCATTTTGTTCGTTTCAATAAACCTACAGCCAAACGTCTCTTTCGCGTTTTTTTTTCTTTTCCCGCCAAAAAAGCCTAATGAAGACATTGCATTATTGATCAGACCAGCTCACCAACCGATCCACAAAAACTAAAATAAAAACTTTAAACTACCCTGATTACAAAAAAAAAATGGCCATTTTCAGAAATACATGCTATGACAAAAAGCCAGTGTAAAATTATAAAAAAAAATAATAATAAAAGAAAAGGGAAAAATCATATAATTATATGTTCAAAATTGGTCATCCCTAAGGCTATTAACAATTAGGATTAAAACCTGCTGAAGGCCATCACTCTGTCTATTTATTGGCTGGCTACCGTCAACACAATTTGGTTGTTCGAAATTAATTCTGACGGCTATTTGTGGTCCAATCATTATTGGGTGTTACAAAAACTACAACAACGCCTACGACTAAGAATATTGTGAATAAGAGACTTTGAAAAGAGACTGCTTAAATAGTCGCAATTGTAACTGAAGCGTTAGTAATTAATGAAATTTTAGCAGTAATAATAATAATAATTAAAAATAAAATGTTAAGATAAAATGGGGATGAATTAATAATGCTAAAATAATAACAATTAAGAAAAGAATTATCGATAATATATTTTACGAAGATACACATGCCGTCAAAGGCAATGCGGTAATTTTGCAGCAGCATTGTCTTCATAAAATATAAGACACATGCAATTTTACGGGGATTCACTGAATGTAAAACTAAATTGAATATAAAATTGAACAAACTGTGTTCTCTTGGAATTATTGTAAGTTTTATACAAGATTAATTATGATAATTTTTTACATGGAAATGTGCTGCACACACAATATATATATATATATATATATATATATATATATTGTGTGTGTGTGTGTGTGTGTGTGTGTGTGTGTGTGTGTGTGTGTGTGTGTGTGTGTGTGTAGCACACAAACTACGACTGGCAACAAATCGGTCGGGATCCTATCCTGGCTTGAGGCTTTGGACGTCCAGTCGCACGGAGGAGCTGTGGCACAAAGAAACAGTACTGTCTGTGAATGAATATATATATATATATATATATATATATATATATATATATATATATATATATATATATATATGATAAACTCTTCCACTGATTTCGATATATCAAAATCCGACAAACTCATTCAGTTTTATGTTTGTATCGTATATATATATATATATATATGTATATATATATATATATATATATATACCTACCTTTTGGTGTGCAACTGATTCCCATAACTCTATACTTATATATACATATATATATATATATATATATATATATATGTGTGTGTGTGTGTGTGTGTGTGTGTGTGTGTGTGTGTGTGTGTGTGTGTATATATATATATATATATCAAGTATGTGGTGCACTTCAATTTACATGACATGAATCATTCATACAAAAAGCAGATAGTGAAGTTAACTTCACTATCTGGTTTTTGTATGAATGATTCATGTAATATATATATATATATATATATATATATATATATATATATATATATATATATATAAAAGTGGACATGGAAGTCAGCACTTGGAGGCGACAGTCTGTTTCATGCTAGTGCAATCGTCAGGCGATTGCACTAGCATGAAACAGACTGTCGCCTCTAAGTGCTGACTTCCATGTCCACTTTTATATTTACACACGCTCTATCTCTGATATTGAGCACTTTACCCCATAAATATAGCACACTTTAAGACTATATTTCTGCATATATATATATATATATATCATGGACTCGATTTCGACGGATGAGAATCCGACAACCTCATTCAGTTTTTATGTTTGTGTCGTATATATATATATATATATATATGTGTGTGTGTGTGTGTGTGTGTGTGTGTGTGTATGTGTGTGTGTGTGTGTGTAGCAATTTTCAACACCCAAATTTCTGAAGATTTAAAGACGACTGACAGGGCATTACGATTAAACTATTTATTCAAATTTTATTGTCTTTGTATAAGTTATTTCTTTACTGAACATGAAGTGTGTTAAAACTGTTCAAATGCTGCGTTTTCGGCTATTCTATTAACCATTTTCAAGGATGTTTTTTATATTTTAATTTTTAACTGAATGTGTAGAATTTTCTATATGTATCTGGAGTGAAAGGAATGTTCAATATTATTATTATTATTATTATTATTATTATTATTATTATTATTATTATTATTATTATTTTCCAAACACTGTCAGCACATTGTGGCAGTGTTCATAGTTGATGTTATTGAATGTTGTTGTTTCTTTTTTCAATAACATCAACTATGAACACGGCCACAATATGCTGACTGTGTTTGGAAAATAATAATGATTTTAACAAAAACATCCCTATCACTCTTAATCGGACAAACTATTTCTGCTGACATAAAGGGGAAAGATTATATTGAGTCAACTGCTAGGTATATTCCTAAGGAAGTTGGTTCATTGTGTCGTGCTTATTTTTCTCGGTAGAATCTCTCTTACATATTTAAAAGTCTACCATTCTTCTATGCACTGAATATTGCTGCCACACACAGTCTAGTGCTCCTGCTATATATTTACAGATTCTTGAGAAATTCTGAAGAAGAATCTGCAATGTTAACAGTGCTGACCTGGCATTTTAGCTTCAGTCACTTTCCAACTGCCATCATGTAGCTTCCCAGTAACTTTTCTATAAATATTTTTACGGTAAATATCCTGTTGAACTTTCCTCTATGGTACCTAGATTTTTATGAATTTAAGCGCAGTACTAGATTGGCGGCAAGGTCTCATCATTTTGCACCCGAAATGACTCTATGTAACTGTAAGTTCTATTCTGACATAATCTTTTCTCGCACTTCTCGTCTGTGGAACTCTCTCGCGGCTTCTTGCTTTCCAGCCAACTTTGATACTGAAAATTTAAATACAATTTCACTTGTTACCTTCTATCTTCTTGATTCCACTTTTATTTTATCGTTCTCGCACCTTCATAACGTTTTTCTTTTTCTTATTTTTCACACACTCTAAAATCTTGTGTCTTAGTGGATTTATTGCCTTTTGTTAGGGGGAAATGATTTTAACATACCTTACGCATATTATATGTATATTATTTACATATGTGTAGTATTTTATAATTATTAACGCTATTGTTGTATTGTATTTTACAATATAGACTTTCTCTTTATATTAAAAAATTTAAATTTGCTCTTCTTGACTAAATCTTGACGTTTCGAAGTGACGATAATCATGAATTCTACCTTTTAGGTCGCTGGAAGTATAAATCGTCAAAGAAATCTAACGAGAAAAAAATGAATTAAGAAGCAGTGTCATCCTTAATTAATAAAAACATATTCCTTTGCTATTTTGTCACATGTTCACTTATGGAATCTTTGGAAGAATTTTCAAGATTGTTAAGTCCTTTCTATCGGGTAAGGTCCATGTATGTCATTGTTAAGTCATTTGAAGACTGAGAATAATGCAAACGTCCCTTAATGCTACCTCCTCGGTCCTACCATTTTTCTGTTCCATTTTAACGATCTTCCTATGATCATTCTCACATTATTAGTAAATATATATATATGCAGACAATCCTGGTAGTCAATCTCGCCATTCGCCTTGCCCACATACGTGGATAGAAAAAAATGATTTTAATATCCAACATGTCTTTAAAAAAGCAAGCTAGTTACGTTTCATCATCACAGAGAAGGACTTGAGTTTTCTCCGGGAATGATGATGAATTGCACCCAACGCGGATCATCTGTTGAATCTCACGCTCACGCCAGACCAGACCAGACCAGACCAAAAATATAGCACGAGTGTGGGCTGAAATGTTTATAAGCTGACTATGATGAATGATGCTAGAGCTGTGAAATCTTGTATGCATTAATTTCAATCCTCTTTATTAATAATTTCATTGTTTCTTTCCAGGTACAATGATGGGCTGAAAAGTTAATTGGCTGACAATAAAGTAGAGATGTTAGAGCAGTAAAATCTTGCATGCATTAATTTCAATTCTCTATTAATAACTTCATTATTTCTTTCCAGGTACGATTATGGGCTGAAAAGTTCATAGGCTGACTATGAAGGTGTGATGCTAGAGCAGTGAAAGCTTGGATGCATTAATTTCAACTCTCTTAATAATTTCATTGTTTCTTTCCAGGTGCGATGATGGGCTGAAAAGTTCATAGGCTGACTATGAATGTGTGATACTAGACATGTGAAATCTTGCCTGTATTATTCTCAACTGGTTTGAACTGCCCAATTCTCACATTCCAATCTCGACAATGTTCAAACTTTTCAACGTAGATTTGTGCTTGATGAATTATTTTCCACTCTGACAAGATCTACAATGGATAGAAAATTGTGGAAAGCAATGATCGCGCACATTCTGAAAAGATATGGTCCATGAAGATGAAGCCTTTAAAGGAATTATTAATGCAGTTAACTGATTGCACAAGTAATAAAGAGTTGATTAAACTAGAAGCATTCTTCTCGGATTTTCTTAACATTATGTAAAAATGACAGAGAATACTTTACACCGAATTAATAATAATACCTTCTTGACATTTTCCGTTATTAGTATTGCATTATTAAATAACAATTTTAATTTTATCAATAATTATTAATTAAAATAATAATTTTAATTGTAAATAGTATGTAATTACTTATGATTAATTGATATTAAATGATTCAAATGTTCGCTGCTGAAGTTGTTATGGCGACAAGAGATCGATTGGAAGCCACGCTGACAGTTAAGGTAATCTTAAGAAAAGTTATTAGGAAATTAATTTGGATTGCGTGAAAATTCAAAATGGTGATAATGAAGTCAATGCAAAGGAATACAATGAGGGATGGAGCAGAGAAAATGAAAGTGTAAATTGAAAAGATGGGAAGGAGGGAAAAGGAAAGGAAAAAGGAAAGGAAAATACCGAGAAATCAAAAAAAGAATACAAGAAAGGAAAAGAAAAAAACGTGGAAAAAGGAAAGCGAGTAAAGGCAAAGGGAAAAGAAAAAGAGAAAAGGAAAATACGAAAAATAAATGGGAAAAATAGGAGGAAGTGAAAAGGAAAGAGGAAAATGAGAAGGTAAATAAGAAGAAAGGGAAAAGGGAAAAGAATTGAATAAATAATAAGAAAAAGAGAAAAAGAAAAGGAAAAATAGGAAAAATAAGAAGAAAAGGAATGAAGAAAAAATGAAGAAAAAAGCAAAACTTAAAATAGAAAAAACGAGAACTAGGAAAAGAAGAGAGAAAGAAAATGGGAAATAAAAGAGAGAAAAGGCGAGAGAGAAGAGTAAATGGAAAGGGAAAGAAGAAGAAGAAGAAGAAGAAGAAGAAGAAGAAGAAGAAGAAGAAGAAGAAGAAGAAGAAGAAGAGGAGGAGGAGGAGGAGGAGGAGGAGGAGGAAACAAAAACAAGAACAAGAAGAATTAAAATACGAGGGATACAAAGGGAAAAGGAAGGAAAAAGACAAATTGGAAATGAGGTGAAAAGAAGAAAAAGGGAAATATTAAGAAGAGAAAAAGAAAAGAGAAAGGGAAATAGTGTTTTACTGAGGTATCAAAAACGGCAGTAGAAAACAGGAATTGTTTTAACAACAATTTCATTACCTTTTGTTACAGGGAAACATAATGTAGAATAGGAACTAGGAAAGGGAACTGTTCTCAGAAAAAGCTACTGTTGTTACTCCTCTTGATGTAGGCATATTTTTATGTCTTTCGCCCGACGACCGAGTCCAAGCTTGTAGGGAAATACTCTTCGTCACAACAAATAGAAAAAGGGAAAATAAGAAAAAGAGTAAAGTGAAATTAAGGTGAGAATAAGAAGAGAAACATCAGAGAATACACAAAAAAGATAAACAAGGAAAGAAAAGGAAAGATAGGAAATAAGTTTTTAAAAAAGTAGAGGAAATTAAAGAATTAGAGAAAACGAAAATAGAGAGAAGAATAAAGTAGGTATTAAAGTAAAGAAAAATTAAAAGAGAAAGAAAAAGACATTAAAGGAAAACGGGAAAATAAGAAAAAGTGAAGATAAAGAAAAAAATGAGAAAAGACAAAAGTAAAGGGAAAAATAAGAAAAAAGAAAAAAAAAACTGAAAATAAGCAAGAGAAAAGGAAAAGAAGAATTTAAGAAAAAGAGAATGGAAAAGAAGAAATAAGAAAAGAAAAGAGAAAAGGGGAAAATATGAAGATGAGAAGAAAAGGGAAAAAGGGAAAATAAGAAAGAGCGAAAAGGAAAAAGGGGAAATAAGGAAAGAGTAAAATTAGAAGAAAAGTAAGAAAAAAAGGATTAAATGACAAAAAGGGAAATTAAGAAGAGAAACAAGAAATCGCCGTTAATCAACTAACCGTAAATGGTCAAAAAAAAAGGAAAAGGAATCAGAAAAACGAAGTGAGGAGGAGAAGAAGGAGGAGAGACTGAAGGAGAAAAAGAAGAAAATGAAACATAAAAAGAAGAAAAAGAAACGGAAGCTAAGAAAGAAGTTATAATAACAAAGATTAATCAAATAAAGTAGAAAATGATCGAAGAAGAACGAGATGGAAAATAAAAGAAGAAGAAGAGGAAGAACAACAACAACAAGATGAAGAAGAAGAAGAACAACAACAACAACAACAACAACAAGAACAAGAAGATGAAGAAGAACGACAACAACTACAACAAGAAATCTTTGTTTATCAAATAAAAGTAAATGACCGAAAAAAAAGCACAGAAAGATGTATGAAAGAAACTGAAGAAAGTGAAAAAGAAGTTAATAAGAGGAAGGAGGACTTGATGTGGAAAAATAAGAAAAGAAAACAAAAGATGAAGGCGGAGGATCAAAAGAAGGAGAAGGAAGTGTAGGAGAACAGCAAGAAGAAGAAGAAGAAGAAGAAGAAGAAGAAGAAGAAGAAGAAGAAGAAGAAGAAGAAGAAGAAGAAGAAGAAGAAGAAGAAGGAGGAGGAGAAGGAGGAGGAAGAGAAGAAGAAGAAGAAGAAGAAGAAGAAGAAGAAGAAGAAGAAGGTGGAGGAGGAGGAGGAGGGGCAGACTAGAATAGATGTGGAAAAACAAAAACAAAACAAAAATCATCGTTAATCAATAAAAGTAAATGATCAAATAAATTTCGTGTTGACTTCAATGTTCACTCATAAATATATATATATATATATATATATATATATATATATATATATATATATATATATATATATATATAATAAGGAATATGTTGCTAATAATAAATAAAACTTTACTTTTTGTTCGTTGCCATTGTAAAAGAAGCAATAAATATTGAGAAAAGATGATAATAATGAAGGAATGTAACCTAATATATATTTTATCTGATTGTATTAAAAGACAATAATATTTAATATCATATCCGTTCAGTCGATTATGATTCCAGTTTCCTTTTCATTATTATCTGTAAATTGGGAAAGTTCCCCGCTCTCTTCTCCACTATTTGGAATTTAAAGTTTCCTGTCTCTCAGACTACTAACAAAGACTAGCGCGCCCTGTCTACCCTGCTATTCAATTATAGCTAGAGGCAGAGAAGAGACAGGTCCGCTCCTATCCAAAGAGCAAAAAATGTCTAAATTGAACGTAAATGACTATCACGGAATTCGAAATCGGCTCGCTGATTTCACTTTGCGCACCGATTCTCTTTACATTATAAATAATGTATGGGCAGGTGGCTGAGTGGTTAGAACGTTCGCATTCTGACCATGCGACTCGGGTTCGAATCTCATCATGGTCGATTTGTTAGGAAGGAGACTTCTTGATGATATCGGAGTGGAGGTGCCGATCTCAGCGTGCAGCACCTTTGGACAGTGCCTGAAAACCATAGGTCGTGTCGTTGACCCAAGCCTTGTGAGTGATATTTGGTATACGGAACCCTTGGGAGTCATCGTGGCCTGTAACTAAGGTCTGCTCAGCATAGTTGAAGTATAAACCACGGGTGGGGCTCTGTGGGTGTTGAACAAACATAAAATGTGCCTGAGCAAGCGTGCAACCCTAATAGACGGGTATCTCGAATGCGAGTGGCCAGCTATATATGCATCAATAATCTAATAAAACTTTGTTTCAATTTTAAGATGAGGAATAGTCATTATTCACAGATTTAGTCGAAAATTCTTTTCTCATCTAACTCATTACAGATGCTCTCGTTCACACAATCTTTTGGCCGATGCTCTCCGATCATCTTCAGGTAACCATTTTTATCTGATACTTACATTAGTTCATTCTTGTTTTTCGTCCCTGTAGTGACGTTTCTTGCTTGAACAACAAAAGAATAAACCAATAGATATTCCCCACCAGTCCTAACAGGAAACAAAATGATAGCCGGAAAATGAACGAACGAATTACTGTTGATATAATACACTTCATTAATTATAATCTTTTAATACCTTGTTGTACCGCCATTTGCTTTTTAAATTGCCACAATTCTTTTTGACATAAGTAAGTAGAACCTGACTCCTCAAACTATCCACTACTATTCTTAGGCCGAAAATGGAGTACTGTTGCCATATTTGGGCGGGAGCTGCCCAGACCTCACTTTCCACTCTTGATAGAGTTCGAAATCGTCTCCGAGTCCTTCTTAGAGAAGAATTATTTTCCACCCTCCAACCTCTCTCTCTCACTGGCGGGATGTGGCGAGACTCTCACTGGTCTATCTCTACTTCTATGAATAGTAATCGGACGAACTACATTCCTTGGTTCCGCTGGGTTTAACTTTCTCGGCTAGAACCCGCCATGTCACATACATAGTAGCAAACCACCCACCTCCCCTCTGTATTCCACCAGCGAGAAATCAGTTCTACTCAAACAGCTTCTTCTCGCGAACCACTACTCTGTGGAACAGACTCCCAAGAGGGAGTTTCCACGATCACTACAATCTTAAGCTGTTCAAGTTTAGCGTTAACAGTTAACTTCCACTCTTATCCATATAAATTACCCCTTAATGAAACCCTCTACCTCGAGTAGCTCTCGGGCCTTGTACTGGGTGAACCTTAATGTAAAAAACATCGATTCGACGATATTCTGAAATTTTGAAATTTGGGTTAAACTTGATTGGTTGATTGCGCATTCATGATTAGAATCTCCTTTTAAACCACATACCAAAGGTGCTCTATGGGATTGAGATCCGGTGACTGCGCAGTTCCCTTTAGCAATGAAATCTCATTGCTGTGTTCCATGAATCAATGCGCTACGTGCTGGATAAAACAAGGCCACAATACTTTGGTAGGTTGCTGCAATTAAACTATCTTTTATTGGCAGCAAGGGACCCAATGAATATCAAAAGAAATCCGCTATACTGTTCCACCAATACCATCAACCTGAACCATTGATACAACGAAGAATGGATTCATACATTCATTACCCTACCCTCCGATGGTTGCAGCAGAAATCGAGACTCATCAGCGCAGGAAACGTTTTTTCAAACTTTTATTGTCCAATCTGTGTGATCCTTTGCGAATAGTTTCTTGACGAGAAGTGCTCTCTGCTGCCTTAGCTTCTTGGTCCGACGGGATGTACATTCGGATGCTCTTCTATATACCTTGCCTTAGACTCATCCAAATACATATAGACTGATACCGGGAGTCGTCAGGGAAAGAAGTAAACAGGTAAAGAGTTAGACATCTAGTTTATTTACTTACTGTTGTTCATGATGACGGTAGTCTTTGAGTATAGAATCCATGGGTTGGCAGTGAATATTTCGAAGACAGTAAGGAAGCGTAGTTCAGGTTAGCAGTGGATATCTCAATTCAGTAGCAGAGCGTAGTTCATTCATCTGTTCTGGTCATCTTTGGTTCTGAGAGGTTCGCAGTGGACATTCGGAGAGATTAACCAAAATGGCCGCCTTTATACAAGACGGATTGAATATTTTACATTTGGGGGAACTATAAAGTGAGTCCAGTCATTTGGCTTTGCTCACTAGTACATACATACATACACAAAAATTGTAATAATTACTACGTATTTCAGCAAGACTGCGTCGACTCCAAGCAACATACAACTTCTTGATTGCGTTATCTTCGTTCGAGGCAGCGAAGACATAAAAGTTGGAAAGTAGAAACTGTATTCAAAGATTTCTCGGCGTATAAACCTTTAGAGTTGTATCGTAAAGGCATAAATAAACTTGTAACTCGAGGCCAGAATTGATGTTCAAGGTTCCTATTTTGAATATTTAAGCACGGTTTAAATACATTAATTCAGGAATAAACGTTGATTCTAAAATAGGGCATTATTTTCAACTTAGTTAAATAATGCTTATATTCATGTTAAGATGTCATTAATTTCTGGCACAACACACTAGAACATGTTATAAGTTACTTCAGTCTATAAGGACATTTGTTACATTTTTACCTTGAACAAGGCTCAAAAGCCATCTAGTTAGAGGGTTACAGATTAAGAGGGACAGTTGATGGGAATATGTGGGAAACAAAATGGTAATCACGAGACATAAACAGGTTAAGATTGTAGTTATCGGGGGGGGGGCATACTCATGTGAGTCGGTTCCACGAAAAAGCCGTTTGTGGGCAGAATCAGTTCAAGTGAAAGTGTCATCTCATCAATAGAATAAATGATGAGAATAAAGATAGTTTCTTTCAATGTGCGCGGCGTGGAACAGTCTTAGCCGGGAATGTCAGAACGTTTGGCTCTCAGCAATGTAGTTTATGGAAAGATCAATAAAGCAACGAGTGGCTGGCGACATTTCGTCTGGAGAAAAGAGATAGTAGGGTGGAAAAATATTTCATCACCATATAGACGTGGAGATGCCATTGTACTCTATCAAAACTGAAAAATGAAGATTAGGCAGCTCTTCCTTCAAATAAATGAAATAGACTGATGTCAAAAGATGTTCATTCATGTTAATTTCTGCCACTAGAACATTAAAATATTAATGCACCTTCAATTGTTTCTTTAATTTTCTTGTAAAATTTAATACGAAAATATCGAAAAAAAAACGAGTATAAGAAATTTGATTATGAATGACCATTCGGTCAAATAATCATTACGCAGTAAAACATAGTCCATTATCGATTTAATTAGTTATAAAAAGTTCTTAAACACCAAAAAATGTTAACGTCAATTAGCAGATAATATATGCGATATTGCTATGTAAATTAAATCCATATATATATATATATATATATATATATATATATATATATATATGAAGAAAGAGAGAGTGTGTGCGTGTATATATGTGTGTAACCAATATATGTATTAATGTATGTGGATACACAATGTTCGCATACATGTGTATATGCTATGTGTGATTTGCATACCGTGAGATTATTTCCGTTCAGATACAACAAAGAAATGTCCGGTTATTTCCGATGTGACATATCGAGTGTTTCCGGGCATTTCCGTACATTGACAACGATGACATCCGAAAAAACGTCATCAAAGATAAAAGAAAACAAAAAAAAATGCCCGACTATTTCCGATGCGTCATCACGACATCACGGAAGTAATCGGCTATTTCCGTTCATTAAAAAGTGACTGTATTATTTCCGTCTCTCTCATACCCATCAACGTATCCCCATATATATATATATATATATATATATATATATATATATATATATATATATATATATATATATATATATATACAAACACAAACAAGCACAAAAACACAAAAGGATGTAAGCAACTTACAGATATATATATAAAATATATATATATATATATATATATATATATATATATCTTGTAAAATAGATCTGTTGTAGATATGAACATTACACACATAGAAATCAAAAATATAATATTGGTAATTTCACGATATAACTGATTATCAGATTCTGTCCGAATTTTTCTGATGATATTTGCTTCTTCAGTTAATGACTGAGCAAGCCCATGATGATTTCTATGACAATAAAATATCCGTATGGATTTCCCTATGATATCGTTAAATATTTGAGCCTAACAATTTTAACAAATATTGTAGTAAATATCACAAATATGAATGCTGGTGGTTATTTTAAGTAAGGGGATACAAATGAAAAGATTTGAAATTGAAAAATGTCTACTTTTTAGTGAAACAGTTATTAAACACTTCTAACTTTCCTTCCTTCTTTCTTTCTTTCTTTCTTTCGTTTTCTCACTGAAAAGTAGTGTATGTCTTTTGTTTTTCTCCGCAATCAAAACAGAATAGTCCATTATTCATTAGGTATGCTTTCCTTTCTTTCTTTCATTCATTTTCTCACTGAAAAGTAGTGTATGTCTTTCCTTTTTCTTCGCAATCAAAACAGAATAGTCCATTATTCATTAGGTATGCTTTTCTTTCTTTCTTTCTTCCTTTCTTCCTTCCTTTCTTTCTTTCTTTCTTTTTAACCAAATCCTCGTCTGACGAACATTTCTCTTAATAATAATTTTTAAAAAATCCAGCAGACATTATTTTATTTATGATAAATGGAGTTTTGATAATTGATTTAATCGTTTTCTGTTGTTCGATACTGTTCGTCTGAAAAATGTCGCTTAGGATTAAAGTGTAGTATCTGTCGACGACCGGGCAGACTACATTCCATCTCTTACATGTGTTTCTGTCTTCGGACAGAACGCAACTGAAAATATTATTGGGAGCTACCGGGTTGTAGTATCTACCTCATTGCAGTAAAGACTGAGAATCAATAGTAATACTGATTCCAGCAGAACCGACGGTTGCGGGGGTTGGGATTCTTTTTTTAACTTGCCCAGTTGTTTGGGCTCCCCCACATAAATCGGATTTTTTGTCACAGCGGCAAGAAAATTCTCCGTCTCTCAACTATCTATCTTCTCTTTTTTTTTTTACTTCTTTCATTTTCTCACTGAAACCAAGTAGTGTCATTTCCACGCGATCAAAACGAAATAGTTCATTATTTATGAGATATTGGCAGGGTCTAACGGTCAGGCGAACTAACGAAGGGAGGGGCAAGCACAATTATAATAGGATGTGTGTGTGTGTGTGTGTGTGTGTGTGTGTGTGTGTTTGTGTGTGTGTGTGTGTGTGTGTGTGTGTCACGAGGGCTGTGGTGTCTCCGGCCGAATTTTCAATTTGATCCGACCTTTCTGAAAAAAATGTGTAATGAAAGACGTGTTAAACAGCCAAGCTTCTAGATCCTTTCACATTAATGCGGGTATCCCCAAGTTCTCTATCTTTGGACGTGCTTTGTTTCCTATCTTCATCAATGGTCTTCCTGTTGCCATCAGTTCCCAACTAGGTATTTATGCTGATGACACAAGTATTTGCTCCTGTTTTAATAGTAATAGTAAGTCCGATTGATTTCAAATAAGTAAAATGACCTTCAATCTGTTGTCAATTGGGGCAAGAAATGGCGTGTGAATTTTACGGCTCGAAAAACGAAACCGCTGCATTTTAGTCATCTTAGAATATAATTTTTTACTTCCATTAGCATGGCTGATGCTAACCTTCCGCAGAGGATCATGGATCCATTGCCATAAAGTGGAATGATTACATTGGATCAGTTGCTAGCCCTGCTGTTAGGAAATTTGGTTCACGGTGTCATGCCAGACAGTTTTCGCGCCAGAATCCATCTTGCACATTTATAAATATGCCATTTTTCCGTGCATTGAATATTGCTGCCATATCTTGTCATCAGATTTTATCCGAGTTTTTATGCTATTTATATAATAGCTTAAGGAGTAAATCTGCCAGTCAGCGTGCACTGTTGATATACGAGATGTCCATAATGCTTCTGTCTGTCTGTTTCTCTCTCGCCCTTTCGAAATATAAATCTTGGAAATTTAATCCCAAATCTAATACCACAGTGCTTTCAAATATAGCCCAATTTGCTATTCAGATATCAATGTGGCAACGCTATTACAAAAAACATTTCTTGTTGGACTAAGCTGGTCTAACTTCGATGCAAACAAGTCAATCCGAAATTTGATTATACTCGGATTCCAAATAGAGCCCAGATCTCTATTTTTAGGTCAATGTGGTAATAATTGTACCATCATCATTTGTTGTATCTCTATAGCGGATGTAGTTAGTTTTCATACTGCAAATGAACAAGTTCGTTCCTTACTAAAAATATTTATTCTTATTCCAATGCGTCATTCAAACAGGTTAATTGCTTGCAATCATCTTGCTGCAGAAGCAGTTTGTCCAGATCTCAGTAATTCACAATAATGACATCACTTTGAATTTCCCCAGCTACAGACAATGGCGCTGCGATCTTTTGCATCAACGTGTTACCGTGGCTATAACTTAAACAACGCTTCTTTTTTTCTTTTTGTTATGACTGTAGCCCTTTCTTTCTTTTTATGCGCTATGCCCTTTCAGAACGTAGGCGATCATGGCTCTCCAACTCCCCCTATCCCTTGCAGCTCTCAACAAGTTCCCTTCTTCTGCTGCCTCACCCAGACCACGTTCTGTCATCCACTTTTTAAGCCCGTTAGTTAGGTTGTTTCCTTTGTCTCTCTTTCTCTCTATTCGACTCGTGAGTATCAGATTCTCCAGGCCTTCTTTCCTCATTATGCGTCCCAGAAACTTCAGCTGCCTCTTCCTGATGTTATGTATAATCCTCCTCTCTGTTTGCGTCCACTCTAAGACCTCATTGTTGCTCACACGCTCGGTCCACGATTATCCTTAGCATCCTTCTGTAGAACCACATCTCCGTCGCTTCGAGTCTCTTCTTCATCCTTGAGGAAATCGTCCAACATTCGCTGCCATAAAGAAGGACAGATGTCACGTAAGAGCTCAGTATTCTTTTCTTTGTTACCAAAGAAATCCTCCTGTCTTGCAAAATTCCAACATTTTCAATGCGTCCTTGGCCATCGCAATACGTCTACGGATTTCAGTGTCGCACTTAACGTCCTCTGTCAAAACGCTTGCCAGATATGTAAACTTCTGAGTCTGCTTGATTCTACTGTTCACGACCTGCAAATCGCATTTCGGGCTCATCCTTTTTTCTGGTGTCCATGCTTTCTGTCTTCTTGTAGTTTATGCGTAATCCCTTCTTCTCACTCTCCGTCGCTACCTTTTGTAGAGGAAGTTCTTTTCCTTGCCTGCTATCAGTACTCTGTCATCTGCGTATCTTATGTTGTTAAGATTTTGTCCAATGCTAGAAGGCTTGAAATGTTATCTTGAATGGTGAGTCAGGAGAAATTACACTATTCTGTTTTTACTTTGAATGTTGACATGGGAGAAATTAAACGATATCATGAAAACAGAGAAAACTCTTCTTAAACTCTGCGGTCAGTCTTGTACTTACGTTCCCTAGAGGACATAAAGAAGAACAAATTGACTTTAAATTATTCGCTTGAAATTAAAGGGAAGCAAGGCTCTTTTATGTCGTTAGTTCAAAGGCTCTTTAAAATAGCTATTCCTTAACCGACATTCAAGTAGACCGACGTCCGTCCATTCGATATTCAATCGTCCCACGTCACTAATCATTATCGATCTTTCGTCATCAATATTGACAGTCGAATGAAGAGAATTAGCGAGTAGCTAAATGATTGGTTTTAACCCAGAATGTCTTAATGATCGATCGAGCAATTTAATTGAAATCGATAATACAAAGGTCAATTGTAAATTAAGTTCAAAATATAAAATCGATTTTAATCAATAATACCACATATAACAAGTCTTCTCAAGAAATCGAGGGAGTGTAGTACCTCAGCTGGGAAACTTTTACAAGCCATGGTTAGTATGAGTTTAACTATATGAATTACAAAAGCATTTTAGTAATCTTCATTTTATTTTTTCTCTAGGGGTTGTTTTTTGTTCTTTTTGGGGTACACCAGTTTGAGTAGATGTCCTGTTTTATTATTTATCTTTGAACTGTGTGGAGTACGCCCAACGGCCTGCATATTCCAGAGAGTTAATAAAAAAAAATATGTTCTTCAGCCGTGTTCCAGCCAGGCTTCTTTGTAGCCGAGTGATCTAAAAAGGTGATTCTCAACGGGGGCCCTTAAGCTCACAAGAGGTATAGATGGAAAAGTGAAAAGACTTGCGCCTGAAGCTGAACCAGGGCTTGGAAGTTCAACTTGACAAGCTTTTAGAAAGACACCAGTAACAGTGTAGTCATTAATCAGGATTTATATATTCTACTATATTTTGATTCTGTAAATAAAATGTATTTCCTGTTACATGGAATCTCTATTTGTGCTTGTGCGGGTCTGGAATTTTGCTGACACCGAAAATGGGACCAGTAGAAAGAAAAGGTTGAGAAACATTTTTCTAAAGCACATCGGATAAAACATATTATTCTATGTTCAAAACCATTTTTTTTTTTAATGAGAGTCGGAAACGCTGGCTGTAATGAAATTGTGGAGGTACAATTTATAGGGTTTGAAAACCAAACAAGGGGTGCGTATTATGCGTGAGTAGTAGAATTTTCCCACACCTTCAGCACAATTTTACGTGTGCGTATTATGGATGAAGGCGTATTATACATGGGAAATTATGTATGTATGTGTGTGTATGTGTGCGTGCGTTTGTGCGTGTGTGTGTGTGTTCCAAATACTAGAGAATGCGATATGCTCGGAGTGTTTGAATTGACTAGAATAGTGAGATCAATCTGTTAATCATTGAAGAAGTTTCCAACATTTTCCCTGGTTTCGCAGACGATTTCCCATATATCTCGAAATCACTCGACCCGGAAATAAATCCTTCAATTATTTTCATTTGTCGTGGAAGCCATTACGAGAAATAAGAACTTTTTTTTTTTAGATAGCACGTGTGTACATTCGTGTGTTGTTTTAAAATTACGAGAAAAAATATTCTAAAATGCCACTTAAAAATGGCTTAAAGCAGATTTAATTTATAAAAAAAAAAACTGATTTGGGGATTGGATGCATGAAGGAATGTGTTAGAAATATTTATTCAAGTCTGAATTTATTTATTTTTAATAAAAGCTCCGGTCGAATGTAACGCCACCAAATGTGACACACGAAAACAAAAATGATTAAATTTCATCAACCATTGGCAAAGCTGTTAAAATTGTGTCTGTGTCGGTTTTCTTTTTGCTTTATGACGCGTGAATATGTCTCGAGGCTTTCGATAGTTTCATCAAATATTCGTAATGTTGTTGAACGTAAACAAATTGAGAGATTACTGATTACTTAATTTCGCATAGATATATAGCGTCCACAAATGGAGAGGCTACTTATGTTCGCATGGAAGAAAGCCAAACCTGAGAAAAGGAGGACTGAGGAAAGGAAAAATGATGAACGGGATTCAAGAAGATAGAAGATGGCGATTGGCGTTGCATTTAAAATTTTGAAGATTTTTAATTATCAGGGAAGCAAGGGAATTCCACAGGCGGGCAAAGAAACTGTTGGAGTAGAAGTGGCGTTTGCATTTAGCCATGTCAACAGCTACATGCCAGTCTAGTAGCACGTTTAAATTCCCGTGGGCGGGCACCAGGGAAAGACGATCAGAACAGTTACCATGAACATATTTGTAAAAAAAGACAGAGGGAAGCCACGTCACGTCGGTGAGTAAATGACTGAAGCCGAGATGCCAAGTCAGGACCAATTATATTGCAGATTCTTCTTTGGATTTTGTCGAGAACCTCGAGATGAATAGCAGGAGCACCAGGCCAGATATGGCAACAGTATTCAATGCACGGACGAATGGTAGATTTGTGCAAGATGGACTCTGACGAGAAAAGATTTCTGGCACGACACAGTGACCCAACTTTCCTTGCAGTAGATTGTTGGCTGGTTGGGTTAGTTTAGGCCGACACAAAGTACGATAGCAGGGAATCTTACACACCAAGACGTGAATGATCATGTCTCTCCACAACTTCTTATCCTTTGTAGCTGGATTTCTTCTTCTTTTTTCTACTTTTTCTACTCCCTATCCTGATACCCATTTACTCAAGTTCATTAAGTACGTTAATCGTTGTTTTCTTCTGCCTCTTTTGCCCTCACCCTGTCCTGTGAGTGTCCAATTCTCCGACCTCTCTTTCCTCAATATGCATCCTAGAAATTACAACTGTCACTTCTCTTATTTTAAGTATCAGTTCCCTTTACTTTCCATTTACGTTAATACTTCCTTGTTGCTCACACGCTCCGTCTATAGTAAATTTATTGATTGAACCAGCCCTAATGTATTGATCAGAAACTTAGACATTATCTACTCGTCTTGGAAGACAACTAGATGGAACATATACAAATCTACTTGAAAAAAAATCCAGAACATCAATTTGAGATCCCATGCAAAGCTTAACACCATTTACGGAGAACTGAGACCAATCTCTCTTAAACTCAAACAAAAACGATTACAATTTGCCGACGTCTTTCTTGAAGTGTCATCACACGAATTTTGACTTTTCCAGACACCATAGCTCGGGACTCAGGGTTGGACATCGGGGATCTGGGGACAGCAATATAGGACCGAACAGTGTGGAAAAGGATTGTCAATGTCGTTCGGTCCAACCATAGGGAGATCAAAAGATGATGATGATGATGATGATGATGATGATAGAAATTTTAGCATCGCTTTCTAGAATCACATTTTCGTTGTCTAACGGTTTCTATGGCCTCACTGTGTATACGCTCTATCACCGACTTTGACTAAACTTCCCCGATACATGTAGCAAGTTATAAACAATAACTCTATCTATTAAAGGCAGGATGTGTGTGTGTGTGTGTGTGTGTGTGTGTGTGTGTGTGTGTGTGTGTGTGTGTGTGTGTGTGCGTGCGTGTGTGTGTGTGTGTGTGCGTGTAACAAATGCACGGTCGCAATTTTCGACGGATTTGTACCAAAATTTACATGCATATGCTCCAAGTTAGCACGAAAGGGCAAGACCGACTTTGCATTTACCAACTCCCATTGATAGAGGAAATAATCGATTTTTTCATGCTTCTCCGGTAGTTGTCATGTAGTTTGCGGACATTTTCTACTGGCCGGAGTGAGAGCCTATAGCTGGCTGCCACGAATAAGCAGGAAGAGTCTATTGGCCAGCGTGAGAGCGAACAGCTGACTGACACGAATGTTAACTAGCATGCAAAAAAAATTGATAGCTGCATTCGTCACAAGTGGGAAAAATTTAAATCTGCATGGCACTTTACTCCAATTGACTCATTCGCTTGCTTAAACTCAACGTTGATTCTGATTACGCAGAACTGCGTTGGGTGTGAAAAAGTATTTGTTGTTAACATTCTTTTTTCATTCGGTTTTTCCAGTTACGAGTCCTTTTTTTAAGGTGATCGTTTTGTGTTCATTTTGTTTAGTTCTTTTTTCGTAACAGATTTAATGTTTAGTATAGAGCTTAGAAACATTTCGCAGAGATAGGCGAAAAGTAAGGCACGTAGCAACATCAGCACGGCAAAGGGCACTCCTTTAAAGGCAAGGAAGGGCAAAAATATTTTAAGTCAAGTGATAGCGATTGCTGTATGAGTCGTACGATTTTTTAATCAAGCACGGACAACGCCGGGCCATGCTGCTAGTCCTTATATAAAACTCATATCTACTGTTTGTTCGTTTGTACTTGTATCTGCCAATATTGTCTTGTTAATAGGTATGTTTCAAATAGGGGAAATATAAAAAATGATTTTAGTTTCATAATAAGCCACATGTTTTATAATTAATAAATAATTTATAATTCAAGTATCAGAGAACAAATAAAATTCGTGACAACGGCTCATTTCGAGCATATTGAAATTTAGGAAAACCCATTGCATTCGGTATCTTCAAATAATTTAACTTACTATTGAATGAATAAAACCGCTATTCCTGCATTTGAATACCTTCATTTTTTTGTTTTTACTGTTATTTTTGTTTGTTCTTGTTTTTGTTTTTTGTTTTGTAACGTGTGAGTTTCAAATAAACTTGAAACTTTTATTTTCATTAAAATGTATTATTTATTTCTTTTCTTTCTCGCGAAATCCTGCGCGTCTCAATCAACTGAGAATAATGACTATCGCTGCATTTGTTTTGCTTGTCACGATTTCGCGAGTTGAGATAATTGAAAACTAATATATATTTTTTTTGCTATCATCCTCGCAGTCTTATGTAACACGCTAAAGCGAAATTTTCAAGCAGAAATCGACGAACGAAAATTTAAATTCTTCAAAGGGAATAACTCACGTGATTTCCGAAAATTTAACAATTAGATGATTTTTATAATAAATAAAAATTTACTTTAAACGTAATATGATGATAGACCAATAAATGCATAGCTTGATACTGAGATATTTGCAGTAATTGGATCTGATAATTTCACTGTATAATGTTCGATTTATGCTATTAATATTCACGACTGAATGCAATGACAAGAGATAATTTTGTCGAAAAATAAAAGTCTGCCATACATCGTGATATAAAAGATTTTTATATTATGAAGTTAAGAACGTATTGGTGTAAATTAAGAACTTAATGATGTACCAACATATACCCGAAAGAATTTAGTTCATTGAAAAAGAAAATGGCTGTTTTGCAAAATATTTATGGGTTCACTTGTTTAGGCTACGAATTTATTGATTTACCCACATATCTTCTTTGTAACTACTTACAGTTGAATATAGTCGTAACAGATTTTACATGTTACTGCCTATGGGTGAGTGATTTTTCCTATGTACTTATAACAAATCTGTTCTGAAATTGTCAGTATCTCGGATGATGGTAAAAACGCGGGGAGAAATGGTTTCATGCATTTTCCAAAACGTGTTACTGCGAAGTAAACCCAAGAAGCCTCAGTCGAAATCTGCCCTCGTGTCGCCGATCCAGTTGTCTGTGATATCAAAGGATTTATCTTCCCTTGTTAGATTATATGGGTGCATGTGAACTCACCATCGACATCTCAACACCCCTGACTCAACGACATGCAATGTATGAAATTGTTTGGTCGACTTTTTAAAAACAAATAAAAGTAATTTATTAAGGATCATTTATTTTAGTATGTCTCTTTTACTAATCTTATTTTTCATTTCCTCTTTGACTAAGAATTTCCATTTTCGGTGTGCTGGAAAGTTTGTAAATTAAACACCAGTCAGTCAAATAGGTAGTTGCAAGTAATAAATCACTAAAACAACCAGCCAAACTTTCAAAATCTCTGCGACTCAAAAGCCGATCTAAGAAATGTTCACACTATGACAGCCAACACCGTTGGCTGGTGTTGAATCGGCGGTGTTGAGTCGGCGGTGTTGAGTTGGCGGTGTTGAGTCGGCGGTGTTGAGTTGGAGGTGTTGAGTCGGCAGTGATGAAATGTACCCTACCGGATTATACAGGTTACAGTTTTCAATTTCATTAGAATTATTAAAGAGTCTGTGAGTAGTTTTTTTTTACTTGCATCTGTAGATTCAAAGATTTGCATAATAAACTGGCAATGTTAAGGAAGATATGGAAGTTGTTTGTCTTTCTCAATTGCTCACTCTTCTACTCTAGCCATCGTGGCATGATAGTTACAAGATATCTGGCACGATATCTGTCGATTATTTAGAACAGAGAGAAAAATGGATTCGTGCCTTTTTCGGATTTACTAGATGTAAAACTGTTATAAGTATATAAAGCGTAACTAAGTACGAGGAAACTTCAAATGCACTCGGGTGAAAGTTATCGTATAAATGCTTCAACAATCTCTAGCAGCGTGCTGGAAGGGTAAAACGTTTTTTGACAAAACACGGGAGAGTTCTACGCCTAGAGGTGCTATTTTGAACTGATTATTGATTACGGTTTTCACTGGTTTATTCATTGCATATCATCGCTTTCAAGCCCTGGAATCTCGTGCCTTTGAAAATGCAGGCGTTTGATGTTTCTATTTCGCTTATTCTGTCGATTTGTTATCCTTAAATTCATCACCTATTGTTACGGTTTAGTCTTTGCAGACTGTGTCAGCCAGTTGCAATTCCGAATGAATTTTAATTGCTTGATTAAATCAACTGGGTCAGGTCACCTAATTTCAATTTGGACCAGCTAATAACATGTCCCGATCAATCAACCTTTAAAAATTGAAACTTCACTTAACACCTGATCTAGGAATAATAATAATAATAATAATAATAATAATAATAATAATAATAATAATAATAATGTGAAAAGTAGTAAGGAAAAGAGAAAAGAATAGCTCCTGAAAGTGTCGAAAAAGAAGAGCAACTGAAAAAAAAACGAGAGATTTATTGAATTGTTTTTTACGACTTGTCAAGTCTTTGCAGGCAATTTAAAGTCTGACAATATTTTTAGATTTTAAAACTGTTTTGAAATAATAATGATTTACTGACACAAGTTCTACTAATTAACCCATAGCTGGGAGAGAAGAGGTAGCCCCATACCTTTACCAAGGATCTTTGTCGTATGTATATATAACGAAATCGACCTGTATTCCATTACACCACATAAAATCGCATCGTGTGTAGGTGATAAACTACATCCGCGTCCTGGGTAAGATGATAAACTACATCTGAGTCCTGGGTAAGACGATAAACTACATCCGACAGCAAGGCCTTGATCAGGAGGTTTTGAGGAGCGTTAATTATCGGTGTTCCCAGATCCAACCTGACCCGGATTGGTAGCACTTCTCAGGGTCCCAGTTATGAGCAAATAGTTACCCCCTCAACCAAAAGAGGTAAAAACACTATGAAAGTATAAAAGTAGGTTTTAATACCAACAATACTATTTTTGAATTTTTTTTACCATACCAGCAATACATTTTGAAAAAAATTGCCAGCAATTCATTTTGAAAAAGAAATATTACCAGTAATACATTTTTGGAAAAAAAATATTAACAACAATACATTTATGAAAAAATATTACTAATAAATACATTTTTGAAAAAATTTACCAGCAATAAAAAATCTTGTCGGCATTAAATAACCCATTGAGATTGATATGACGTAAAACAAACCAAACCACATAAGATCCAAGTTTACAGCGCCTGGAATGACCAAGCAGTCACCCATCTAGTTCCTGAACAGGCTCAACGTTGCTTAAGTTCGGTGATCGTACGAGAACCGGTGTTTCAATGTGATATGGCCGTAAGTGAGAAAAAGAAGGAGAAACTGGAAATCAATCTTTAAGAAAAATATTTAATTAAATGTAACTTTCTTTAATTAAAATGAGATCTTCCAATGTTATTCTAAGTTCTTTGAAGAAAATGGCTCACATTTTGGCATGTTTGATTCAGTTTCGTAGATGCTAAATAAAATTATGTTTTTTTGATTAAACAGGATTTAATGAACTTCTGTAAACTGTAAAGGTGTCTGGGAAAATTGGCACGTGACATCATCCGCCTGACATTTTTCTGTGATGTCATATCACATCTAAATGCCTTCCATTGTTGATAGATATATTAGGTTGGTGCAAAAATAATGTCGTTTTTTCACATGAAGTTGAACGTCAAAAAAGGACATTATTTTTGCACCAACCTAATAATTAGCTTTGAGCAAAGAATAAAAATGTTAAAAAAAACTCTTGCACAATCAATTCATGAAAAAGACCCTACACGCAAAAGAGAAAGATGTAGACAAAAATTAGACCTATCGAAATTACTGGTACAATTTTTATATACAAGATGTTACCGGAAAATTCCAGGACTATAGGTTCTTCGGACGTTCTTTTAAATGGGAATGAGCACTCAGATGTAAGATACAGCTTCATGGGTCAGTCCATCAAAGGGCTTTCACTGTCTACATGTGTTCAGTTAATACGCGAATTTCTTTAATGTTGAGTTAGAAAGGATCTTCGATCATTACAATCGGTGACAAATTCGGGCAACGTGTCTGGCATCAGATTATTACGCGAAACTCCGTAAAACTGATACAAGAAAAGACTTTTTCAGAATTTTGGAAAATATTCTTTAGACAGAACACAACTTTTTTTGTTTTTTTTGTTTTCTTTTAAGTGACACGTGTGTTTAAAAGCTAGTCAAGTGCTAACGCATGATAATGAGATTTAAGGGCGACGAATCATCTGTAAAAATGCCAAAGAACATGGAGACGTTTTCTTCAGTAATCATGGAGGGCCTGAAATAGCACTGCACCGAAACCGTGGATGGAATTCAAAAGGAATCTCTTATGGTGCTGGACGGATTTCTACGCCGTTCCATACACATCTTTTCAAAATTGCACAGAAATATATGTCGTCGTCCAAGGTGACCTTTTAACCTTAAAAATCTCTCCAAAAATCGGAGTCCGTCATATTATCCAGGTAAATCCTGGTAAGGTGTTAGAATGGGAAATGTGTCTCAATAAGCCGTTTAAAGATCGCATTCGAGAACAGTGGAACGAGTGGATGGTTAGTGGGGAAAGGCATTCGAGCTACCGTAAAAGCCTAACGAAAACAGACGGCCCACTCATGAGGTATTGTATATTGCGGTAGTTAATTGACAATATCTCAACACTGTTTTTTTTTTCAGTTGAATTTGAATGAAAAGAAAGTATATGCTTACTGAATTTATTTAATAAATTCAATGCAACACATTTTAAAATACGATTATTTTGGGGTTGAATTGTACGGCGAATATAGCCCGTAACCTTCATTTTAACTTGAAAATTTGGGGATCGTCTTACGCGCCTAGTTGCCTTTTATGCCAGCATATACGGTATATAATTTTTCTTCTTTTCTTTTTACACGGAGATAAACCAGAATAAAGCCAAAAGATCGAATCCTGTAGAAAATATTTCTCTTTGCATATAAAATAAACGACGTTTGTAAAACATTTATGTTATTTTTTTTTAATTTCTCAACAAGCAACGTAAGGATAAATGGAAGAATGGGATGGTTGTTTGGTTTTGTATAGCGGCATATCAAACTGTTTAATGCTAGAAGCTAAATATTTTGTACTCAATTTTTTATTTATTATTTTAATTTTGAAAATAATAGTGTTGTTTTTTAGTGATACAAATCTTACTAATTAAACCATAGCTGCCTTAGGAGAACATCTCGTCAAGGTGGACAACTCTGAATTAAAAACCGTGAAGACAATAGTTGCATTGATTGGTTGTTTTTTACGTCTTGTCAACATTTTTGCAGGTTATTTAAAGCCAGAAAATATTTTTAGATTGTAATAATATTTAAGATAACACTTTTTACTGATACGAGTTCTACTAATTAACCCATAGCTGATAGGAGAAGAGGTGGATTCATACGTTTTCCAAGGGTATTTGCGCGTAATATAACGAACCCGAATAGAATTGGAACGCGGTCTACCGATTAACAATTCCGAGCCATTATCCGTTTCACCACTTACCACATCCAAGCTTGCAGTACGTGATATTCACAAGCGGTCACCCACCATGGTACTGAGTAGGCTCGACGTTGCTTAACTTCGGTAATCGTACAGGAACCGGTGTTTCAAAGTGATGTGGCCGTAAACCTGAAAGAACGGGAAGATACAGGTAAAGTATAAAAGAAGAAGTATTCCATTGTAATGTTAATATTAATCGTTTCACTACAAGGAAACATTTGGTATTCATTGACTGAGCAGCCAGTACCGCTTTCATAGGTTCAGAAAACTATTATTATTAGTGGTCGTTGTAGGAGTTTTTTAAAAAATGAATGACGTAATTATTTTTAATATTTTTCAACACTTATAGAGGAGCACGATTTAAAACAAGTAGAAGAAAAGAAAAGACGCAGTTTTTGACAATGTTCAACAATATTTTACTTGTATGGCTGTCTTCTTCAAGTTTAAAAATTGTTTACAAGTATAAAAATATTTTTAAAAATACGCAAAAAATTATAAGCCTTTGTACAAATGTCGACTGTCTTGAGAAAATGGCTGAAATGGTAATGAACGCTGTCGAGATATTGTTGAACATTGTCAAACTATATTTTCTTATTCTTTTCTTAAATCACGATCTTCTTTTAATGTTGTATTATTATTACTATTATTTATTTCCTTTGATATCTGCCGTTTACACATTTCTTTCCGGGTCCCGCCCAGGGACCTAAGGTTAGAAATGGTATCATGACACTTTCCACAACAACAACAAAAATTATTACATAGATAAAGCCCTTCGTAAAGTGTGGGCTGTACTTGTCAGAATAATTTTTTGTATCTCTTTGAGGCATGGACTTCCAGGGATCCCTTCAATTAGTCTACTGGAATCTTTCCAACCAATCCTAAGTCTCCAACTACAACAGGAATTGTTGATGTTCCCATGTGTCACATTTTTGAGATTTCTATTTCAAGGTCCTTGTATTTTGACAGCTTTTTGAATATCTTCAAAGATACATTGCAGTCTGCAGGGACTGCCATATCAATAAGGAGGCATTTTTTTGTTTGTGGTCTTTAATAACAATGTCTGGGCGGTTGGCTTTGATTGTTCTGTCAGTGTGTATTGTGTAGTCCCATAGAATTGTAACAGGTCCTACCTCCGTAACCGGGTCTGGGTGGTGTTCGTACCAGTTTCTTTCAGTTTGCGTCCCGTAGAAGTTGCAGATTTTTCAGTGCAGACATTGGCCCACTCTGTCATGCTGGGTTTTATATTCAGTGGGTGCCAATTACGTGCAACCTGATACAAGATGATCAATGGTTTCGGTATATTTATCACAGAATCTGCATTTTGGGCTAACACAGTATTTTAGTCTATGTGCTTGATAATTCCTAGTTAACAAGCATTGGTCCTGTGCAGCAAGGATAAAACCTTCAGTTTCAGCTTTCAACCCTGCACTACGTAGCCACTGATGGGTACGGTTTTTGTCTACGTCAGCTTGTTTGGCATGAAGCCATGAAGCGGTTTATCTTGCCATTGTTTCTGTATCTGGTCGGTTGTATCTGTCTTTGGTTTCTTTTTTAAGTATTTTGCAGCTTCAGTCGATTTACCGTGCTGTACTTGTATTTCTGCGCCCATTTGAAACTCCATTTTGAATTTGTTGGCTTCCTTTATTACGGATTAAAGACGCTTACTACTTTCATGTTCCTTGACACATACCATCATCCAGTCTTCTGTAGTTTCCAAGTATCTTTGGCGAATTGTTGTAGTTTTGTAGGACAGTTCTAGTTGAACTAATCCTCTGCCTCCTTCGGATCTGGGCACATACAGGCGATCAACATCAGCTTTGGGATAGCGGTAGCAAGTGAGGGCTTTCTCGTTTTGGCGTCCATTCGCTTAATTTCAGCTATGGTCCAATTAAGGACATTAAAGCTGTATTGCACCACAGGAACAGCCAAGGTGTTTATGGCTGATATTCTGTTTTTTGAGTTTAGCTCAGTATTTAGTACCAGACGTTTATTATTATTATTATTATTATTATTATTATTATTATTATTAGTATATTTCTGTTGTATATGCATTTCCTTCTGAGTTCCAACCAGAGACCTACGGTCAGAAATTGCTTAATGACATTTTCCACTGATAATTTTTCTTAAAAAAACCAAAAAACAAACTAAGGTCACACACATTTTACATAGATACACCTCTACGTAATGATTTTGTATTTCTTTAAGGATCAGCTACCAGGAATCTCTTAAATGAGTCTCTCGGGACCTTTTCTAATCAATCCGAGGCTTCCGAATACAACTACAATTATTATTATTATTGTTTGTTATGTTTCCTGCTTTGTGTCCTGTAGAGCCGAGTCCAAACTATGGTCCTTAGACCCTATAGGAGAACTGTCATTTAATTGATAGCACTTTTCTTAGCATATGGGATGTTCCTAGTAGGACGATCTTCTGGGAACTTTGTATGTTGATGTTACCTGGGACTGTTAGTAAAATTGTTCATTGCTTTTCTCACGAGACCCAGAGCTCTGATTACTATTGGTACAGTCTCAGGCTTCATTCCTCACATCCTGTTAATCTCGGTTTCTATTTGGACAATTTCTTAATCAATTTTATCGAGGTTTTTTCCTCAGATGGTACTGCTATGTCAAAAAGTGTGCATTTCGAGCCTTTCCTGTCTTTTATGATATCAGGTCTGTTGACTTTTATTTCACTGTCAGTTTGAATTGGCATGTCCCAAGGCAATAGTTACATCGGTATTTTGGATAACTTTCTCTGGTTGGTGGTCATACTCTCTATCAGTGGTTTCGATTTTGTGCTTCTTGCATATCTTTTAGTGCACATTTGCCGCTATTATTATTATTATTATTATTATTATTATTATCTCTATGATTTCTATTTACTATAAAGTTATCGGGACATTATCGGGAATCTTGGGTAAGGCAATGTAGTAAATATATGCATTCTGTTTGTACAAATTCTGATGTTAAGTGATACTTAATATGTAGAGTGCTTGTATTTTCTTCACATTGATAATACTCTCCCCAACAGATGAGCAGTTCGACTCAGCTCTTTACTAAAGAAGGGCTGCCAAGGATTTTGTTTATGTTCTTCTATGTACCTGTCATGATCGTACCCAGGTTTTCAACTTCGCTAGTTTACAGACAAATTTAGGCAAAATAAAATAGATGTTCTAACCTAGATTAGGGAGGGGTGTTGGTTTCAGATATGAAATCAGTTTTCACACTTCATCACAAGTTTTTAGATATACATGTATGCATTAAGTAAAATGTACACACACACACACACACACACACATATATATATATATATATATATATATATATATATATATATATATATGTATATATATATATATATATATATATATATATATATATATATATATATATATATATGTATATAAAAGAGAAACCGAAAAGAAAATACACATTATAACCAAAAACGTTTACGGTTACACACTTTTTTTTAAAATGCACATTTTTCTCTCGCTGTAAAAATTATAACCTTTTCCATATCTATCTATCTATCAATCTCTCTCTTTCTCTCTCTCTCTCTCTCTCTCTCTCTCTCTATATATATATATATATATATATATATATATATATATATATATATATAATATCAGTTGGGTTTCGATTCTGGCTTGAGGCAATCGGATGTGTCGCCACACTGATGAGTTGTGAAACAGCGAAACAATCTGTCTGTGGATGACCATATATATATATATATATATATATATATATATATATATATATATATATATATATATATATATATATTAAGTTTTAAGAATTGTGTCCTTTGTAAAAAATAAAAAATTAAAAAAAAACTCTGACGTAAATGGGCGCCTTTGGCGGCTACGCTCGACCCTGCAGTCTAAGTTTAATTACGGCGAAATGAAATCCTCTTCAAATTCAAGTGTCCGGTACGCATGGACGTAACCATATATAAGATCAATATTTATGCTGTTATTCCATATTATCGTGAGTTAATACATATCTCTACAATGACTTCAGCCACTTCAAAAGACCGGGGATGCATGAACAATGCAAATTCATTCTGTTCGGCGTGTGTGTTGTTTTTACAACAGTTGCACAGCATCGAACAAACACTCCTCTCCTGAGAACTGCTTACTTAGGTTATAGAGCAAAACTGTTGAAAAATTTTTAATTCAAAACATGAAAATTAATAATAAAAAAAAAACATAGATAATTTTTTGTGAAGTATAGGTATATGAGTAGCTTTTAGGTACCACTTCTTTTGCCATTTTCAAGATTATTATATTTATTATTTTCATAATGTTTAACATATATCTTTCATCTGATGACACCAGCATGTCTATAAGAAGACGTTTCCTGTTTGTCATCTTTAAACATTATGTCTGATCTTTTACTTTTTATATTGTTATTATGAACGGTAACGTTACAAAAAATAGTGAACGCATGGATTCCTATGAATAGTTCAGAGTGATTTTCGAACAATTTTCAGCATGTAGTACACTGTAATACTGGCATATCTTCCAATGAACATACTGCCTAATCTTATTATGTCAATCTTTGTATACATTCAGTATCAAGACAGCACATCCAAACACTAAGTGGTCAATAGTTTCAACATGTTATTTATATAATCTATACATCAGATCAGCAACATTCTTTATTGTGTTTTCCGGGTAATTCCTGAGGAATAAGTTTGGGTTCTGTGCAGCCATTATAAATGCCTCTGTTTCTGCTTTTAGACTTGCACTTTTCAGCCATTGATGTGTTTTGTGTAATTATTATTAGTATTAATGTTGTTGTTTCTAACCTATTACATTTGCTCCTGGCAACATTTTCTATATTCCTTGAAGACATATTGTTTTTAATGATTGAATACGGTTCTCTTCAAATCTATGAGAACCTCGTCTCTCTTTGAGAGTCTCTGAAATAATTTACAATAATAATTACGGTTCATTTTTCTTTCTTATGACAGTCTTAATTTAGTATCCCGTTAAGCAGAAGCCATGGTGAGAAAACAGTCTCCAGCATTATGGTTCCATCCGATGTTTTATCTATGCGCATAAATCTCTAGAACACTAAAAGCATCCGTCGAGCTAACAAATAGTCTGCAAAAAGAACTCCCTAAGCATTGCTCTACAGCTGATCTGGCACAGGAGCACAATATTGGGATATATAAGATCGTGGTCCTCTGTGCTTAATTTCCTTTGATAAACTCATCGTCGTATTCATCTTTACAAAGTTATAGAAAAGTAAGCGATGTATGCGTATTCTATAAAGAAAGCCAGTACTTTCATTTTTATGTTACTGTATTCGCCATCTTAATTAATTGATCGTCTTTTTTCTCTCCTTTCTTATTTTACCCATTTCACCCCAAGAAAGGCGATAATGCCATTAGAATGCAGAGACTTACTGAGAGTGAAAGAAAAAAAAAACTTCAGTGGGGAAAAGTTAGGAAGGGAAAAATAAAAGAAACAGGTTTCAGAAGGACAGAAAATGGCGATTGATGTAGCATTTAAATTTTTGAAGATCGTAGGCGGCAGGAAAGCAAGAAATCAGAAAGGAGATCCACAGGCGAGGAGTGTGAGAAAATAAATTTAGAATAGAAGAGATGGTTGCATCTAGCTAGTTCAACAGTAAAATGGTGAGACTTAGTTGCCAATCTAGTAGCATGCTTATCCAAAATCTCACTAATATAAGACTTGATAACTATTCAAGCTGTCCGAGTGGAACGTTCTCGCTACAATTGAAACTCAGAGGAAATGAGACTGATTCATCTCCATGGCTGTAGCATAGCGTATTTTAGCAGTTATGGTCTGGTCTGGTGGAACTATAGAATGGTACTGATTTGAACATTAGCCAAGGAAATAACAACAGACTAACGATATGCTTACGAAGTTGCGTCTGCAGTGAAGAATTTGAAAAATGGAGAATAAAGGCACTATCATTCTGTTATGATGTTGGTTTGTAGAGACAAACGACAAATAACACGTAACAATAAAAAGGGGTTTTATTAGGTTGGTAAAAGGTACAGAAATCGCCTGAGTAGTGTCTAACTAGCTCAGCCAAGAACTTTCCTATTGCTCACACTCTGTCTCTCGACGTGCCGCTATTTAAAGTCTTTAGACGCAGACAAGTTCATCTTCAAGAGGGGTGGTAAGTTTCCGACACAACACATTCATAGAAAGTATGAATTGAGCAGCTAGAACCCAGTTCTGGAAGCAATACTCTACATCTATTCAAACTTTTTGCAAATTTTCACTGTAGATCTTTCAAGTGTCCTGATAATTCTTCTTGTTCAAATACTGACTCGGTGAAATAGAAATTCTGAAATAAAACAATAAGGAGAAATAATGATAGTAAATAATCCTTGGTGACCTAGAGGGCGCTTAGTTGAGCAGGGCAGTAGGACACGAGAGAGTGTGTAAATTAATTATATGCGAATGCGGATCGGCTGCACTGTTGTGATAATAAATGAGATACAGATTAAATAAGCAGGAAAAACAAAGTAAAAACCAAGATCCCGTTGAGATCACGTCAGTGACGTTGTTTCATTTTTTTTTTTTTTTTTTTTTTTTTTTCTAATCTCTGGTCACCTATCCGCCATATTGGCTGAGATTGTCTCCTGTAAAGATTCCAGTAACGATAACATTGAAGATTTAAAAAAAAAAGAGTTTGGGGCATTTTCTTTTTTTTATTAAACCTAAATAAATGATTTCTTTTCGTGAACTTCGGACCGCCCTTTATTTATCATTGTTTACAAGCTAATAAATTTGTTTATTCATTCTGATTATTTGTCTCTGATAATTACTTTTGGTTGACACTGAAACAGTTACTTTTTTTTTTTTCCTTATTGTGTTTTTTTTTTCCTAATTATTTTTATGGGCAAATTATATTTTCTTTGTTTACCTTTACCTTTGAGAAGTGATGCGAATATCACTTTGTAAATGCGCGCTTGCGTGTTAAAGAAAAAAATCAAACCAACTTTTATTTCTTTTTCTTTTAGATGACATGAATGGCGCCACAACATAAAACTAATTAAGGAAGCTGTTGATTAAACGGCGATAGTAGAATAAGACACAGGAGTAATATCTAAAATCCTTTTCACTAGAAAAGAAACGTGTTTTCTCTACTCCAAATGGCTAACTTTAACTCTTGTGACCGTCACAATGTTTCCATATACATTATATCATCATTAGGTATCAAACTTACATTGAGAGGAACTTTTTCTAGTTCATATTAGTGATATCAGTCAGTTATGTGCCAAGAGTGATCAGGCTTAGACGATCATGTATCTCTCGATACATGACTGACGAGGCAGATTTTTCCCGCAGTAGGTTGCCATTTCTTTCTGCCATCCAATGCTATAGAACCCGATCTGTCCCGCTATTTGCCCATAGCTGGGCGGAGAAGAAGAGGATTCATAACTTTCCTAAGGGTATGAGCAAATTGGAAATCGAACTTAGATCTCCGATTCCTCAATCCGAGCCGCTACCCATTACTCTACCGTGACTCTCCTTATCGAGATAGTCGGTAAGAAACAAACTTACAAAGCAAACGAAGTGGTTTGCATGACAAAATTTTGCATCGGTAAGCTCACCTTTGGCATATTTATATACACATTGGTATGTAGAAATGTGTTTGGTTTACCTCTCAGTATCTGTCTATATTTCTGAGATAAGGTATTATGTAAACTCTTTACATTATTCGGACTATTGTCCTCATCTTTGTCGCCATATTTATTACAACGTTTCGTCCGTTGCACACTCAGGCTTTCTTCAGGTGGTTGGAATGTCGAACTGAACCCTTTATTTCGCTCGCTGGGTTACACTGTTCTAGTTCCACGTACCATGTTTAATGGATGTCAGTTATCAGTTATCTCCTCTTAATTCTCCTCTCCCAGTTACCACTGCCTTAACAGGGTATTGAACTCAGACTCTTTGGGTCCTGTCACTGTATCTAACCAAAGCCTTTATCCACTGTGCCCTGTGTCCTTGAGGACCTCGCAGTAGTATGGTTTTTCTATAGAAGGATGATGAGAATAGCAAAGGGTTGGACATATTAGCAACGACGAAGTTTTAAAGAAATTGGAAACAAAAAGAATACTTGTTATAATCAGAACGAGACAGCTGAAATTTTTAGAGCACAAAATGAAGAAAGTTGGTTTGGAGAATTTGACACTCACAAGACGTACCTTTTTTATGTGGGCTCGAACACCGACCACCGATACCTGTGAGGTGAATGGAGCTTCTTTCTTAACAATAGAATACGAAGGGAATGGTGCTGTATGTGGCATGGTGTGTCTTAGCTGTAAAAGTCTGAACTGGTGAAACTAAGGAATGTAACGCGTCAGGAAATTTGCCATGGAAATAACGATAGAGCGGCGAGTGTGTTGCGATGTTCATCTTGGGAAAAGGGATTGTAAAACAAAGAATAATTCATCAGCCACGTTGAAGCTTTCGAACTGTCTCACGATTTGAAAATGGGGCCAACCAAGTTATGGCAGCAATGATTCATTTTCGGTCCAATCTGATTTTTGTAAAGCAAAATGGCTGACGGATTCGGCTACTTTCTGGAACGATAGAATAAACTGTTCGAGGTCTGGAGTGATTTTGTGACCAAACAGACGTTCAAAACATACGGATAGCGATCATCGTGATTGGAGAAAATTATGGCGCGTCATGATCACCGTTTTGTACTGGAAAGACGTCGCATATATACGTGTAGAGTAAGAAGAAAATTGATCCAATCCTGTTACACCCTTAGCCATCACAGATTTTCTTCTTTATTGGAAAACTTTAAATCTCTTACAGGTTCGTCTTAATTTGCTCGTTCGGCCCTCTCAGTACTTTCCTTTGCTTTTAGTTTTCTTTACTCCAATCAGTTGTGTTTATTTGCAGAAATCTCCTGATCATTATTCTTGGAGAACTAATTCTTTTGTTCGTTGATTTGTTTAAAAAATATTTACTTTTTTTAATTTTTTTTAATTTATTTATTTTTATTATTATTATTTTTTCTTTTGGGCCAAGATGAGAATGTGGACGTTGCTTAACCATGGAGAAAGCACTGCAGATAAGATTAAGGACACCGTGCTTTGCTGTTCTCAAACTTGTAATCAATTTACTATCTGATATTGAAATTACGAGTAAGAGCCAATTGTCCTCGCGCCTCCGTCCTTTCTAACCTCTCCGCATTCATAAATTACACGCTTTCTTTTTCCTTTTAAATTCTCTTTACTTCTATTTTTTCCTCATTGTTATATTCTATTTTCCTTCATGGGTTTTTAATCTTGTTCTTTCTTTGCCTTAAACTACTTGCTTCTGTTTTCTCTAAAATTCTCGCCATTTTCAACTCTCGACATTTTTATTTTCCTCATTCATTTCTCGGTCCCTTCATTGTTTTATTTCAATCACTGCTCTCGTCCGTTCTCTTGCAGCATCCTCTTTCGAACCAGCCCCATAGCTGCGTATTTCTTGATTGTTTCGGGCTAGTAATGTAACGTTCCTTAAGGACGTAGTCGCTCCACGTGCCTCTTTTCCTTATTCTCTGTTAATTTAATTAATAAATTTAAGAGCAGTACTAGACTGGCAGATAGGTCACGCCATTTTCATATTGAAATTTCTAAACCACAAGTTCTATTCTAATAGTTTCTTCTCACGCACTTCTTCCCTGTGAATCTCTCTTCGAGCTTCTTGATTTTATGTCAAGTGTAATGGTTAACGAGTCTGGTTGAAAAAAATTTAAACGCAACGTCAATTGTCATCTTTTGACTCCTTGAATCCGGCTCATTTTGGCCTTTCTACTCGGTAGTGTTTTTTTTTTTAATTTTATTTTATTGTTCTTTCTTTCCAGTAACATCTCCCGTCTTAGTGGTTTTATCGCCCTGCTTGGAGTGAAACCATGCAAAATAAAAGGAATTATTATGACTTCTTGGGAAAGATAATGACGTATTTCTTTGATGCCCTCTCCACGGTTTTGAATTCAGAGATGTTCTTCACATAGACTTGCTAACAGCCAAAGCTACAAATCCAGGTTTACCTTTATCTATATATTTAACATATATCCGGCGGGGCCAAGGGTTGATTTTTTGCCTTTTCCAAGAGCATTTATTTCTAAGTGAATGCAACAGACTAAGCGGTGGTTCGAAATCGGTTCGCCAATTTTTTTTTCTGTAATTATAGCTGTTACTCCCCTCTTTAATGGTTGCCATATTTTGTTCCAAATATAGTTATCTCCCTAACACTGGAGAAGCCAGTTAAATGGAAAAGGCAGGCTGTTCTAAGGTGTTTACGAATCTAGCAGATGAAAAGCCCGGTTCTCTTACAAAGTATTAATAAAAAATATATAAAAATTAAAACAATAAAAATTGGAAAACATTCACAAACCGTTATTTAAAATGTCATATACCGTTATTTAAAATGTAATATACCGTCATTTAATCCCGAATTTTGTTTATCAATTAAAGAGGTATCTCTATGTAAAAGAGTGTCAAATAATTATTAGTTCGAACTTCTCTTCCCACGACTTAGTTTTCTGACTATTGGTAATGGTAACAGTTTCCTTAGAAAGAAACATTCAGGCTTTATTAACTGAGCAGCAGTTCTACTTTCGTTTGGAATTTATAAAATCTTTCTGTTTAAACAATTTTTTAAGAATGCGTTTATCAACTCCATTAACGGTTATCACTCTTTCCAGATCCTTTTGTTTGAAGTCGGCTGAAACGTCAACATCTTGGTGTATGTTGTTATTTTCTCTTCCATTTACATGTGCTATCCATTTTGGTCGTTGCTGCTGTTGAAAGTCCTCAGTTGATGTGGTTTATGTTAATTGGTAAAGACCATTGTTTTGTTTCTCTAGTGCAAGTTCATGTGGCCCGAAGTAGAATGGCCCTGTTTAAGTTCTACAGGCTTCATTCACTTGAAACTATTGTTAATCATTGATCTGTGAAAACGGTTGTATACAGTTGGGAGTTCAAATATTTCTGAACGATTAAGTGATTTGTTTTACGGCTCATCAACTATTTACAAGGTATTTAAAGGAAGAAAATATTTTATTTTCTGGAGACAATAAGGATGTAGCGATACTAATTATCCCATAGCTGGGTGAGAAGAAATGGATTCACAGCCTCTCCCAATAGTAATTTGCATGTGGTGTGGGTGAATATACCACCAGCGCATACCAGTTTACAGCTCTTGGTATTCCAATTTAGGTAGTGTCCAGGCTCAACGTTGCTTAAGTTCGGTGATGGTACGACAACCAGCATTTTCAGTGTGATGTAAGCCATTTCTGAACGGATTGGGTGCCATACTTGTCATCTTTATTACTATAAATGTCTGTGAACGTTGCTTGTGTTTTTGCCAGAAGTCATATATAGAGAATGGTTAAAAGAAAGATATGAATTTATTATCGTGTATAAAGACGGAGGAGAGAAGGAAATGGGGAAAAACGCTCTCTCTTTCAATCCACCTCTCTCTCTCTCTCTCTCTTTCCACCTACCCCTCTCTCTTTCCACCTACCCCTCTCTCTATCCACCTACCCCTCTTTCTTTCCACCTACCCCTCTCTCTTTCCACCTTCCCGTGATTGCGTGCGTGATTATTTATATTTCAGCTTTTATTTTAAATATTTTTATTTCAACTTTCTTCAAACAGATAATTTTTTTAATGCTGAATGTAATTTCATTGTTTTATAATCTGAACCTTCAGTAACTCAACGGGTCACGGGTAACATATATATATATATATATATATATATATATATATATATATATATATATATATATATATATATATATATACATATATAAAAGTGAACATAGAAGTCAACACTTAGAGGCGACAGTCTGTTTCATGCTAGATGCAATCGTCAGGCCACGACTGCTGTTATTTTTCTCGGCTATTTATATATACGGGTCAGCGGTGCATTGTGGGTAGTCTATTTTGGCGGTTATTTTACCGGAAGTCGTTTATTTGTTTATTTATTTATTTGGGTTAAATTATTTTGTTTGTTTTTATTTATTTTTATTTTTTATTTTTATTTTTTATCTTATATATTTATTTTTTTTACTTTTAATAACAGCACTCGTGTTTTGACGATTGATTCTAGCATGAAACAGACTGTCGCCTCTAAGTGTTGACTTCTATGTTCCCTTTTATATTTACACACGCTCTATCTCAAGATATTGAGCACTTTATCCCATAAATATAGCACATTTTAACTCTATATTTCTTCATATATATATATATATATATAATATATATATATATATATATATATATATATATATATATATATATATATTTAACGATGCGATGAGAATGAAAGTAATATATAAATTCCAAAGTTCACAGCATTAATTCAAAAGAGGGCTCGATAGCGATAGTGGAGCGATAATTATTTCTTTATTATAATTTTATCATATAGACAAAACCATTTTACTCAGTACAAAGATGCAACTTGGTTTCAGTGCATTTCAACTGCACTTCGACGGGTGAGAACGATTTTCGATTCTCGCCAGTCGAAGTGCAATTGAAATGCACTGAAACCAAGTTTCATCTTTGTAGTGAGTAAAATGGTTCTATCTATATGATAAATTATAATAAATAAATATATATATATATATATATATATATATGATTTAAAAATACGATACAGTTACAGTAAGTATTTTTATTTCAACTTTCTTCAATCAAACATTTTTTTAATGTTGAAAGTAACTTCAAAAACTGCAAATGAATGTATTTTTAAAATATCTCTATATTCATAAACTCTTCATGCAGCTAAATGTAAACAGTAGCACAAGGTTGGCCCAACGTGTCACGGGTGGTCTAGTTCATATTAAAGACGCGTTTGGACGAGGCTATTTAAGAACGTGACACGAATTATTAGGCTAATGATTTGTTGCATCTTGCGCTGTTGAAGAAGGCTGCATAAAGTGCGGAAAATTCTAGGTTCAAATTCTTTAACTCATCGAAAAGCTTACACATTTAGATCATCTTTGTTTCCGCCTTATCTTTTATTCTTTTCCATTTCTTCTTTTCACTGCTATCATCACTCCCTTGTTATTCACTTTTTCTTTTTCTTTTTCTTTTCCTCTTCGCACTTCACTTTCGCTTTCTCTCCTCCTCTTTCTTACTATTCTGTCAGACCAGCTCTGTCTGAAACATTATCGGTCTTGACCTGGTATCTCAGCTTCAGAATCTTTTTTCCACAGCTTTTCCCTGTGAATTTTCTATAAATATTTTCACGGTAATTGTTCTGGCGAGCTTTTCCCTTTGGTAGTTCGGGGTGTGCGGCAGGGTGTAATGGGTAACGATTCAAAATGAGAATACGGAGAGCCGACTTCGTTACATCCACTTATGCGCAAATAACCTTGGGAAAAGAAAGGTATGAATCTAGCTATTCTCCCCACAGCTATGGGTTGAATAGCAAAGCAGTCTGTCTTCTATATGGTTAACAACCAGTCTACCGCAGAAAGAAATTAAAGTATACTGTGGGATATTCTTCTGTCTAATTAGTCATAAATTGAAAGAGACATGATGGCTCAAGCGTGTATAACGTATGGCACTTAACTGACTGACTAGATTGGCAGTTAGGTCTCATGATATCACTTTGAAATTTCGAGCTGTAACTATAAGATATTTGTTAGTAGTTTCTTCTCTCGCACTGCTTGCTTGTGGAACATTCCTCCAGCATCTTGCTTTCCTGTCAACTATGTTCATCAAAAATTTAAATGAAACGTCATTCATTATTTTATGTTGCAATGAATCATGTTTTTTATGGTCTTCTCTGTTTCTCACACTCTCAGTAATTTCTTGCATACTAGTGGCTTTTATCGCCTTTCTTGGGGTGAAATAAAATAATAGAATTATCTGTGTGCTATGTTTAGCTCAGTCTGGTACAAGGCCACAAGTATAAAACCCTCAGTGAGGTTCAAAATCGTTATTCATTCGTAAGGATCTACAGAATATATTTGCTATTACACCACAACAAAATGTCGCTACGGATATTTACAGGTTGAGAATCCTTTATCCGAAATTCTTGAACAGCGCTTCGGTTTTCAGATTTTTTCAAATTTTGGAATATATCTATTTAATTTATATATAACATCGATAAAATGGGACAGCTTGGGAATGGAACCCGAGCATAAATACAATATCTCTTTAAATTTCATTACACAGCTTATAAATATACCCTGAAGATAGTTTAATATTAAAAAAAAAATTTGCCCTGGAAGTAGTTTTATATAAATAACATATACGCTGAAGGTAGTTTTATATAAATAGCATATACCTTGAAAATATTTTTATATAAAACTCAATAGATGTTGTGTACATACAGATACAGGTAATAGCGATAGTCAAGAAGTTTTAAGTGGTGACATTAAGATTTCACGTAAAAATAATGTTTTGTAATTTCTGTACGTGTACAAAAATACGATCACTACTTACAAAAATATATATAAATGCAACACCAAACACAACTTCCACATCAGGTGTGAGAAACTGGAGGGAGAGGGTATATCATCGATGACATCACTGTCAAGATGAGAAGGAAAATTCGGTAAGCTATCAGTCTCTACCAACGATGGCGTGTTTTGATTAAAATATTACAATACATACAGGTACACTATTTGTATAAAAATAAAAAATGGATGCTGATTACAATTAAATGTAATGATAAATGAAAAAAGTCAGTATTTTATTTGTAACGCTGCAACGCAATAATCCTGCTACGGGTAGCCATGTTGCTTTCTGAAATTTTCCATTTGTAGCAAGTTGTGTCAGCACCTCAAAACGTTCGGATGTGGGATGTTTTTGGCTTTTGATATTTCGGACAAAGGATACTCAACCTGTACTAAGATTACATAGTTTGAGCCAAGGCCACAAGTATAATGCACCCAGTGAGGATCGAACTCCCTGTCCATTCTTAATTATCTGCAGAATCATTAAAGATGCTAAATATTTGCTATTATACACCACCACAAGTTTCTACTAATATGTACTAAGATTACTTTAATCTGACACAAGGACACACATTATAGAGCACCCAATGAGCATCGAACTCACTATTCATTCGTAATGACCTGCAGCATCGTTATCGATCGTAATGAGCTGCTTATACCACAGCAAGGGGTTTATATAGGTATATACAAAGATTAGCTTAGTCTGACACGAGGCTTCAAGAATTCAGAACTCAGTGAGGATCGAAGTCTCTACACAGTCGTAATAATTTTCAGCCAAGCTTACTCACAATTACACTGTGACGCAAGGTCACAGCCATGGTTTTCTAGTGAATATTGAACACACGACAGTCGCATTGGTCTGCGAGAAAAACTCGCTTGCCATTATTACACACGATGGCACTGTAATTGTATTCAACGACTATTTTCATTCTCTTTATTCTTCTGTTGTTTACATGTTTTTAGCAATGCCTTCATAACATGATGATTAATGCGCAGGTCCGTTAAGCCAACGATTATAAATTTGCTCTTCGTTGATTGCATAGAAAGGAAAAAGAAAAGAAAATCTTAATTAGCTTTGGTGAGATTTGCCTTGAAAAACACAAGGGGGAAAAAACAACTTATTCTTCCAATGAAAAATTGGCATTATGAGGATAATTTCATTTCTCCAGTGGTTCAGGCAAAAGTTCACGTCGTCATTTTTTTGTACAGTGTTTTTTTTTTTCTAATATTGAAGTTGATTTTGTTCTTTATTGTTTGAGCATCCCGTCAAATACACGTCTTTTAAAAGCCTCAAGAAAATTGATGGTTGTAGAATGACTGTATAACTGTAAAAACGAGTAACTAAATTTAAGATGACGTTGTCCCGACAAGGAGTAAAAGCCTGGTTGACCATTGCTAATGAGTAGTGACTTAGATCTTCATTGGGAACCCAATGCAAAAAAGTCCACATTGTATAACCTAACAAGCGTTGACATGTAAAATCAACTAAACAACAAACGGCGAGCGGTAATGCTTAACGAGCTGTCTTGGTTGATCATTAGTTCATAGTAGTGAGATCGATCATCACTGGATGCCCTATACGAAATCCGTCATTAAATAACCCTAGAGGCGTTGATACGTCGTGAAACAAACCAACCAATACTTGATGTGTGGTAATGGTTAACGAGTTCGTCTGGTTGGCCATTACTACATAGTAGTACTATACGAAACTCGACATTAAATACACCAAGAATTGTTGATACGTCTTAAAATCAACCAAACAACACTTGATGTGATGTGATGGTTAACGAGCTAGTCTGGTTGATCATTACTAGTGATATTAATGTTCACTGGAGGCCCTATGCGAAATTCGACATTAAACGACGCAAGAACGGTTGACAGGTCGTAAGATCAAAAAACTAATCATATTTAAGTGGAAGGAACACTAGTCAAATATTGTTTTTGACCATGCTTCATCTAACAAAACATCAAAACAGTACCAAACGGTAGTGACAAATTCTAGGGTCTTTAACCACTTACCAAAATGAAGATTTCATTGACATCAAGATGAAGATTGTTGGAAAATTATCGAGAAGAGAACCTATCAGCTTTATCTTTCGAAACATGAATTGTAGTTGTATCTGGGAGAGAACGTCCACTCTGGCGTGATCAGGTGTCGAACAAGAGCTTTACGCTCAAACACTTGGTCACGTTCACTTGTGACTGCATGCTAGTTTCCTCTACCCACTTTCAACCACAAGACTTGTAACAACCTCTGGTACAGTTTTAAAGTAGTTTCTAACAGTACCGCGCGCTGGTTTTCTCGTTCAATTCCATGACAGCTATACGTGTCTGTCATTCGAACCCATGTTTCATTACAATAACGCTAAGGTTCTAACCACTCAGACGCGCGTTTCCTACAGAAAATGGTGCAGAACGGACGTCATGAGTGTATCATATCACCCATATTAGCATCAGTAAACATTCCTCCTATTTGCATAAAAGATTTTCTTCTCTTTCAGATTTTTGTAGTTCGCACTCGATGTCTTGGTTTTGATGTTCTGCAACTTTTTAATACAGGTAGCTATTTGATCTTTTTTCACTCTAACTTCAGTGCGACCTCGTTTTTTAGTTCCGTTATTCCATATTTTATATGGCGACATGCATTCTTGTGGTTTCTGTGAAGTGGGATGGCCCAGAATATCTACAGATATATAAGGGCTAATTATGTAAGAATTTCCATCGCAACATTTTGAAAATCTATAATACTTTATAGATATATGGATGCTGAAAAATTTCAAAGAAACTTTCTCCCCCCCCGAAAAAAAAGTTCTAATGTTTGGCTATTCGGCCAGTCTTTGGGAAGTGGTTCGTGCTGATAATTTCTCAAAACTCACTTCGTGTATTTTACACACACACACACACATATATATATATATATATATATATATATATATATATATGTTGATGCATTACAATATATATATATATATTGATACATTAATTCACTCTATCCTTGTTTCCACACACGCACGTATATATATATATATGCGTCTGTGTGTGAATATATATATATATTATGTTTAACGTTCTTTTTATAGATACAAGTATTTAAGCAAATGCTCTGTTTTATAATAAACAGTATTAAATAACATTTACCGGCCTGAATGTCCGAGAAATTTTCATAGAAAATTTTCGCTCTCCGACAGGAATCGAACCTGTATCCTATACGGAACCATCATTTCGCGTGATGTGTCTTAACCGTTCGGCCACAGATGAACATTTCTCGGACATTCAGGCCGGTAAATGTTATTTAATACTGTTTATTATAAAACAGAACATTTGCTTAAATACTTGTATCTATAAAAAGAACGTTAAACATAATATAAATGACTTTAAATAAATTGTCGGACTATGTCCAATTCTAAAATATGTATGTATATTCATTTTTCATTTTACCCCGAAAAAGGCAATAAAGCCTCTAGCACTCAAAATGTTACTGAATGTTAGAGAATATAAGAAAAAAACTACTATTAAGGAAAAGGGACAGTAAAAGAATGAGGCTATGATTAATTAAATGAAGTCTGCCTCTAGCCCCACGATAGATAAGACCCATCCCCTACTTGATTGTCCACTCTTACAGAGCAGTATTTGTAATATCTCTGTCAAAGCACAGGAACTTCGCAGACTCGTCAAAAGACTTGGCTTTACAAAGGTTACCGTGCCGGATGAAAACCAGCTGATTGTTTTTAAAATAATAAAAGACAGAAGATAACAATCGAAATCGCATTTAAATTTTAAAGCCGGATGTGAGTTCAAAAAGCAAAAAGGGCGACAAAAGAAACTGTTATTATCGAGGAATTTCAACTGTAAAATGATGAGACCTTGCCGCCAATCTAGTGCTGCGTTTAAATTCATACAGTCTAAGTACCATAACGGAGAGTAATATTTATTTTGTTTTAATACAAAAATGTGTGACAAGGCCAAAAGGGAAGATAGGGGAAGGCTGGCACCATAACGGAAAGTTCATCAGAACAATTATCAGGAAAGTATTTTCTAGAAAAGGCACTAGGAAGCTATGTTACAGCAGTGGGAAAGAGACTGAAGCCAAGAAGCAAAGTCTCACACACATACACATACACACACACACACACACACACGTATACACACACAAACACACACACATACACACACACATATATATATATATATATATAATATGGAGAAAACAACTAAAAAGTTGCAAATTAAAAAAACTGAATGTTTTTTTGTGAAAGTATTTATTTATATATATATATATATATATATATATATATATATATATATATATATATATATATATTTGATATTTCAGATCTGCCCCGATCTTTCGTCAGAAATAAATTAAATAATTAAATTAATTAAATTATGCTATATATATATATATATATATATATATATATATATATATATATATGAATTTAAAGCATCCAAATGGTTTCAAAAGTTTCCTGTAATAAATACAGACACATATATAAAATGGAGGATAAAACATTTTTGTCATCTTTTTTCCATAATAAGAAGCATACGTGGATATTTAAATGCAATATATATATATATATATATATATATATATATATATATGTGTGTGTGTGTGTGTGTGTGTGTGTGTGTGTGTGTGTGTGTGTGTGTGCGCGTGTGTGTGTAAATCTGAACATGAAACATAATACCGAGTGGCGACGGTCTGTTTCATTCTTGAACGCAATCTTTAGGCCATGTGCCCGAACATTATGTACAGACTGACAACGTTTCATGTTGACTTCAGTGTCTGCTCTTATATAGACATGCGCTCTATCTCTTAAATTGACGATTTTTACCTATAAATATATCATTCCTTAATAAAACTCTACTCTTATTATATATATTTATAGTGGGTGTAACAGCAAAATTGTCTAAACCGTGTAACAGCAATATTCTCTAATTGTTAGATTAACATTTGAACCGTTGTATCTTAGAAATGATTAATGATATCTTACTGAAATTCTCCGAGGTTTGTATAACTCTATTGGATTCTAATTTGAACAATAAAAATGTATTTAGCTCTAAGTTGAAATGATGATTCCATTTGCTGTTGTGATCTCGTGATCCAGTTTTCCTCTCTACTGTTCGCTCTTTTTAAAGTTATTCACCGTTCGGTTGATAGTTCTTGAATGGACTTTGAAGATGGAAGCAAGAGTATGAATGTTGGTACTATTACTGAAGGCCTGAATGATAGTTTTTGCCTCACCATTCCTAACTTGGGAAGACAGTGGGGCTGATACAAAATGACTTTAACCTGTTCCCGCTATAGCTAAATAACTCAAAGGGTTTTTCAGTGATTCTTACAACAAATACTACCAAGGTGGTTGAACGTCTTATCTAAAAACCCGGAAAAGAGAAACTCAGTTTAGTGTTTTTTAGATATTAAAGATTTTGAACAATTTTACTGTTACACGTGGTATATATATATATATATATATATATATATATATATATATATATATATGCGCACTGCTGATGAGTCCCAAATATAGGACGAAACGTTACTGTTACACGTGGTATATATATATATATATATATATATATATATATATGCGCACTGCTGATGAGTCCCAAATATAGGACGAAACGGCCGTCTAGTGCTTTCTGCATTCTGTTGAGGTTTCAGACTCGATGAATTACTTAATTATAATTATCAAATCCTCCTAATAATTTCTATCATTTATATATATATATATATATATATATATATATATATATATATATATATATATAAATTTCTCAGAGTTAACCTGTAGATAAGACAGTCTTTATAAATATAAATGACAATAAGAAAACACTATTAATTGCTGACGCGTTTCGTCCAATGTGGACTTTCTCAAAGCAAAAAACGAAATGAATTTAATTAAACAAGGAAATTAATACAAACAAAAGGCAGAGTGTTCTTTGCAACTGGAATGTGGGGAACGCTATTTTCATATTGTTAACTGAAAATAACGTCAGTTAATGTCACCTTTCTTAACAAAATTACTGCTCTCACAAACAAACGTACACAACAATATCGTAAAATCAAAAGAAAATAGTTGAATCCGCCAACACAGATATAATAATAATATTTTCCACACGTGACATGGAACTAAATTCTTTACCAATATCTTTGCCGGTGGATTGTATCAGTGAGTTCCACTTGAGGTTTGGTGTGAACATTAGTTCAACCGGATGTTCAAAGCTAGAACTTCCTTGAGAGTTCAACAGTTTATCATGATAGGTGAAACTTCAGGGTCTGCTCAGTGATAATGAAAGATTACTGCCTGCTTTTAGAGTTACTGCATTTTATATTGAATGTTTTTTTCGCAATTGAGCTGTTAGCGCTAGGTCAGAGTAGAGATCAGCTGTCAGGCTCCAATCGTCTTAATATCTGGAATGGCACCGCTACATGTTGTATCACCTGCATAGATATTTACTAATGACCTTCGTATGTCCTTACATAGATCACTAATATAAAGCGGAGAGGGGGTAGGAGCGAGAAGAGAGCATTGGGGAAGTCCGACATTGATCTCATAAGATTTAGAAGATTAGCCATTGACAATGATCTTTATTATTTCCTTGCCAGATTTTCCATAGCTGGAGAGTTTGTATAGCAACCTCATTTACCATACTTTGTCAAAGGCCTTTCAGATATCTAAAGCGATCTTCCTCGTCCTCGTGCCTCACTGATTCTCTGTTGTTTTCTTTTAGTATTTTAGAATACAGTTTAATTTTTTTTTAATTGTACATTGTATGGATTAATGTCATGAAAGAGTTCATGTTGGTTGTTTTGTCGGTTGGTTGATTTTGTCTAGCGGCATATCAACCACTATGGGTTATTAAATGCCGAAACTAAATAATTTGCGCACAATTATATGGATTCAGCTAAATATATTTTAAATGGAATTGTATGCCTTCGGCTACAGAGAAAATGTATTGGTTGTCAGCCTTTTTTATATAATAATGTATTGCTGGTGTTTTTACTATTAAAATGTAGTTTTATACTTTCATAGTGTTTTTGTTTAGGGCCTCACTATTTTAGTATGGCTGAGATGGTAACAGGTGCTACCACCTCTAATCAGTGTGTATCTGGGAATAACAGCTATTAAGAGGTGGTTTCACGCTCCTCAAAACCTACTGATCAGATGCCTTGCGGCTGGATTGACTTTAATAGCTTGCCCAAGACGGTAGTTGTAACAGATGTTTAAAATAATAGAAGTACTCCGAATAAATCTTACAAACCTTGACAGAACATCAATTGATTTGAAATGAGTCAAACAAAAGCAAAAACTTCCTGGGTATAATTAGTCCTACAACAGATGTGACGTGGTGTAACGGATCGCAGCTCGGAATGAGACGTTGAAGAGTTCGAATTCCTGTCGGGTTCGTTATATTTATGTTGTGGTAGGATCCGCCTAATTTGCATAGTGGAGTACCGACTATATAAATATGGTTGGTACCGGAAAGACAGGAGAGGCGAATCAAGAGATTCAACTAGAGACTCTGCCCGACTGCGACTTAGTCAACACATTCCCCGGAATATACAAAAGACTATATGTAAATATTGTGTACCCTTTCTTGCTTCAATACATTTTGTTCTAAGTACATTTTGTGTTGCATTATTATTCCATGCATTAGTCAAGTTTCAACAATTTACTTACACGCAAATACACATGGGAAATGTATGAAACCATATCTTCCCAAAGCCATTGGATAAAAGTAGGACATCAACCGAAAAAAATCACTGTTATTCCCCAAAAATTGTTGGCGCAATAGTCATTCACAAATAAGAATTATTTTTACAATCGAAAATATTTTTCTTTTAAATAACCCATAAAAACAAATCGCTCAAATCGCGCACAACAGATTATAGGAATATCTGTCTATATTTCTGAGATGAGGTATTATGCACATTATTCGGACTATTGTACTCATCTTTGTCACCATATTTATTACAACGTGTCGGCCATTGTACGCTCCGGCCTTCTTCAGGTGGTTGGAATGTCGAACTGAACCCTTTATTTCGGGATAGACTGTTCTAGTTCCACGTACCATGTTTAATGGATGTCAGTTATCTACTGTTAATTTTTCCCTCTGAAAGTTCTCCACTGCCTTAACCGGGTATTGAACTCACACTCTTTGTGTCCTGTCACTGGATCTAACCAACGCCTTTATCCACTGTGCCATGTGTCCTTTCCACTTTGTCATACATTTTTCCCGTGTATATATATATATATATATATATATCAGTAAAAACTCATTGTTTAGTGTGAAGATGTTCTTTTGAAAGACGAAAAGCATCACATAAGTTTTCTTTTTCCATTTTGTCATTCAATTACCCACCATATTGAACCGGGTTTTTTTTTATTAGGGCACAACATAAATAAGAAAAACAGAGCTAAAAAAAAAAGTTTATGAAAGCGATTATAAAGAAAGATCAAACGAAAATCAACTGGAAATGTCCAATTCACAATTATAAAACTGTTGTCAATGTACGCAAGCGAGGCTAACAAATCCGAAGCAGAGCGAAACTCGAAGCACAATATGCCTGTCTTTCGTCGTTGTTAGCAAACTACTTCTAAAGTATGAACACTTTGGACGGTTTTAAATGATACAAGGGAAAGAAATGAATTGAATGATAGTTTGAAAAGAAGAAAAGAAATCGTTTACAAAATCAATAACACAAGCTCATAACACACACACACACACACACACACATACACACACACATACATACACACACACACACATACACACACATACACACACACATACACACACATACACACACACATACACACACACACATACGCACACATACACACACATATACACACACACACACATACACACATACACACACATAAAAGATATGTGAAAACAGTCCGGTCAGTACAAGCATAAAAAAAAGTAAAATAAATTAAATGAAAATAAAATAAAAAAAGTGGATATAATTGAAAAATAAAACATGTATAAGAAAATTGATAAAATAGCGAACACAAATTGCAAGGAACCCAAATCACGCGAGATTTGAGCAACAACGAAATGTGAATTGAATTTCGTGCTGCCCGCGCCCCCGCCGCCACTGATTTGCATTCGTTCTTTGATTATGTTCGTAATTTAAATTTTTTTCCTTATTTATTTATTTTTCTTTCTTTTTGTTATTTTATTTTTATTTTTATTTTTTGCTTTTTGTTATCAATACAGTATAATAATTAAAAAGCGCCAAGCAAAGCCCAGACTAATAAAATTGCATTTAAAGAAAATAAACTGTTGCAATATAAACAACAACAAATAAAACGAATTCCATCAGAAAACAACAAATAAAAAAAGGACTACTCTTGTTGAACCATAGTCGTTACTTAGTGTATGAAATTTGTCCTGAAATCGCTTTTGTAAATAAAAACTAAATAACAGACAGACCCAATGAAAATTAAATAGTTCAATTCAGTATTTGGAACAATTAATATTGAATGACATTTAAGGAATTTAATTTACGCTTAAGCATTCTTGTATTTAACTCATTAAATGCCACCGTTCCATTTTGGAAACTGTCGAGAACGCTTACAGACGGTAGTGAAGGAAGCCGAGAAGATAGGACTAACCATCAATTGCAAGAAGACAGAATGCATGGTTGCTAGCAAACGGAACAGCCCAACATGCAAATTTGAAATTAGAGATAAGAAAATCAAACAAGCACAATCATCTAAATAAATTGTTTGAACAAAGGACGTAAATTGTGACACTGAAATCCGAAGACACATAGACATATCGAAAGATACCTAGCAAAAGTTAAGCAAAGTATCAAGAAACAAATTCGATATAAACAAAGAAAAGAGTACTGAACTGTTATGTAATACAAGCCTTCCTATATGGCAGTGAATGCTGAACAATCTCCTCACAGATGAAGAAGAGACTTGAGGCAACAGAAATGTTGTTCGACAGAAGGATGTTGAGAATACGATGAACCGAACATGTGAGCAATGACGACGATCTAGAGAAAATAGAAACAAATAGGTCACTTATATTTAACATTGAAAAGAGACAGTTGGAATTTCTAAGGTGCATAATGAGGAAGGACGTCTCGGAAAATTTGATACGCACAAGACAGATTGAAGGCAAAAGGGTCAGAGGAAAACAACGCATAACCTACGTTGCGAACTTGAGTAAATGGGCGGGGCGACAATTTTTAGGAGAGATAAAAATAAAAACAAAATTTATTCAGATCTACAAAGAACACGGAAATTGCGGAGACCCATAATCACCAACATCCTGAAGGGACAAAACACAGAGAAGAAGGCGGCATTACTGGGTTATATGTTTAAATCAGTGGTTTTCAACCGTTTTTAACACATGGATCAATTTTACTCTTAATTTTTTTTTGCGGGGGGGACCCTAAACATTCAATGAAAAAAAAAAGGTTATTTTATTTTTTACTAATAGATAATAGATAAGTTTAGAAATAGTATTATCGAAATAGTACAAGTATATGCTTTATTTTGAAGTAAAACTAATTTAATGATAACTTGTATTCAACAACTAAATTCTATGAAACATTTATTTACACTAGTAAAATAACTCATAATGAACCACTTTAGAATATGTGAGTAAATTGAAGATTTATTCAATAGGATCCTCGTGGTTGATGCTGCTCTATGAGATTATTATTTTATACTAGCAGCGTGACCCGGCGTTGCCCGTGCTTTATTCAAAAATCGTACGACTCATACTGCAATCGCTATCACTTGACTTAAAACATTTTTGCCCTTCCTTGCCTTTAAAGGAGTGCCCTTTCCCGGGATGATGTTGCTACATGCCTTACTTCTTGCCTATCCTACACTGCGATTTTTTTCAAAGCTCTATACTAAACATTAAATCTGTTACGAAAAAAGAACTAAACAAAAATGAACACAAAACGATCAGCTTTAAAAAAAGGACTCGTAACTGGAAAAACCGAATGAAAATAGAATGTTAACCACAAATACTTTTCCCCACCGAACCCAGTTCTGCGGAATCAGAATCAAAGTTGAGTTTAAGCAAGCCAATGAGCCAATTGGAGTAAAGTGCCATGCAGATTTAAATTTTTACCACTTGTGACGAATGCAGCTATCAATTTTTTTCTTTTTGCATGCTAGCATGCTAGTTAACATTCGTGTCAGTCAGCTGTTGAAAATGGCCGCAAACTACATGAAAACTGCCGTAGAAGCATGAAAAAATCGATTATTTCCACTATCCATGGTAGTTGGGAAATGCGAAGTCGGTGTTGGCAATTCCGCTAACTTGGAGCATGTACATGTAAATTTTGGTGCAAATCCGTCGAACATTGCGGCCGTGCATTCGTTACACACACACGCACATCCAGCCTTTTATAGATAGAGATTAGGCTCCATCGATATCAATGACAGTCAAAGATCACCGATTATCACAATGTCATGTCTATTACTATATTAATTAATTAATATTTATATATTAACATTTTATTTTATTAAAATTTAAAATTAATATTATTACTTATTATTAATATATTAAATTAATTTATATGATAAATTATAAGATAGATAGATAGATAGATAGATAGATAGATAGATAGATAGATAGATAGATATAAGTAGATTCAAACGACGAAAGACAGGCATATTGTGCTTCGGATTTGTTAGCCTCGCTTGCGTACACTGACAATAGTTTTACAATTGTGAATTGAACATTTTATAGTTGATTTTCGTTTGATCTTTCTTTAAAATCGCTATCATAAACTTTTTTTTAGCTCTGTTTTTATTATTTATGTTGTGCCCTAATTAAAAAAACGGTTCAGTATGGTGGGTAATTGAATGACAAAATGGAAAAAGAAAACTTATGTGATGCTTGTCGTCTTTCAAAAGGACATCTTCAGTTTTTTATGGTACAAAATTTAACGATAGTTAGGAATAAGCAAAATTTATATGGCATTTTAAAAAGCTAAAAAACAACCGGTTTCGTCCCAGCCTTATCGAGTTTATTTCTGGGATATAAAACATATAAGCGTGTAAATTTAATTAATATTAATGATAACGAATGAAAAAAAAATTAATTTCAAGATAGCTAGAGTTCCATAACCTTCAGTAAGCATTCCCTCTGTTTACATATATATATATATATAATCCTTCCTTTGTATATGCTTCTCAGTCTTTATTCTTATTCAACTTTTACAATCAAAATGTCCGTTAGAGTAAAAAGGACGCTGGCTTACATCGTTTGATCTCGTTTTCTGCCAGTTTTAAAGTTGTTTTTTCTATTTTTAATATTTTAATATCGCGTTGATTACTATAGAAATTCCAATTATCAGTTGTAACAATGGTTCCGATGTGAAAATGCTATAGGGATCACTAAAATATTACCGTGTCCCCTCAATTTGCTATTTTTTGTGTGGACCACCAGTAATGTTATATTGACTCCCTGGATGCATATTCACCCTGGTTGAGAACCACTGCTTTAAATCAATATTTAATACTGGATTTACGGTAGACATTAAAGTACAAATAGGGTCAATTTTATATTTTTGCTGTTTGTGAAGGAAGTTTCACTTTGTTTTTAAAAAGTTATCTCAAATACTCAAACACAGTATATTAAAAAAAAATAGCTAAATATTCTTCTCTTGCTGATAGATTTTTTTTTACTCCTGTGGCAGTGGAGACTTCTGGTGTTATTGGCCCTCGTTCGATGGTGTTCCTTCGGAGGATTGGCGCGATTGCGTCTCGATTAAGGAACGAGCCTCGCGAAACGGAGTGGCTCTTGCAGCGTGTCTCGCTGGCGACGGTTCGAGGTAATGCTTTCTCCATCATAGCGGCTGGCAGAGGATAGAAAAAAAATTTGTTAATAGTTACGTTGTTCTGGAATTGTCATCATTGGCCGACTGAACTTGCTTTGTTTCAATTTTTGTTTCCCTTAGATTGAACTTACCATTTCTTTTTATACTATAATGTATTTCAGTGTTATCCAATAAAGCCTATATTTCGAGTGCCCTTCGTCACTTCGGGTTTGGCCTGGGGTCAAAGTTCCGTTTATGATTGATATCTTTTAAATATACAAGGCATTCCAAAAGTCATCAATGGGTCTGAAAGTTTAATAACTTTTTTGTTTATTAACTTTTGTTGAGTTTTCATTCAAGTATCCTATAAACGAGTCTTCGAAAATTAATCCCGTAAAAGTATCCGTCTGAAATGAACTCGTTAAATCATTCAACTAAAACCAAGGATCAGTAATCCAGTCTCAACCAGCATTATATAGAGTAAATATCGGAAATAAATTTGGTTTTGCGAAATTTACTTGTGTATTGTCACTGATGTGATTCATATTAAGTGTCAGTTTAGCATTTTTTACTTTGTTTCTAAAGAAAATCTTCCTTTTTCTTATTACTTTGTTTTACTTTTGGAAACCATCTTTGAGATTCTCCAAGTTCTTAGAGTAAAGGTTCAGTTACGATCTTCCACGAAGTGGCATACGACGTTTGGCTCTGAACGAAATAGTATTTCAGCTCGTAAAGGACAGTACTGAAGAAAATCCGAGCGAGTCAACTCAAAAGGGGGTTTGGATCTCTCGGACGTCACTTCAACGTATTTTTAAATGTATCAACCTGTTCCCGTACAAGTAAATGGGGCAACAGTTTATACAATAAGTGACACAATCCAGTTTCTCATTTCTCATGCAAATTTCAGGGAAAAGAATAATTTCTCGCGGTTGCGGCATAAACTGTCCACCAGATTCCCGGATCTGGGATGACTTAAGTTATTTCTGGTATTTACTTGACTCCCCACTGAGTCAGGTTGTGACACAAGGTCGGTTTTTAACGTGGGGAGGGAGGGGGACCCGAGTGTTTCCACCCAGGCCGCTGGACTTTGCTGGTCTGAGCTGGTCTTAGCTTGTCCAAGCTGGTCAGAGCTGGTCAAAGATGGTCATAGCTAGACGTAGCCGCGATACTACCAGCGCAGGGATGAATCTCTGTGCCAGGCATGTATCATTGATCGAATCTCAGCCAAAAGGCGATCATTAAGCGAGCGATCTGAGAACACATACTACACTTGGTATCTACTTGACCCCCCACTGAGTCAGGTTGTGACACAAGGTCGGTTTTTAACGTGGGGCGAGAGAGGGGTAGGACCCGAGCGTTTCCACTCGGACCGGTGGTCTTGGCTGGTTTAGCTGGCCCTAGCTTGTCCAAGCCGGTGGGCGAAGCTGGTCATAGCTAGACGTAGTCGCGATACTACCAGCGCAGGGACGAATCCCTGTGCCAGGCATGTATCAGTGATCGAATCTCATCCAAAAGGCGATCATTAAGCGAGTATCCGGGAACAGATACTACACGGGATTTACTTGACCTCCCACAGGGCCAGGTTGTGACACAAGGTCGGAGTTTAACGTGGGAAGGGAGGGGGAATGGACCCGAGTTTTCACCCGGGTCGCAGTGTTTTGGCTTTAGCTAGTCATAGCTGGTCTTGGCTGGTCTTAGCTGGTCATAGCTTGTCCAAGCTGGTCAGAGCCGGTCATAGCTAGTCAGACATAGCCACGATACTACCAGCGCAGGGACGAATCCCTGCCGCCGGCCTGTATCGGAGAAGGAATCCCGGCCCCATAGGCGACCATTCAGTGAGCAATCTGCGAACAGATACTACACGGGATTTACTTGACCTCCCACAGGGCCAGGTTGTGACACAAGGTCGGAGTTTAACGTGGGAAGGTAGGGGGAATGGAACCGAGTTTTCACCCGGGTCGCAGTGCTTTGGCTTTAGCTAGTCATAGCTGGTCATAGCTTGTCCAAGCTGGTCAGACGTAGCCACGATACTACCAGCGCAGGGACGAATCCCTGCCGCCGGCCTGTATCGGAGAAGGAATCCCGGCCCCATAGGCGATCATTCAGTGAGCAATCCGCGAACAGATACTACACTTTGATCTTAGCCCCCGAGCCGAGCAGCCTGACTTAAGTTATTTCTATGTGGCTAAAAGGTCCTATACGGCGAAGAAAAGTTTAGTGCCAACAATCTTCATGCTTTCCAACAACTGAAGGACAACATTCCAACAGACATCAAAGACCCGGAAAGAATGAGCGGTTGTGATGGGAAATGTCTTAGAAATTTTACGTTTGTACGAAGCGGAAAATGGACACTAATTAAAAGAGGTATTCTTTCTCAAGTAGAATAAATTTATTTCCGCTATATGATAGTTTGGTAATGTGAATTATAGTTAACAAATAATGGTGTTATTAAAACATAATAAAAAATTTTTTTAAATTAATATTATTCATTTTTTTTTATATATTATTTATTTATTTTTTTTTTTTGCTATCCTCTCCCATCCGCAGTGATGACGAAAGCAGTAGCTCGCCAGTGAGACACGCTGCAAGAGCCACTCCGTTTCGCGAGGCTCGTCCCTTAATCGAGACTCAATCCCGCCAGCCCTTCGAAGAAACGTCATCGAAAGAGGTCCAATAACACCAGAAGTCTCCACTGTCACTGGAGTAAAAATAAATTTATCCATAAAAGAATATTTGATTAAATATTTAATCTTCGCGTCCCAAGTGACAGAAAAATCGGTTCAACTGCGGACCTGACCAAATTTCCGGTCGAAAACGTATCCCAAATCAATGACCTCCTCGCTTTAAAAGGGAAAATGATAATCCCATAAAAAAATAAAATAATATAAAATAAAATAAAAAAATGATAATATTAATTTTTTTTATTATTATTATGTTTTAATAACACCATTATTTGTTAACTTTAATTCACATTACCATACTATTATATGTCGAGGCCTACGGGTTTGACTTTGTAAGGGAACTCAGCTGCATCCAGACCTCTTCTGACGATGTCGTTTATTGTTACATGTCTTGGAAAGCGGCTGGCACTGCGGTGACTGGAGTTATTAAATTTGGAATTCCCTTGATAACTTTTGGCCCACCCTGTATAAAAACAACAGATGCCATTTTTTTTTGCTTAACTTTAAAAACCCATGAAATTATTTAAAATACGGTTTAAAATTAAAATTCGAAATTGTTGTTTGTTCTTGAATTTGGTGACATAGGAATTGTGAGTTCAATCACTGGTTGGATAGAGTAGACAAACTAGGTGGAGTCAAGACGAGCCACAACTGAGCATTACTTTTTAAAACTATTTTTCCCCAGTACAAACCCCAAGAGTCACTCAAGGTAGAGGGTTAGTGAATGACTTTGTTATAAGGCCGGTGTGTAATAGGTGTATATAATGTGTATATGTTCGATAGTTAAAGGCTGACCTTAAATTTGAAGATGTTGTAGAAATCACGGAAACATCCTTTATGGTGGATGCAACAGTTCTGGGAAAGTAGAGCGTTCTCCCTTCCAGTGAAATATGAAGCGAATGAGGATTAGTCGATTTAGTATACCTGACCTTTCTGGTCTTTACTATAAAGGTCTGAACTGACGGAACCAAGGATCGTAGTTCTCGTGAACAACTGCGATGAAAATATTTCGATGATAACCGAAGTCTAGCAAAGTTTCGTCTGCGTGAAAGGTATTGCATCTTAAAAAATAAATAATCACGTTTTTCTTCTTTGATTAAATAAATTGTTCTGTTCGAGATTTCGAGAAGATTACCTGAAGAAGGCCAGAGGGCACAGCGGCCGAAACGTGATAATAAAAAGTAAAATGAGGTCAATAATTTAAATGTAAATAATGTAAATAACAAAATTGTTTGGGCATAAATATAATCTTTAAAAAAGGCCGCCATTAATTCGACAGATAGACAAATCCAACATATTTGAGCAAGATATAGTAAATGTTAATAATAATGCTAATATTAGGCGTTTTCCTATAAAGAAACAATTGGCATCCATTGATTGAGCTGCCAGTTCTGTTTTCGGTTGAAATTTATAAAATCTTTGTCTTAAAAAGTTTTTCAGAAAAATAGGTTTCTTAAGTTCAGTAGCTGTTATCGGTCTTTCCAGTAGAGACGGCGGTTTCCTACCAAACTTTATTTGATGTACTGTGGAACGTCATAATCTTTATTATGCCATTATTTTTCTCTTGGAATTACATGTGGTATCCATTTTAACTGTTGAAAGTCTTCAAGTGACGTGTTTTCTGATATTTGATACAGTTCCTTGTTTGTGATTCTGCATTGCCAGCCCACACGTTTCACTAGCTCAAAACCATTCCTAACCATTGAACTGAAAAAGCGGTTGTATACAGTTGACAGGTTAGATATTTCTGAACTAGGTTGTCTCCATGCGCAATCTAGTTCAGAAATATGAAATATGAATTTCTCGATCTAACGAAACTTATTTAAGAACATGACTCAAGTTTTCAAGCGAACTGACAAAAGAAATCGTAGCTGGAACATTCGCCGTAAAAATAAATTACCGTAAAAATTCGACTCGGGAATTTTCGCCGTTGAAACTTCGCCGTATTGAATTTTTGCCGTAAGAAAATTTCGCCACATTTTTTTTTTCGTATATTTCAATAGTTAGGTATTTATAGTGAATTTAAAACAGTTTATATTTGCAAATAATTTGCGTAAATTTCAAAAGTCTCCCTGAGAGTTTGAAAGGGTTATCTTTGATCAAATATTTTATATTGAAGTTGGTTGCGTATTCAAGTTGTAAGTTTGTTTCAAATAATATTTATTGCTTGAGTGAGAATTATTGGCCGACTGATATTATGTTAACAGAAAGTTTAACGTTAAGTGTGAAATATGAAATTGCGTGACGTAGGTTCTGGTGTCAGGTTGAAATTGTTGCGTTCCTGACTCACGGGGATGAATTATGTAGGATTTTGATCTCATAACTTCGCTTATTAAAATGTTTAAATCAAAGTAACAATAGTGTGAGTCAGATTATACTTGATAACAAGGTACTTCCGATATCAAAATAAATGCGGTGAAATTGTCTTACGGCAAAAATTTTATACGGTAAAGATCTGGAATAGTGAAAAATGCTTTCCAAAAGTAAAACAAAGTATTAAGAAAAAGGAAGAATTTCTTTAGAAACAAAGGAAAAAATTCTAAACTGACACTTAATATAAATCACATCAGTGACAATGAACGGGTGCATTCCGCAAAATCAAACCAAAATAAAACAATGCTCTTCACACTCACAAAGAGATTTTCATTTGTTTCGATTTGAACATTAAAAAATGGCATCACATTCAGAAACAAAAAAGAAGTTGATAGACAAACTTTCAAACTTTTTTTTCAGGGAAATTTTTAAAATGTGGAATCAAAATTTTGATTTCTACTTGAGAATCAATCATTGAAAATTTGTTTATGACCATTAGGCTGAGAAACTTTTGAGGCCTGGCCCCGCTTTACCAGTGGTTGTCAAAAATGGTGTAATTCCCAGCCACCGGTTGAACAGTGGTCGAGAAAAATGACTTAATACCCAGCCACCTTTTGAAAGGTGGGCAAACACTTCTAACTATTTTTATATCTACCGTGAAACATAACATACCAATTATTTGCGAAATTTGATTTCAGGAGCTCAGACAGAAGGGACAAAATTGTTCAGGAACGCAGGGCTCAAAGGTTAAGATAGATAGATAGATAGATAGATAGATAGATAGATAGATAGATAGATAGATAGATAGATATTAAAAAAGTTACTAATATCCAAAAGGAGG
>OZ038483.1:29905065-29907565 GCA_964036315.1 Acanthosepion esculentum | reverse complement strand
GAAGAAGAAGAAGAAGAAGAAGAAGAAGAAGAAGAAAAGTGTAAAGAAGAAGAAAGAGAAGGAGAAGAAGAAGAAGAAGAAGAAGAAGAAGAAGAAGAAGAAGAAGAAACAGTGTAAACAATAGGAAGAAAAAGTGTAAAGAAGAAGAAGAAGTCTAAAGAAGAAGAAGAAAAAGTGTAAAGAAGAAGAAGAAGAAGAAAAAGTGTAAAGAAGAAGAAGAAGAAAAAGTGTAAAGAAGAAGAAGAAGAAAAAGTGTAAAGAAGAAGAAGAAGAAAAAGTGTAAAGAAGAAGAAGAAGAAGAAGAAGAAAAAGTGTAAAGAAGAAGAAGAAGAAAAAGTGTAAAGAAGAAGAAGAAAAAGTATAAAGAAGAAGAAGAAGAAAAAGTATACAGAAGAAGAAGAAGAAGAAAAAGTGTAAAGAAGAAGAAGAAGAAGAAAAAGTGTAAAGAAGAAGAAGAAAAAGTGTAAAGAAGAAGAAGAAGAAGAAAAAGTGTAAAGAAGAAGAAGAAAAAGTGTAAAGAAGAAGAAGAAAAAGTGTACAGAAGAAGAGAAAGAAGAAGAAGAAAAGTGTAAAGAAGAAAAAGTGTAAAGAAGAAGAAGAAGAAGAAAAGTGTAAAGAAGAAGAAGAAGAAGAAGAAGAAGAAGAAGAAGAAGACGAAGTAGAAGAAGAAAAAACAAAAAGAAAAAAGAAGACAATATGGGGTAGAAAGAACGAGTAGAGAAAGGTAGTTACGAATCAGAAGACTGTATTACGCAATGTTTCAACTTAGAAAACCGGAATTTGTATTCATTTCTAAACTAAGTATGTTCTTAATTCCCTACTAGAAAATCGGCATTCGATATCCTAATTTTTTAACCTGAACTCGAACGCCGACCGACTGAAAAGCCGCAAGGCAAGTTTTTTTGTTTTGTTTTTGTTTTGTTTTTTTCTTAACCTTTCTGCTCACAATTCGCAGTAATTTAACGATTCTGAAATATTCTTTTTTTTTCTTTTCTCTTTTTTACCATTTTGTTCTCGATATTTAGTTGTTTTTTTTGTTTTTCAGTTTCATCTTTTTATTTTCCCGAGCGTGTCCTCTCGCATTTGTCTCCTTCGACCGCCATGTTTTCCCGCTTCTTTAAGACTTCACTCAAGTTTCAAATCTAATTTGTTTCTGATTAAATTTGAATGAACCAATAAAAGCTGAATTATTTTTACCAGTCGGATTTTTACGTCGCAAAAGAAATAAGTTCATTATCCCATACTAATTTTCGCTAAGATCTGGTATAAAACTTTTTCGCTTCATTTATTCTTTTCGATTCTTTTTAATTATTTCTTTGCTGCTTCTCTTTAAATAATAAGCTTCGCTTAGTCTGGCAAAAGGCAACAAATTGATTACAGTACTTGGTGGGGTTTTTTATGTGGTCACCAATAAAAATCTTAAACAGGTTTTAGACTGTTTAACTGGTGATCAGATTGGAATCGCTGCTTTCAGCGTCATTTGATCGTACACCGCCATATTCGTTTCTCCATTCGATTTCACACTTAACCCAACTTCCATTCGTTTTTTCTTTGAAATTGTTTATATTTCATTGGTTTTAGGCCGTAGATTTAATGCTTCATTCGCATTCTATTTCACGAAGGAAGATTGTGTTGCGCCAATCTCCCAGTTGGGAACGAGGTTACCTTAAAATTCAGCATAATATTAGATATTTATTAGTGGCGAACACCTTCTTCTAATTCCGATATATATATATATATATATATATATATATGTGTGTGTGTGTGTGTGTGTGTGTGTGTGTGTGTGTGTGTGATAATAAACAAAAGCGAACTGTTGTGTAGTTACAGGAAATTCAAGAATTTTTAAAAGGCACTCGTTTATATTCACTTGCCTTGATAAAGTCCGATGACGAAACGCGTCGGCAAGGACGATGTACTATTTAACGATTGTCTATTTTATTCATTTTTTCCTCTCTGCAGATATGTTCTGAGAATTATCATAAATTTCAACATGTAAAACAAAAAACACTTATTAAAAAAAAGGCACTAGATTTTAATATGCAAAAAGAGACTTTCGCGGGAGCGTCTTTATAAATACACAACATTTCACTTTTGTTTGTTATCACTTTCCTTAATAATGTCGGATGAAGAAACACATCGGCAAAGACTACAATTTTCCCATTGCCTATTTTATTCATATATATATATATATATATGCGTGTGTGTGTGTGTGTGTGCGTGTGTGTGTGTGTGTGTGTGTGTGTGTGTGTGTGTATGTGTGAACAATAAAAATATTAAAAATTAAAATTTTCACACACACTGGGTTGTACATTAATAGCTTTTTTGTTTTATTATTTCAATTAGGTTCCTCGACTAGTTTCAGCCAGCATGGCCATCATCAGGAGAAAAAAAAATCCTGCTTGTGCGTAGCAGTGAACTACAGGATTGGATGTCTTTCGGAAGAAAATGAACTTTATCTGTAGCTTTTCATTTGTTCTTGGGGTTTTTTAATCGCTAA
>OZ038483.1:29890065-29900065 GCA_964036315.1 Acanthosepion esculentum | reverse complement strand
TGAGTTCAGTATCAGCCTACTGCAGTGATGAACAAAAAATTGCAGAGTTGAGTTAAAGGGAGATAACTGAAACATCCGGAAGAAGCATGGCACGTGAAACTAGAACAATCTACCCCAGTGGACAAAATAAAGGGTTGCGTTCGAAATTCCAATCACCTGAAGATATCCTGAGCGTATAACGGCCTAAACGTTGTGAATATGGCAATAAAGATGAGGACAACAGTCCAAACAATGTAAATAATGTAAATAATTACAACACTACACATCAGAAATATAGACAGATATCAAGCTAATTACCTTTAACCCTAATAATCAGTCCATCTACTCACAAAGGAATGGTTGTTGGGATTTAATGTAAAGAGATTGCAACAACTTCAAATGAAATTAGGAATTAGCTAACCTCATTACCGATACCTTAGATGAAAGACTGGGAAAATTACTATTTTTTAACAAACGTTCTGCTATTGCCGAACCAGTTGTATTCACGCACATATTTTATATATTCATATAACATTTTGTTCTTGGCTTTCATTTTTAGTTGTTGCCCGCATTTTTTGCCGTCGATTGAGCTCTGATGGACGAGGACTAATAAACTGGTTTAACCGGTTTTTTTTTGTGATTCCTGTTGAATTTCGAAACGGTAAAGATATTTTTTGCTTCCTCACATTTATATTATTGTTCCGGCATGTTTTAATATGTCGGTCTCTATCACACTGATTTCTCAAATTCATCAAGAAACAAATCCCTTCCATTCCCTGACCCCTGTCTCGTGTCTTTCGTCTCACTGAAACATTGAAATGGACAAATTCTGTATTAGTCTTTCGACTATTTTTTTTTTGTTTAGCTTTCACAATTAAATTTCTATTTCTGACACGAAATCAGTCTACAACGGCGTTGATAAGACAGAAGACCAATAATTTCGTCTACTATTCCCCAGATGAGGTGATTTGGGATTTTATTGTTTATTAATTATTTGGTCAGTAATAATAAATACATTGAGCTCTTTTTGTGGATCAGTTTTAATATTTTATATTACTAGGATCCACTTGGATTATATGCCAATGGATTTGTTATCGTTACTATATATATATATATATATATATATATATATATATATATATCAGGTCATCCCATAAGTTCTGTTCGAATTTTGAATTTTGAAACAAGTGACCAAATGTTACATTTAATTACAGATTCAATCAATGATGTATTTTCGCTGATTATCTATGACTCCCTTCCATCTATTAACAAGCTTACTAATTCCATTACTGTAAAATTATTTGGGCTTTGATTCGAAGAACTCACAAATGTCAGTTTTAACCTCTTCCTGTTTTTAGAAAAAAACTGTTTCTTCCAAATGATTCTGTAAGCTACGAAACAAATGGTAGTCTAAAGGAGAAAGGTCGGGAGAATAAGGTGGATGAGGAATTTTCTCCCAACCAAGTTCTTCGATCTTTTGTGACGTGATTCTGTGTGTGGTCGCGAATTGTCCTGATGAAACATCACCCGTTTTCGATTCACTAGAGCAGGTCTTTTTTTCCTCAAAACTTGGTTCAAACGCTCTAATTGCTGACAGTATATTTGAGCATTAATTGTTGCATTAGGTGGTTAGAATTCAAAGTGGATTATTCCTTGGCAATCCCACCAGATTGAAAGAAGAACCTTTTGCCCATAAAGTTCCCTTCTCGGCTGTGGCTGTGGTCCTTCCCCTTTACCAAGCCACTGTCTACGACGCTTAACATTTCGATAAAAGATCCATTTTTCGTCGCCAGTCACAAGTCTATCCAAAAAAGGTGAAACAAGTTGGCGAGAATGGAGAGAAGAGCAGATGTTAACTCGGGATTTGAGGTTGTTTTCAGACAATTCATGAGGCACCCATTTTCCAAGTTTAGGAACTTTTCCAAGTTGTTGAAGATGACGATGAACAGTTGTATGGTTTGAACTGAGAACCACTGCCAATTCTTCAACTGATAAAGCAGGACTTTCTTCAAGGGCTGCTTCAAGAAGCTTTTCATCAAACTCAACTGGACGTCCGGTTCTTCAAGGGTGAAATCTCCACCTCTGAATTTTGTAAACCATCTTCTGCAAGTTTTTTCATTCACATATTCCTCTCCATAAACTGAGTGAATGTTTCTCGACGCTTCGTCTGCTGAGTTTCCTTTCTTGAACTCATAAAGCATTATGTGCCTCAAATGATTCTTGGGTACTTCCATGTTAGCAGGGTTTTAATCAAACAAAATTTAATTTTATTGTTCTCTGAAATAAAATTTGATCAGTTTAAATGCATCTAAACATAAAAATAATGTTCAGCTCCATTAGACATTATAAAATACTCTTTAAATTTCGTTCATTTTAAGAAAAAGTTAAAATTCGGACAGAACTTATGGGATGACTTAATATATATATATATATATATATATATATATATATATATAGTGTAACCCGGATATAATAGACCCGGATATAAGAAAAACCCGGATATAAGAGACTTATTATCCGGTCCCGACAACTCTCTTATATCCGGGTTACACTGTATATATATATATATATATATATATATATATATATATATATATATATATATATATGTATATAGTTTTAAGGTGTGCTATATTTATGGGATAAATTGCTCAATATCATAGATAGAACGTATGTAAATATAGATATAAAAGTGAACATAGAAGTCAACACTCAGAGGCGACAGGCTGTTTCATGCTGGACGCAATCGTCGGACGATTGCATCTTGCATGTGTGTGTGTGTGTGTGTGATTGAATAAATGAAAAACATTATGTTTGCTTATTTTGATCATAATCCTTTCATATTCACGAATATTTTTCCGTATATTACAATCACATAAGGCAAGAAATGCACTGTAACATTTAGAAACAATTTTATTTCCCAAGTACTTTCCATCACTTTCTGACATCATTGTCGGGGATGCAGCTGGAATGACAAAAACTACGTCTAGCTAACCATTATTGAGTGTTTTCTTTTGCGTGTAAATGCTATGGTTTACAGGTATGCTTTAGCATTCAGATGTTTGCAATTTATTCAATCAGAAATGCTTAAAAGACAATTTGCTGTCTAAATACACACATACAAACATACATACACACACACACACATATATATATATATATATATATATATATATATATATAGATATAGATATAGATATAGATATATATATATATACATTGTAACCCGGATATAAGAGAGTTGTCGGGACTGGAGAAGAAGTATCTTATATCTGGGTTTCTCTTATATCCGGGTTTGGTCTATTATATATACATTAACACAGGCTCTAATTTGGGACCAGAGAAAATCGCTCTTATACCCGGGTTTCTCTTATATCCGGGTCTCTTATGTCCGGGTTACACTGTATATATATATATATATATATATATATATATATATATATATTCAAACACGTTTCATTGAATAAAATTGACATATATCTATATTCATAATAATCCTTTCTAGTTCTCTCAGGAGCTTTTAGATATTAAGATGATATCCTTCAAGGAAGCACCGTAGTTTTTTTATACCCAAGTACTTTAGATCTCCCTCAGGGATGAATTGGGAAAAACCAACTTATTATAAGTGTGACCGTTGTGATGGTGATTATTAAAAACACGCGTGAACGTGCACTGTTATAATTATTTTGAAAATTTTTAAATCAGTCACAATGAGTTTGTCTCTGTAATTCACCCCTGAGAATGATCTCGGAGGAGATCTAAAGTACTTGGGTAACAAAAAACCATGGTGAATTCCTTGATGAACTTCATCCTAACATCAAGCAACTGATTAGAAAACCAGAAAGGACTATTATAAAAATAAAGAAGCTTAATATGAATGAAGATATTCTGCTTATATATATATATATATATATATATATATATATATATATATATATATATATATATATATATATATACAGGGGTTGGACAAACACTTGTTAAATTCAAATGAAAATTATTTAATATTGAATTGGTCCTCCTTTAGCTTCGCATGCAGCTTTAATACGTCTAGGAAAGGAATCATACGGCTTCCTGACTTCATCCAGAGGAATTTTATCCCATACTTCCATTAACACCTGCTCCAGCTCTTTAAGACACGACGGTGGAGGATAGCGGCTCCTAACTTGTCACTCCAAAATTCACCACAAATGTTCAATAATATTGATGTCTGGAGATTGGAGAGGCCACTGCATGTGTTCTAGCTCACTTCCATGCCCTTCATACCTATTCTTAACCACTCGAACGATATGTATTGGAAAATTATCGTCTTGGAAGATGCAGTGACCATCAGAGAATAAAGTATGGGCCACTGGATGAACATGATATCCCAAAATGTTCAGATAATTTTTGCTGTTGATTCTACCATGCAGGGCAACTATTGAACCGAGACATTTCCATGATATGGTGGCCCAAACTATCATTGATCCACCTCCATGCTTCACTATTGGAAGAAGGAGGTCAGGGTTTAAGCTTCTTTCAGCTGCCTCCACACAAAACTCGTCCTGAAGTTGGGAAAAGAGAAAAACTGGACTTGTCTGAGAATATGACTTGCTTCCATTGGTCTGCAGACCAGGCATTGTGATCTCTGCACCACTTCAACCTCTTTTGAATGTTGCGAGTGGAGAGAAGAGGTTTCCTTACGGTGGCTCTTCCATAATATCCAGCCTTATGGAGCTCACAACGAACAGTTTTAGCAGAAACTGGACTATTCAGATGATTATTCAACTCAGCAGTCACTTTGGACGCAGTAGTCCGATGATTTTTTGCCACATTGTGTTTCAATGCACGCCGGTCTCTGTCAGTAAGTTTGCAAGTCCGGCCCGAATTGCTACGACTGGTAGAAGTTTTGCCCTGCTTCTTAAATTGCGTCATAGTTCTTGATATGGTAGCTCTTGAAAAACCAAACCGAGTTATAACTCTTATATAACGATAAAAAATTAAAAAATTAATAAAAGATAATATACTACGTTACTTAAAAATCGAAGGCCAAAATATATAGTGTGACAAATAAATAACAACAAGTTTAATAAATTGATCTAAATACATCCAAATATATATATAAACTAACAACCGATTACGATAAACTAGCCGTTTAGAAAAAACAAATAAAGATAATCAACCCAAATAGATAAATTAAAAACTGTTCCGACCAAAATAATAGTAAGAACAAACCACAACATCCCACCCCAAAATTCAACAAATAGATTTAATCAATGACAAATAAACAAATATATAAGATAAAAAATAAAAATGAAAATAAATAAAAACAAGCAAAACAATTTGACACAAATAAATAAGCAAACAACCGACTTCCGGTAAATGGTCGCCATAATAGACTACCAACAATAAGCTATATAAACAAATTTTTACTACGTTAACAAAAAACACCGATCAAAATAAAAAATAAATAAATATATAAGATAAAAAATAAAATAAAATTTTAAAAAAACAAACAAAAAAACAAGCAAAATAATTTGACATAAATAAATAAACAAATAAGCGACTTCCGGTAAAAGTAACCGCCAAAATAGACTACCCATAATGCACCACTGACCCATATATATAAATAGCCGAGAAAAATAACAGCACTAGTCGCCTGACGATTGCACTAGCATGAAACAGTCTGTCGCCTCTAAGTGCTGACTTCCATGTCCACTTTTATATATATATTTATATATATATATATATATATATGTATATATGTATGTGTGTGTGTGTGTGTGTGTGTGTGTGTGTGTGTGTGTGTGTGTGTGTGTGTGTGTGTGTGTAGGGCGTTATTAAATATAAAATGTGAACCTGGGAATCAACAGGGCACGATAATTATCAGTTGCATACTTTAAGCGATTATAAAACTATAGTTCTTCTTTTTGTGATGACTCAGTATATAAGTCAAAAGGGGCTTGGCAAACACGGAAATGGTGGATCAGTTTTTCTCAGCTTTTTTATGTAGATATTGTTTATCAAAGGTTGGAAGGTTTTTTATAAAATATTTTTAGATTGTAAGAATCTTTTGTATTTTGAGATAATAATGATTTAGTCATAAATGTCTTACTAATAAATCCATAGCTGGGGGAGACGAGGTGGATTCATACCTTTCCCAAGGTATATGCATGCCAAGTGAACATAATGAACCCAAATAGTAATTAGAATTCGGTTCCTCAGTTAAGACATTCCGAGCCATACCAGCAACACAGCCAAGCATGATGTGATGAGATATAATCATCTACGTCATGAAAGAACTTGAGAGATAATAGAATAATATATATATATATATATATATATATATATATATATATATATATATATATATATATATATGTAGTGATAATGTTAGTAGTCAATATATATATATATATATATATATATATATATTATATATATATATATATATATATATATTATATATATATATATATAGTGATAATATTCGTGGTCAGTATATATATATATATATATATATATATATATATATATATATATATATATAAAGAAATATAGTCTTGAAGTGTGCTATATTTATGGGTTAAAGTGCTCAATATCAGAGAAAGAGCGTGTATAAATATAAAAGTGAACATAGAAGTCAACACTTAGAGGCGACAGTCTGTTTCATGCTAGATGCAATCGTCAGGCCTAAAGATTGCATCTAGCATGAAACTGACTGTCGCCTCTGAGTGTTGACTTCTATGTTCACTTTTATATTCATATATATACATATATATATATATATATATATATATATATATATTCCCAAGAGGTGAGAATCCAGGTAGAACTCAATGTCCAGGACAGAGTAAGAATATAATATAAAAGGCTCAAACACTAATATTCCATGATTATAATTTATTACATTGGAATTGTAACCACGAACCAATTCATCAAATTTGTAGGTCTGATGAATTGGATCGTAATAAATTATAACAATGGAATATTAGTGTTTGAGCCTTATATATATATATATATATATATATATATATATATATATATATATATATATATATGATGAAAATGTGGAAAAGACAAAGCAAAATCCGAATATGTGAGTTTACTGTTTTTTTATTTTGTTTTTGTTATTCTGTCAAAGTCAGACGTTTCGGTCAAATAGACCTTCTTCAAGACATGGTTAATGGAGACATATTTATATTAGATTTAAGTTAGATGAAGAGTCCTGTATATATCGTCTCTTCATCTAACTTAAATCTAATATAAATATGTCTCCATTAACCATGTCCTGAAGAAGGTCTATTTGACCGAAACGTCTGACTTTGACTGAATAACAAAAACAAAAATAAAATAAAAAAACAGTAAACTCACATATTCCGATTTTGCTTTGTCTTTTCCACATTTTCATCATACCGTCGGATCTACATCCACACATTTGCTTACATATATATATATATATATATATATATATATATATATATATATATATATATATATATATATATATGGTTATACATTTATTCTGCATTTATGTGAAATCGAGAAAATTTCAATCGGCAAATTCAAATTCCGAATTAGTCTGTTGTGTCCGCTTCGTACTATGGCTCTCGTAAAGGCCAAGAATACATCACTCCTCGTAATTCTGTGTTAAATAGCATGGAAATCTGTGTATTTAGCTTTTGCTTGCAGCTAGTTGAGAAGGAAAACTGTTGGACGAACCCGCACTGTGAAACGAGCGGAAGCATTCTTTGAATCGAAGCTTCGCCTGACCATTCTCTGCTAACACCAACTACCCTACGCACCACCGTGCCAAAGAATCCTTATGGGATTCTCGTCAGGATGGTTACAGACCAGATCAATTTTTAACTGACCTAAAAATATCCATTACCCACATAACGTTCTTTGAAAGGTATCATTTTTCTTACCCTTGGTATTAATATACGGGGTAATATCGACAATAAAATACGGTAATACAGGAGATAAGTGCAAGGTATAACTCAAATTGTAAGCCAATATTTAAAATGGTTCAAGTTTCTGATAAATTTACTGCTTAATATTGAAGAAAAGGAATGTCTTCGATTCTAAACAAATAAAATGCTCATAAGAAAGGTTTTACACTGCTTTTAAAAAGAAACGTTTTTTCTACTATATTTTTTTTCTATAGACGACAGGACAAAAAAAAACCTTTCCAGCAAAATGAATTCGTCTGCAGTGTAATTTTTGTCTCGATTTTCGAATAGTTTTTATTCCATCTTTATGTGCCTGGTCGAAATGAATCGGCTAACACATAATTGCACACGAAATATTATCCTTGAAGGTATTTCTAGCCAGGCAACGTTCTGTAACCTTGCTAGTTTTGTCAATAAAAGCCTACGCTCCGCTTCTAAAAGATCTTTTGTTTTGCTCTCATTTCTTTTCCCTCTGCCTACCCAACCCCCGCCTTAGTGTTTTGTCTAATGTTATCAGCCAAAGGGGAGTTCCACACATTCCACAGAATATGATTTTGAATAACAACAGCCAAAATAAGAAGAACACTTCAGCTAGTAAAAATAAAAACTAGAGAAAATAAACAGCATTTCTATAAGAGTAGAATAGGATGACTGAGACACGGCAGCGAAAGCAACAAGAAGAGAAAAACAAGGGAAGATTAACAAATGCAAAAGAGAAGACTTATAAAAGAGGAGGAGGAGCCGAGTCGAAGTAGGAGGAGAGGAAGAGAGAAAAGCATGAGAGAGAAGAAAAATAATTGGACAGAGGGATGGAAAAGGGAAAGACGCAGTAAAAAAAAATAAAACGGAGAAAGAGTAAAAATCAATTAAATGAAAAAGTGGTAGTTGCAGTCGGAAATGAAAAAACAAAGCTCGTGATAGTAGTAGCAAGAGGTAAAGAGAGGGGGAAAAGTATGAGGAAGAAGAAAGATAAAAGAAAACAAGACAAAGAGATAACAGACAATGGGAAAGAAAGAAAAGGTGTTAAAACTGAAGCAGTAAAGGGAGACGATGGAGACAAAAAGGAATAAGGAATTAAATAAAGAGAAACGGAGAATGTCGGAGTTGAGAAGAAGAAAAGAACAACGTAAATTTAATGAAAGAAGAAAGGAAAGGAAACAATAAAAAAATAACTAAATATACAAAGACAAATATCGTTGTCAACATGGTTGTCGTATGAATAAATATGATGTTGATAGCAGTAATGCTGTTTCTCACCGGTAATGGCGATGTGGCAGTAAAGAGACAAGCAATAAATGATAAAAGTGTGTTGCCTCATTACCGCTTGAGGAGAGTCCGCACAGAAAATATGGTTTCCATCTTTGGTGCGTTTACTTTTTATTGTTTTCTTTGCATCTTCGTCTGCTTTATCCAATTCCCTTGGCCTTTGCGTTTGGTTCAGGCGCCAAATTTGCTCGCCAAGTGAAAAAGAGAACATTTCATAGCTAGTGATGTTGTCACATCTCTCTCTCCCCCAATATATATATATATATATATATATATATATATATATATATATATGTGTGTGTGTGTGTGTGTGTGTGTGTGTGTGTGCGCGCACGCGCATTTATGCGTGTGTAGAGAATCACTCAAAAATTATTTGACAGTTGGGGAGATATCTCGAGTGTTGCTAAAGTAATTTTAAAACTGTTATCTTTAAGCTTGTGAACTGGGAATTGCGTATGTATAAATATGTATGCGTTTGGGGTGCATATATATATATATATATATATATATATATATATATATATATATATATATATATATATATATATATATGAAGGCATGTATGTATATATAGTGGAAGTAGGTAGAGTGGGGGTATGAGGCACAAAAAACAATATCGTTTTAATAAATATTACTCTAACTTTTTTCTTTTGGCTTATGTCTATTACACTCAAAACTCTTGTCGTCTAAATTATGCAAAAATTAAAACAATACTCTCATTTTAACAGATATAATTTTGCACAAACGTCTCTTGTAATACTAAAGAGTAGATTTTCTTCAATAAAAGCGCCAGGCGACCTCGGAATCTCCTTCTGGACGGTCTC
>OZ038483.1:29875065-29885065 GCA_964036315.1 Acanthosepion esculentum | reverse complement strand
GTCCGGGAAGATCGGTTCCATGGCCTGTATGTTCTCCCGACCTCAATATTTTGGCTTTTTATCTGTGGGGCCAACTAAAACAAATTAATTATGTGGCAAACATCAATAATGCAAAAACGCTTCATCAACGTGTCATGGGGACCTGCGAAACCATTCGACACCGTGCGGGGGTATTTGAAAGTGTCCATCAGTCAAGGATCCGATGGATGCATGTGTGTAAAAGCAAACGGAGTTCATTTTGAACATCTGTTATGAGTTGCGGTGTTGAGGTACAACGATGGCCTTTTGGGCATATATTTATATGGAAATTTTATCTTATTTTGTTGTAAGGCACTCGCCCCAAAGATTTTAAAAGCATTTTTGTATTTTAACTTGTATTTTACATTTAACAACTTCTACGGTAAATTTTAAACTTAACTCAAACATGATGGATTTGCGAACATGTTTATATGGACTTTTTTCCTTGTTTTGGTATGAGGAACACGCCACCAATGTTTGTAAAAATATGTTTATACACCCTGTATATATATATATATAGATACAAACACACACACACACACACACACATATATATATATATATATATATATATATATATATATATATATATATATATATATATATATATATATGCAAAAAACAACATAGTTTACAAATTCAAGTGCCCTTTGGGAGATTGTATCTCCAATAGATTAAGTAATATTTATGTTGGTCATACCACAAACTCGCTTTCACGACGCTTGACACTACATTTGAATGATAATTCTAACATTTTTAGGCATTTAAAACAACATTCCTTGCCGCATACACAATTCCGGAAAATCCTCGTTGAAAACACAACTATACTTAAACATGAAAACAATAAACAAAAACTAAAAATTTTTGAAGCTATATTCATAAAACCTGTTTAAACCTAACCTGAACAAAATAAACTACGAAATCTCCACAAATATTTTTAAATGCCAATAATTCATAACAGTGGAGAACTTGGAAAGGTGAATTAACAGGAGATAACTGATAACTGACATCCATTAGACATAGCACGTGGAACTTGAACAGCCTACCCCAACGAGCGAAATAAAGGGTTCAGTTTGACATTCCAACCACCTGAAGAAGGCCGGAGCGTACAACAACCGAAACGTTGTAATAAATATGGCGAGAAAGATGGGGACAATAGTCCGAATAATGTAAATAATGTACATAATACCTCAATATCTCAGAAATATAGACAGATATTGAAAGAGTAACTGTACTAGACTAAGCTTTCTTTGCCACGGGGCCCGAATATTGAAGGACACATTGAATAGACAATACTGAAGTATGAGTACCAACGTGTGTATAATTGCCACTACTCTGCAATCTAGAATACCGGGTCAATGCATCTGCGAAATTTACAAAAACAATTGAGGCTATTTAGGCTTGGATAGGAATGTATCGTGTTGTAAAGCACAAGCCAATGCTATAAGGTCAAATCTCCATTATTCGACAACCATCTTTTTCAATTTGTTTTTTTTTTTTTTTTACAGCGGTTTGTCTAGATTATAAGATGTCACGACTGCCATGTTTCAACCAAGCAAAGAAAAGTTGCTTCCCGTGTCACACGGCATATAGGGTAATAATATTTCTTTTCTATTCCACGTAGTATCCATGAGGACTCTTTTTTTTTCTTTTTTTTTTTAGAGTAACAATAAATTTTATGGGGCTATTGTTCTAGCCCAACGCCCTAAATAGATTTCTTTACATAGTTGAAGGGTTTTAAATGCGCTGCTAATTACCCATGGAATGCCCCCCCCCCTCGAAACTGCGTAGTGATGCAGGATAAGAAAAAGAAAACTTGCTTCAAGGACAAACAAATTTCTGTAAACAGTGATGAGTTTTTCTGTATGATCATCGACGGCCACGACACTAGAAAACATCTCAAAAGTTTATAATATTATTCCTACGGTTTGTAATGACTCTAACCGTAATGTAGATGGAAATGAAAAGTTGTTATACTGGAGCGTTCAAGCACATTTTCACGGCTGTGTACAAACAAAGATATATTGTTATGAGACGACCAGAAACAACATGGCGTAACCATTTTCAGTATTCCATTTTTAGGACTTAAATCATCATCGGCGATGCATGATATGGTTACAAGATATAATCCAGAGAGAAACAGTTGTCAGTGTAAGTCACCAAAATTACGAGGCAGAATCGCCAAGTCGTGTGTGTGTGTGTGTGTGTGTGAGTGAGTGTGTTTGTGTGTGTGAGTGTGTGTGTGTGTGTGTGTGAGAGTGTGAATGTGTTTGTGTGTGTGTGTGTGTGTGTGCGTGTGTGTGAGTGTGTGTGTGTGTGTGTGCGTGTGTGTGAGTGTGTGTGTGTGTGTGAGAGAGTGTGAGTTTGTGTGTGTGAGTGTGTGTGTGTGTGTGAGTGTGAGTGTGAGTGTGTGTGTGAGAGTGTGAGTGTGTTTGTGTGTGTGAGTGTGTGTGTGTGTGAGTGTGAGTGTGTTTGTGTGTGTGAGTGTGTGTGTGTGTGAGTGTGTGTGTGTGTGAGTGTGTGTGTGTGTGAGAGAGTGTGAGTTTGTTTGTGTGTGTGAGTGTGTGTGTGTGTGAGTGTGTGTGTGTGTGTGTGCGTGTGCGTGTGCGTGTGATTTTTTTTCCAACACTCTCTTGACTCTCAAAACATTTTTTCACAAAGCATTAACATTTTTTTTTTCTTCTGATCAAATTATAAATACAAGTCTTTACGGAGAGGAACTGAAGAGGACGGAAGACTGGACGTCTTTTTGTCTCGCAAAACGGACAGCCAAACTATAAGAATTACAAATAAGAGATGGCAAAATCAAAATTAAATATTTCCGAAGTGTTTTAACAGAGAACGGAAAACGAGACCCCAAAATTCGAAGGCGCTTTGGAAAAGTAAAGTTGCCTTCCAAATGCTAAGCAAACTATTAAGAAACGGGAAACGTTCGTGAAAGTAAAGAAAACAGTACTGAAATGTTATGTTATATCTGTCCTCCTGTATGTCAGTAAGTACTAGACTTGAAACAGCAGAAATATGCTTCTCCCGAAGGAGGCTGAGGATACGATGGACTGAACATGTGAGCAATAACGAAGTTTTAGATAAAATAGAAACCAAAATGACACTTATACTTAGAATAAGACGACTTGGAAAATTCGACACTCATAGGACATACTCACAGATTTGTGTAAAACGGTTGACAGAAGATTAGCGATTAGGTGGGATATCAAAAAGACAAATCTCAAATAACAGGAAATTGTGGAGACACATGATCGACCACGTCCTTAAGGGATATAGAAGAAGAAATGGGTAGCATTTGGTGTATACTTCAAGGCCTGGGAAAGATCAACGACGTGGATTTCCCTCGTGACAATGCATCCGTCCCCATATAAATCGTTGTTTGGCAATTACTGGCTTGCATAAACGTTCGACAACTCGTGGCTTGCATTAACCTGAACTCAACCCAGTGATATTTTCGCGTTCCCCAACTTAATATTCCGATTGCAAGGGTGTGGTTTTGACCTGAGTGAGGAAGTCTAGGCAGAAGTACACGAAAGTCGCACGTGAGGACTTACAACAATGCACATATTCTTGGGAAAACCGCTGAGAATGGTATTAATTTGATGCAAATGTTTACAGCATTGGTTTGCAAATATATTTTATCTATATAAATTCGTATTAAATTATTATCAACCATCAAACCATTTTTCCGTTCTTTCGCCGATCTTTCATTTCCTCTCACATAGAATATATAGTTCATCACCAAGAACGAAGTCCTGGGTGTGACGATAAACTACATCCAGCAGCAAAACCTCGGATCGGGAGCTTTTGAGGAGACTGGAACTACCTCTTAACTGCTGATGCTCCCAGGTACATCCAGATCCGGGGTGTGGCTCCTATTTGGGGTCCTAGCTTTGGGCAAATAATTAACCATCAACCTGGGATTCACAACACTATGAAAGTATAAAAATAGATATTCATAGTACTGCAATACATTTTTGAAAAAAATATTACCAGCAATAAATTTGACTCTCGACAAAAACACTTTTTACAAAAATACGTCAATGAAGCCTGATCTACAAACTGATTTCTTACGAATGCATATTCTATTCATACGAACCTATTCTAAAAATCTTGTCGGCGTTAAATAACCCATTGAGGTGTTGATATGCCGTAAAACAAAATAAACCAAACCAAGCACGACTGCGGATTTCATTCAATCATTATTTATCGGAATTTAGAATATTCCTGAAATTTGCTCAAATATGATGGGTTTAACTGAATTTAACCGTTCCAAAGAATACGTCATATAAGTAAAAACTTTACATCCTTGTTCTAAGATCATTTGAGGCATTGCCTTTGAAAAATATGGGCAAGTGTTATCATGCAGCGAAATTACTGTTTATTGCTCAGAAACATTACTTTCTATTGTAGAACATTCTTCAAACAAGCCAGATGCTCGCTAAAGTGTTGCACAGTAACGATTTGTTTAGGTCCCAATTATTCGGAATAAAGAACTCATCATACACAGAGAATAACGTTTGCTCCAATACATAATGTTTGCTCTGAAATTTAGTTTGAATTTTGCCCCAATTTTCTATATCTATATATAAAATGCCCGGATTTCTTCTGTCCGTATATAAAATGCCCGTATTTTTCCGTCTTGTTTTTTGATATTCCCTACATGCAGTCTGCTACAAGACCAGTTAATAAAAGCAGATTATATGAGCAAGCTTTGTTAAACTTAAATGACAAAATCTGTCTAATTTTGAAATATTTTTTCCAATTTTCGTGTATCATATTTTACATCGATATCATAATTTTAGATAAATTGACCAAAAGTTCATGTTTTGGTCGTTTTGTTTCGAGAATTTCGATCATCATCTCAATCATCATCACTATGGCAGGATAATAGACAAGGTTTTGTTGGCGATGCAGTTACGTCTTGTGGGTAGGCTAGAAAGCAAATTAAATCATATAAATGCGTTATTGCAAATAAATACATTGAGATGATTTTGTAATTGTTTCATATTCAGTCTATGTGTATGAAAATTTAAGACTGAATTAAGTGCAATAACAAGAACGATTATGTTGAAAAATAAACATTTATTGTGTAAAATAAATTATTTGTTCTTTCATTAAGCTCCGTAATTACTGATGTGCAAATAGATAGATAGATAGATAGATAGATAGATAGATAGATAGATAGATAGATAGATAGATAGATAGATGAAGATGATGTAACTCTTAGAAAGTAAGAGAGATCAGGAATGTGAAATGTGAAAGACTGAAAGAAATGACGAAAAAGAAATAGGCAGAAATTAAAAATATAGAAAGAAAGAAAGAAAGAAAGAAAGAAAGAAAGAAAGAAAGAAAAAAAGAAAAAAAATTCGGAAATATAAAATGTGAAAGCAGGAAAGAAAGCAGAATTCAGAAATATGAAACGGTGAAATATATATATAGAGATAGATAGATAGATAGAGAGAGAGAGAGAGAGAGAGAGAGAGAGAGAGAGAGATACATACATACATACATACATACATACATATATACATATTAACATAGATAGATAGATAGATAGATAGATAGATAGATAGATAGATAGATAGATAGATGAAGATGATGTAACTCTTAGAAAGTAAGAGAGATCAGGAATGTGAAATGTGAAAGACTGAAAGAAATGAAGAAAAAGAAATAGGCAGAAATTAAAAATATAGAAAGAAAGAAAGAAAGAAAGAAAGAAAGAAAGAAAGAAAAAAAGAAAAAAAATTCGGAAATATAAAATGTGAAAGCAGGAAAGAAAGCAGAATTCAGAAATATGAAACGGTGAAATATATATATAGAGATAGATAGATAGATAGAGAGAGAGAGAGAGAGAGAGAGAGAGAGATACATACATACATACATACATACATACATATATACATATTAACATAGATAGATAGATAGATAGATAGATAGATAGATAGATAGATAGATAGATAGATAGATAGATGAAGATGATGTAACTCTTAGAAAGTAAGAGAGATCAGGAATGTGAAATGTGAAAGACTGAAAGAAATGAAGAAAAAGAAATAGGCAGAAATTAAAAATATAGAAAGAAAGAAAGAAAGAAAGAAAGAAAGAAAAAAAGAAAAAAAATTCGGAAATATAAAATGTGAAAGCAGGAAAGAAAGCAGAATTCAGAAATATGAAACGGTGAAATATATATATAGAGATAGATAGATAGATAGAGAGAGAGAGAGAGAGAGAGAGAGAGAGAGAGAGATACATACATACATACATACATACATACATATATACATATTAACATAGATAGATAGATAGATAGATAGATAGATAGATAGATAGATAGATAGATAGATAGATAGATAGATGAAGATGATGTAACTCTTAGAAAGTAAGAGAGATCAGGAATGTGAAATGTGAAAGACTGAAAGAAATGACGAAAAAGAAATAGGCAGAAATTAAAAATATAGAAAGAAAGAAAGAAAGAAAGAAAGAAAGAAAGAAAGAAAAAAAGAAAAAAAATTCGGAAATATAAAATGTGAAAGCAGGAAAGAAAGCAGAATTCAGAAATATGAAACGGTGAAATATATATATAGAGATAGATAGATAGATAGAGAGAGAGAGAGAGAGAGAGAGAGAGATACATACATACATACATACATACATATATACATATTAACATAGATAGATAGATAGATAGATAGATAGATAGATAGATAGATAGATAGATAGATAGATAGATGAAGATGATGTAACTCTTAGAAAGTAAGAGAGATCAGGAATGTGAAATGTGAAAGACTGAAAGAAATGACGAAAAAGAAATAGGCAGAAATTAAAAATATAGAAAGAAAGAAAGAAAGAAAGAAAGAAAGAAAGAAAGAAAAAAAGAAAAAAAATTCGGAAATATAAAATGTGAAAGCAGGAAAGAAAGCAGAATTCAGAAATATGAAACGGTGAAATATATATATAGAGATAGATAGATAGATAGAGAGAGAGAGAGAGAGAGAGAGAGAGAGATACATACATACATACATACATACATACATACATACATATATACATATTAACATAGATAGATAGATAGATAGATAGATAGATAGATAGATAGATAGATAGATAGATAGATAGATGAAGATGATGTAACTCTTAGAAAGTAAGAGAGATCAGGAATGTGAAATGTGAAAGACTGAAAGAAATGAAGAAAAAGAAATAGGCAGAAATTAAAAATATAGAAAGAAAGAAAGAAAGAAAGAAAGAAAGAAAGAAAGAAAGAAAAAAAGAAAAAAAATTCGGAAATATAAAATGTGAAAGCAGGAAAGAAAGCAGAATTCAGAAATATGAAACGGTGAAATATATATATAGAGATAGATAGATAGATAGAGAGAGAGAGAGAGAGAGAGAGAGAGAGAGATACATACATACATACATACATACATACATATATACATATTAACATAGATAGATAGATAGATAGATAGATAGATAGATAGATAGATAGATAGATAGATAGATAGATAGATAGATAGATGAAGATGATGTAACTCTTAGAAAGTAAGAGAGATCAGGAATGTGAAATGTGAAAGACTGAAAGAAATGACGAAAAAGAAATAGGCAGAAATTAAAAATATAGAAAGAAAGAAAGAAAGAAAGAAAGAAAGAAAGAAAGAAAGAAAGAAAAAAAGAAAAAAAATTCGGAAATATAAAATGTGAAAGCAGGAAAGAAAGCAGAATTCAGAAATATGAAACGGTGAAATATATATATAGAGATAGATAGATAGATAGAGAGAGAGAGAGAGAGAGAGATACATACATACATACATATATACATACATATATACATATTAACATAGATAGATAGATAGATAGATAGATAGATAGATAGATAGATATATAGATAGATAGATAGATAGATAGATAGATAGATGAAGATGATGTAACTCTTAGAAAGTAAGAGAGATCAGGAATGTGAAATGTGAAAGACTGAAAGAAATGACGAAAAAGAAATAGGCAGAAATTAAAAATATAGAAAGAAAGAAAGAAAGAAAGAAAGAAAGAAAGAAAGAAAGAAAGAAAAAAAGAAAAAAAATTCGGAAATATAAAATGTGAAAGCAGGAAAGAAAGCAGAATTCAGAAATATGAAACGGTGAAATATATATATAGAGATAGATAGATAGATAGAGAGAGAGAGAGAGAGAGAGAGAGAGAGAGAGAGATACATACATACATACATACATACATACATATATACATATTAACATAGATAGATAGATAGATAGATAGATAGATAGATAGATAGATAGATAGATAGATAGATAGATAGATGAAGATGATGTAACTCTTAGAAAGTAAGAGAGATCAGGAATGTGAAATGTGAAAGACTGAAAGAAATGAAGAAAAAGAAATAGGCAGAAATTAAAAATATAGAAAGAAAGAAAGAAAGAAAGAAAGAAAGAAAAAAAGAAAAAAAATTAGGAAAGAAAGCAGAATTCAGAAATATGAAACGGTGAAATATATATATAGAGATAGATAGATAGATAGAGAGAGAGAGAGAGAGAGAGAGAGATACATACATACATACATACATACATACATACATACATATATACATATTAACATAGATAGATAGATAGATAGATAGATAGATAAAGTGACTGTGATAGATAGATAGATAGATGAAGTGACTGTGATAGATAGATAGATAGATAGATAGATAGATAGATAGATAGATAGATGAAGTGACTTTGATAGATAGATAGATAGATAGATAGATAGATAGATAGATAGATAGATAGATTGATAGATAGATAGATAGATAGATAGATGAAGTGACTTTGATAGATAGATAGATAGATAGATAGATAGATAGATAGATAGATGAAGTGACTTTGATAGATAGATAGATAGATAGATAGATAGATAGATAGATAGATAGATAGATAGATAGATAGATAGATAGATAGGATGTTTGTTGAATGCATGCGTCTGGAAAGAACGACTTAAATTAACCAGAAGTGCGGCGAATAAAATCCAGACACGCAGAGTAAATGAAAAGAAAGGCGAGAGTGAAAGAAGCCCATGTTGACAGGGAGATCATTAATTTGATGTATCAGTCTCTGCTATCAAGAACTGTCTTGAAATCCGTTGTGACGTTAAAACAAATGACTCATGCATTTCGACATACAGGATTAGCCTCCAAATATTATTAAACAAAGACCATTGTTACGAAAACATTGTTCCTTCGCTGTCATTTCATGCCAATTCCAATGTAAAGTTTAAAAGAGAAGAAAAGATTGCACCGTTTAAACGATAAATTATATAACTTTATATATTTCTTGTTTGTTTACTATCGTGTGATATCACAAATTATAACTTTTCTACAAGCCAAAGGCATGCTTAAATGAACACTGTCTTTAATTCCTACTCTTTCTCTCTTTCTTTCTTTCTTTTATACCCTCCATTTCTCTCTTTTACTTTGTTGTATCTGCTCTTTCTTTCTCTCTCTCTCTCTCTCTCTCTCTCTCTCTCTTACTTCCTTACACTCTCTCACTCACTTTCTTATAAACTCCTTCTCCCTCTCAGTGTCTGGCACACGCCCCCTTTTTCTCTCAGTCTCTCTGTCTCTCTCTCTCAATTTCTTATAGTGTTTCTCTCATTCTTTCTCACTTTGTTATACTGTCTTTCTCCGAAATGTAAAACATTTTTTTTACTCTCACTCATAAAAAACAGTCTTATTTCTCCATGACTCTCTCTCTCTCTCTCTTTCTCTCACACACACACACACACACACACACACATACACACATAACATTTTTTCTTTCTACGCGTATATTTTCCACTCTGTCTCTCTTATACATAAAAACAACCTCTATGTTTCCATCTCCCCGTCGTACATTCGGAAAATTATCACACACACAATCTCTCTCTCTCTCTCTCTCTTTCTCTCTCTCTCTCTTATTTTCTCACGCAGAAACACTGTCTTTACTCCCTG
>OZ038483.1:29805065-29870065 GCA_964036315.1 Acanthosepion esculentum | reverse complement strand
TGAACATACAAATATACTTGTATGTACACTGTATCTACAAGTTAGATATAAATTTCACACAAGCGGAACAATTACGAGATCCAATCATAGCCGCACACAAATCTAGTACGTTCTTTTTTCTAAGAAAAACGAATAGGAATTTAATAGAATAATAATTTATGAACATCATTCTATATTCGAACACTTGTCAAATATCAACGGAAATTCAACCGATAACTATTTCTTCTTATCTTTAGGAATAAGATTTTGTTCCTTTTTAAGAATAAGGATAAAACTTTTTTTATTCCTAAATTCTAATTCTTTATTCCAAGAAAAAAAGAATAGGCATTTAAGAATAACAACTTGTGAACATCTTTCAATATTCGAACCTTTGTCAAATATCAACGTGAATTCAACCGATAACTATTTCTGCTTATCTTAGATTTTTTTCATTCTTAAGAATAAAGATAAAACTTTTTATTCTTAAATTCTACTTCTTTATTGTAAGAAAAAAATAATAGGAATTTATGAATAACAATTTATGAACACCTTTCAATTTTTGAACATTTGTCAAATATCAACGGGAATTCAACCGATAACTATTTCTGCTTATCTTTAGGAATAAGATTTGTTTTCATTCTTAAGAATAACAATAAAACTTTTTATTCCTAAATTCTAATTCTTTGTTCTAAGAAAAAAGAATAAGAGTTTAAGAATAACAATTTACTAAACATCTTTCAATATTCGAACCTTTGCCAAATATTAACGGGAATTCAACCGATAACTATTTCTACTTATCTTTAGGAATAAGATTTTTTTCATTCTTAAAAATAAGGATGAAAAAATTTTTTATTCTTAAATTCTAATTCTTTATTCTAAGAAAAAAAGAATAGGAATTTAAGAATAACAATTTATGAACATCTTTCAATATTCAAACCCTTGTCAAATATCAGCGGGATTTCAACCGATGATTGTTTGCCTGTTTTTAGGAATATCAATAAATAATAAGAATTTAAGAATAAAATTTATGAAAATGGCTCATTATTCGAATCCTTGTCAAACATCAGATCGAATCCAATATTTCTCCGTGTATTTTTCTGTCTCGTATTGTAAGGTCATAGAAATACTGTAATTAGATTTTTATAAATAAAACAAAAGATTTTAGAAAACGAATTGTTACAGAGACTTTCATTTAATCCAAACATTTAATAAGTCTAGCACATGTCTGACTATGGAAAGAAAACACTAACTGAGGATGGTTTCCGTGAATTTTATGTTTTATATTGTTCAGAGTTAAACAAAGAAAATCAACAAAAAAAAAACATATAAAAACAGTATCTATTGTTTTATATTGTTTTTGTGTAGCTTTTCATTGTTTGTCTAATTTATTTTCGTCCTCTCATCTTTCAGTCTTTTAATTTCTCAGCAGATTTCGTTTGTTGATTTTCATTTGCTCTCAGCACTTTTTCATTACTTCAATGAGCGTCACGTGATTATTAGTACTAGAATTTAAATCGTGAATCTAAATAGTGCGAAACCAGCCCAGTTTAACACGTCATTTTAGCATCGAGGGAAGAAAGAAATAAAGAAAGAAAAAAGAAATGACAAAAGAGAATGGGCGAATAAAGGAAGGGAATTATTTTATAGAAAAAATTAAACAACCGGAAAAATTTAAGAATAGAAAAGAATGGATGAAATAAAAATTCTTCAAAGAAAGAAAGAAAGAAAGAAAGAAAATGTGACAAACAAATAATGTTGAATGAGTGAAAGATAAGCTCATCAAAGAAAGAAAGAAAGAAAGAAAGAAAGAAAGAAAATGGGACAAACAAATAATGTTGAATGAGTGAAAGATAAGCTCATCAAAGAAAGAAAGAAAGAAAGAAAGAAAGAAAGAAAGAAAATGGGACAAACAAATAATGTTGAATGAGTGAAAGATAAGCTCATCAAAGAAAGAAAGAAAGAAAGAAAGAAAGAAAGAAAGAAAGAAAGAAAGAAAATGGGACAAACAAATAATGTTGAATGAGTGAAAGATAAGCTCATCAAAGAAAGAAAGAAAGAAAGAAAGAAAGAAAGAAAGAAAGAAAGAAAGAAAGAAAGAAAATGGGACAAACAAATAATGTTGAATGAGTGAAAGATAAGCTCATCAAAGAAAGAAAGAAAGAAAGAAAGAAAGAAAGAAAGAAAGAAAATGGGACAAACAAATAATGTTGAATGAGTGAAAGATAAGCTCATCAAAGAAAGAAAGAAAGAAAGAAAGAAAGAAAGAAAGAAAGAAAGAAAGAAAGAAAGAAAGAAAATGGGACAAACAAATAATGTTGAATGAGTGAAAGATAAGCTCATCAAAGAAAGAAAGAAATAATGGAAAGAAAATGGGACGAAAAATTTCGAGAATAAATGATAAGAAAGTTTCTGAAAGAAAGATTGAATGAGAGAATAAATGAAAGAAAGAATGAAGGGGAAATAGAAAGAAAAAACTGGGGCAAACAAATGTGTGAATAAAAGAATGAACATTTTATGGAAGAAAAAAAGAAAAAAGAAATAAAATTCTCCCAAATCGAAAGAATAAAAGAATTAAAAATCTATAAAACAAGCGGATGCTGGAATAAAATCCAAGAGAATGGAAGTAATGACAAACACCAATCTGTGCAAAATTAAATATGTAACAATGGATTCCTCATACGGCAGAAGAGAAAGAAATAAAGAAAGAAAGAAAGAAAGAAAGAAAGAAAGAAAGAAAGAAAAATCTTCCAATGAAGTAAACAATAGGGGACTAAACAGAGGCTATCATTAAATTTGAAGTAAAAATTAAATCATAACAAAAAGGACATCGTATCTCTTCAACAAAAAGCGACCAATGGAAAGGATTAATTGCCTTTATCTGCTATGTTTTTTTGTTTTTTTTTTAACCCCCTTTTTGTTTAGATCGAGAAATGTTTTTCGTTCTAGACTCACACCTCTTTGATGGTTAACAAATGTCCACATTTCAATGGCTTACTTTTGTCTTAGTTTTAGTGTTCTATTTCCTTCTCCTTTGCGCCCGTCTCGTTGCATTACGCTTTTTTGTGTTGTCTTCTTTTTTTACCGTTAGCCTTTTTTTGCTTTTATTTATTTTTATTTTTTTTGTCTTTTTTTCACTTTTGGTTGGGTTGTTTTCTTTTTAACTAACCTACCAGGAAATTTAGAATGTTCTTATAAATATTTTTTTTAAAGTAGTCAATCAGATTCTTTCTTTTTATGGTTTTGAAATTTCCAACCAAAAATTCCACAGAGAAGAGGAAGAAAACTCTGAACTAAAATAGCATAAATTTCAGTACTCGGTTCCTCCTAGTGAGTTCTAGTTTTTACCATTTTTGTGTCTTTTTTTTGTTTGATTTTCAAATATTTTATTTACTTTTATATTCTTCTTTTACTGTTTGGCTCATATCCATTCTTGTGATTATTTCTTTTAATTCTTTGCCAATTTCATTCTTCAGTATATTCGCATAAAATGGAGAAATTCATCGCTTCTCGCATGCAAATCATTATCCTGCTTTTATTGTTATTTATAATTTATTTTAATTTTAAATCCGTTCTCCATTTTCTAATTCTATACATTTTAAGATAGAATATCACTAATTCTTCACTCCTGCCAAACATGTCCAGGAAACGTGTCTCGAAGTTGGATGCCTATTAATAATCTATAATTATTATCATGGATTATTGCCGGAAAATGCTAATTTGAGATCTCTAACTCGGTGTACTGTTGTTATTTATTAAGCCTAGCTTCGTTTGGCACAGGGACAGAAATATGAAGAACTAAGGAGGATCGAAAAAATAACTAATGGCAGTAACAATTACTACGCCGCTGCTGCGGGCTGTTGGAGTACATGTTACATCATTCCGTGTTACATTATTCCATGCTACATCATTTCATGTTACATCATTCAATACTAGATCATTTCATGTCACATCATTCCATTCTACATCATTCCATACTGCATCATTCTATGCTACATCATTCCATGCTAAATCATTCCATAATACATTATTCCATTCTACATCATTCCACGCTACATCATTCCATGTTACATCATTCTATGCTACATCATTTCATGCCAAATTATTCCATGTTAAATCATTCCATTTTACAATATTTCATGCTACATCACTTTATCCTACATCATTCCATGCTACATCATTCCATGTTACATCATTCCCTTCTACATAATTCCATGATGCATCATTCCATTCTACATCATTTCATGTTACATCATTCTATGCTACATCATTCCATGCTACATCATTTCATCCCACATCATTTCATGTTACATCATTTCGTGTTACATCATTCTATTCTATATCATTCCATGCTACATCATTCCATGATACATCATTTTATGCCACATCATTCCATGTTACATCATTCCCTTCTACATCATTCTATGCTAAATCATTCCATGCTACATCATTTCATCCCACATCATTCCATGTTACATCATTCCCTTCTACATCATTCTATGCTAAATTATTCCATGCTACATCATTTCATCCCACATCATTCCATGTTACATCATTCCATTGTACATTATTTAATGCTACATCATTTTATGCTGCATCATTCTATTCTACATCATTTCCTGCTACATCATTTCATGCTACATCATTCCATGTTATATTTTTAATTGCTTGACATCGATCTTAGGATCCGGTAGGGAAAAAAGGTGAAACGGGAAGATTTAAAAAAACAAAAAGAATGAACTGCAATGTCATATCTATCCTCCGATATGGCAATGAATGTTGGACAACTTGTTTACAAATGAAGAGGGGACTTAATTCAAGAGAGATGTAGATTTAAAGAAGGATGCTGAAAACATCAGGAAGGAGCATGTGAGCAAAAAGGAAGTTTGGGGGGAAATGGAAACGAAAAAGAGGCTTAGAATCAGAAAGAGACCCGGTTGGAAGAAAACGAAGAAAGAGGACTTAGAGGAGGAGGATGACTTAGAGGAGGAGGAGGACTTAGGGGAGGAGGAGGAATAGGGGAGGAGGAGGACTTAGAGGAGGAGGAAGAGGATAAGAAGAAGAACAACAACACCAACAAGAAAATCAAGAAACCTTAGAATTGAACAGATGGAATTCGATTCCAAGTGAAAATAAAACAGGATCGTGGATACTGATTTTCAAGAGTCAGGTGGCAAGCATTCCTTATTTGAAGAAATGACGCAAGATGATATTTTTTTCATTCATTCGGCCTTATAAAAGACTCGACTAAGATTAGTAAATATCAGATATGCTATCAGCAAATCTCATGGGAATACATAACAAATTCCAGATGAGTACTAAAGCATTGAAAGTAACGATTATCGTGGAATATTTGACAAAATATTTAGCCATTAGAACGTCACAAAAATCCAGATTGCAAGATTCTGTTTATATCTATGCAGCATATTATCCGTCTTTTCTCTCTTTCTCTCTCTCTCTTTCTCTCTTTCTCTCTCTCTCTCTCTCTCTTTCTCTCTCTCTTTCTCTCTTTCTCTCTTTCTCTCTTTCTCTTTCTCTCTTTCTCTCTCTCTTTCTCTCTCTTTCTCTTTCTCTCTTTCTCTCTCTCTTTCTCTCTCTCTTTATATATATATATATATATATGTATATATATATATGTGTGTGTGTGTGTGTGTGCATCAGCAAAGTCAGAAATTTTATATTTGTATTAATATTATACAGTATTGGAAACAAATATTTGTACACATACAAATTTTTAATTTTTTGTATTTCCAACTAATGAATAAACATACTTTTCATATAATGAACTGTACACAGTTGCATAATAATTAAATATGCATCGAAAACAGAAAAAATTGATGTAACAGAAATAAATCCCATTTATCCATTTTAATGAGTGAAAAAGTATTCGTACAAAGCAAATTTAATGATTTTGTTTGAAAATCTTGAACTTCCTCCTGATTAGATCTTCCAACAAGATAATGATCTTAAGCACATAGCGAAATCTACGAAGAAATGGCTTGCTAAAAATAATGTAAATATCCTGAAATGCCAAGTCAGTCCCCAGATTTAAACCCAATCGTGAATCTGTAGCCTATTTTGAAAATTTAAATCCAATCGAGAGCTCCAACAAACATCCTGGATCTGAAGACCATATACGGAGAAGAATTTAACAAAATACCAACTAAAATTTGCAAATCATTAATTGAGAACTACAAGACGTTGGTTGCTGTAGAAGTGAATAATGGATTATGCATTCTTTTTGTATTGTACGAATAATTTTTTCACCCATTAAACTGGGTAAAAGGGATTTATTTCTATTAAATCAAGTTTTTTTTGTTTTCTATGCATATTTAGTTAGTATACATCTGTGTACAGTTAATTATATGAAAATTACATTTATTCATTAGTTGGAAAATAAAATTTGTATATGTACGAATACTTCCTCCCACTCTACATATACACGGGACGCTGCCGTCGTTTTTCAGAGTTTTAGGTGTGAACGTCAGCCAAACCGCCGTCATATATGATTCGATTACAGTTCTGATATCTTGGGCAGAACCAATCACTCATTTAGGAAGAGCCGAATACAAAGAATAGGGGCCCATGGTGTGCTACAAAGTCCCCAAATGACCCTCCTCAGGTTTTGAATTCAGAGCTGTCTTTCTCCTAGACCGATTGCCACACAAGGCTATAGGACATACTCCGTCTTGCTATTTACCTATAGCTAGAGGTAGATATATATATATATATATATATATATATATATATATATATATATATATATTAAAAAATATAGTTTTAAGGTGTGCTATATTTATGGAATAAAGTGCTCAATATCAGAGATAGAGCGTATGTAAATACAAATATAAAAATCCTCAAGCGGCCTGACGATTGCATCTAGCACAAAACAGCCTGTCGCCTCTAAGTGTTGACTCCAATGTTCGCTTTTATATTTTATATATATATATATATATATATATATATATATATATATATATATATATATATATATATGCCGAACCAAATAAATGCTCATAGACTCAAATATAAACGACCAATATTTAACTATACAAGATTCAAGTAAATGTTTATAGACTCAAATATTTTTAAACGATCAATATTTATGTAACGTTGACCCAAATCAATATTTGTAAACTTAAATATTCATAAAACACTAGTTTCATCGTGATATAACTCAATTTTTAAAAACAATCAACATCTTCAAGATTGACAGAAACATTAAAGTTATTTACCAATTTTATTATTTATATTAAATTGCATGAGATTTTTCTTAATATAATTAATTGATTTATATAAGAAAGAATTCTGCTTTTGGATTCATAAAGCAAGCATACTCAAAGAACACTAACAATTAAGCAAAATAAATAACAAGCAATATATTAACAGTATATCCCATACTTCCTAAAGTTGTTTGATTTTTGACGTCATCAAATGCAAATTATCTCGTTGATCAAACTCCCTGTATTAACCATTGTTAATATAGAGAGTTTGATTACGGCAAGTTTTGTAAACTTTTCGAATAGGAATGTCCAAGTCAAGCAAGGAAACTCTTTCTTCTTCTACTATTTTGATCTTCTGGAAGTCTACACTTCGCCAAAGCCGAAAATAAAAGGAACACTTTATATATGAATAGATAGAAACGCAACGAAGAAAATTGTGCCTAAATCCAAGAGATCTTTTAATAATTCTTCATATTTTCCCCAAGCTATTTCAATTAAAAAAAAAGATCGTTTCGCTTCTCCACATCCTTTCACCTTTCATTCCTATCTGCTCTCGCTCCAAATCTTCTGTAACCCCCTTGGCTTGATCGATCCACTATCTTTCTCCACATCCTCTCCTTTACCTCTCCTGCTCTTCCTCCAAACCTTCTGTAACCCCTTGCGTGCTAGTGGCTTCCAGCCTTGCTTGGGGTGATAAGCTTAAAAAAAAACATTATCTACAGGATAAGAAGTTCCCTGTTTATTGCGGTTTTTTTTTAATTAAAGCAACTAATTGTTATTTTGTGAAAATTAAGCGAGAAACTGGCTTGTTTGAAGAACGTAACTGAGTAATGAAACATATTTGTTAATTTCGCTACATGGTAATACTTAAAGGCATGTTTCAAAAGCAATGTCTGAAATTATCAGAGAGCAAGGGTGAGATGTTTGTATTTTATATTCATCAGGCACTTGTCACCTTTAGACTATCGGCAATTCTAACTATTTCAAGAGAATGATAATTCCTGGAACTCTTCAAAACCTGAATCTTTTCTCTATGAAACTATATCATTTTTTTCTGGAAAGTAACAAAATATCATAACAAATTCCGACTGAATAGCGAGTTCGATCCTCATTGGATGCCTCGTATTGTCGGCTTTGTGCCACATCTAAGCTCCGCTTAGAAAATCACCATAAAATGTATTCAGGAACTCATAAAAGAGTCTAAACTTGCTCAGTAATTAATTTAATTAATCAGTTATATCCAAACAGACATTAGTTTCTAACATTTCTGAGTCAACCAAATAATTCTTCATATTTTCCCCAAGCTATTTCAATTCAAAAACTTGATCGTTTCGCTTCTATCTACATTGAAAATGCTTCTTTTTCTTCTCAACATTTCATGGGTTCAGTGTTTTATATGATGTCCCAAGCATACTTGAACGCGTTCTTTTTAAAATAGTGTAAAACTGGTCGGTGTGTATTGTGCCGAAAACCGCCTTTTCACCGGGCAATTGTGAACGCACAATCATGTTGGATCGAAAGTTCTGGCCGATGTTTGAGGTAAAAATATTGAAAGAAAAATTAAACTATCACTTCTTTATGATGTTTAACAATGCTACTATGAGTATTTATATCTTTTTCTATCATATTATGAGAATATTCTTCATAATATAGTTAGGAACTCGCCTCTATATTCTTCACAACTAAAGATCATGTGTTCTACTCTATGAGGGCTATAAAGTTGTCAACGCAAATGCAGCAGCAAAATCCACCCTTCGCACATGTGATGTCGATGTATTGTGTGAAAGAATTTGCAGGAAGTAAACTATGTACATTATTCGGTCTATTGTCCTCATCTTTGTCGCCATATTTATTACAACGTTTCGGTTGTTCTTCTGGTGGTTGGAATGTCGAACTGAACCCTTTATTTCGCTCACTGGTGTGGACTGTTCTAGTTCCACGTGCCATGTTTAATGGATGTCAGTTATCAGTTATCTCCTGTTAATTTTTCCCTCTGAAAGTTCTCCACTGCCTTAACCGGGTATTGAACTCACACACTTTGGGTCCTGTCACTTGGATCTAACCTTTATCCACTGTGCCATGTGTACATGTTTTACAATTATATGAAAAAAATATTTAAGCCTCAAATAAGGGAAAATTTTTAAAATAAAATACTTTTTAAAAAATGAATCTTAAAACAAAGTATTTAAAATAACATAATCGAAGAATAGTGAAAAGAATCGTTTGAAAGAAATTTTAATGATGATTCATTAATTTAAATATTAAAGCTTAACCATTACTAGTAGTCTGAATTCTTTTTGGATAGACTTGTGACTGGCGACGAAAAATGGATCTTTTATCGAAATGTTAAGCGTCGTAAAGAGTGGCTTGGTAAAGGGGAAGGACTCCAGCCACAGCCGAGAAAGGAACTTCATGGGCAAAAGGTTCTTCTTTCAATCTGGTGGGATTGCCAAGGAATGATCCACTTTGAATTCTTACCACCTAATGCAACAATGCTCAAATATACTGTCAGCAATTAGAGCGTTTGAACCAAGCTTTGAGGAAAAAAAGACCTGCTCTAGTGAATCGAAAACGGGTGATGTTTCATCAGGAAAATGCGTGACCACACAGCAAGAATCACGTCACAAAAGATCGAAGAACTTGGTTGGGAGAAAATTCCTCATCCACCTTATTCTCCCGACCATGCTCCTTCAGACTACCATTTGTTTCGTAGCTTACAGAATCATTTGGGAGAAACAGCTTTTGTAACACAGGAAGAGGTTAAAACTGACATTTGTGAGTTCTTCGAATCAAAGCCAAAATAATTTTACAGTAATGGAATTAGTAAGCTTGTTAATAGACGGAAGGAAGTCATAGATAATCAGGGAAAATACATTGTTGATTGAATCTGCAATTAAATGTAACATTTGGTCACTTGTTTCAAAATTCAAAATTCGGACAGAACTTATGGGACGACCTGATATATAGCTTAGGGGAAAAATCTCCGACTGATGTCAAATCAGTCACATTTCGATCCTTGCTTGAGGCAGTTGAATGTCTAGTCAAACTGATGAGCTGTGATACAGCGAAACAGTTTGTCTGTGGATGAAAATATATTATATATATATATATTTATATATATATATATATATATATATATATATATATATATATATATATATATATAATATTTCAAAATATTATGGGTATTATAAGAACCAAAAATGTCCATAATAAGAATGATTCTGAAGTAGGCATATATAGAATAACCGGTAATAGGTGTTTCTTGCAATATATTGGTGAAAGACTGCAAAAATTTAAGAAACGCATTTATGAACATCAGAAAGATCACCTATATAAAAATTTGTCCAATGCATTATGTATACAAAGAAATGGTTTCAATCATATTTTTTATTTTAAAATATACTGTAATTATTAAGTGAGAAAATAATTAAGTTTAGACTACAAGTTCTTGAAAATGCAATAATGGTAACATGCCAGAACATTAACTTACATTTGTCAAATATCTTCTTTCTTAAAAGGCAACACATTTATGCCAGACTATGAAAGTTTGAAAGATTAAAATAAAACGTCTAATTCATGAAAAATCAATTAAATAATTCAATAATCAAAATAAAATGAAGACACATAAATTAAATGAATAATTGCATAAAAATCAATAACGAAAACATCGATTCACTTTCGTTTAATATGCCAAAACTTTACGTCCCTTAGCGTAGTGTATAGCAGTGCTTATCAAACTAACTGATGTGACGTATCGGAGTTTTTTTCTTCAAGGAACCGCCGGCGAGCGAAGCTTTCTAATCCAGCTGGAGATTTAGGGGGCGGTGTCGGGTTAGTTCCGAGGTAGTACACACCTGTTGTATTGTGTTCTCTCTTTCCTATAAAATGTTTTATTTTGGGGTGAATATGAAGTGACTGGTGGCCGAGAAATGTCGTAATTCTGACAACACAAGGTGCTACTTCTTCTCACCGTATACTCTAGCCTAACCTGCACCTTGTGTTGTTAGAGACTTACAGTGAAATTTGAAAATCTACGACGCAGCTAGATTATAAATCAAAGGAATTAAATGCGGATTTTAGAAATATTTGGCCAAAATCCACGTGACTATTACTGTTTTACGTAGTCAGGAGAATTTTTTAAAAGCCAAATTATAAATATATGTCCATGAAAATGGTCTTTTGATATTCTTAAGTGTGCTTACCACACAATCACACACCATATCATGATGATGTGGTCATACGTATATTATTTCACTGTTCACTATATCGCATTCGTTAGTTGTAAAGCATTTTTACATGAGTGGATAATTGAAAAATGTAATCATAATAAACATAAAACTAAAAAAACAAAATCAACAACGAGTCAGTCATCCTGACAGTCACCCATGGCGTTGAATGCGACTACTGTTTCTTTGTTTCCTGGAAACACTCTGCGTACCGGCACCAGTAACACGTACCATAATTTGAGTAGCACTGCACTAGAGTTCCGTTACTCAATGTGATTTTCGTATATTTTAGGAACTTCGCTAATTCCAAACTTGAACACTTAATTTCTCCATGTTATTTATGTGTTTAAATACAGGTTACTAAATAAAATGCGTGTAATTGCCTTGATGAAGTTCCTCAAGGAACAAAACGGGTTGACATAAAAGGTTTACCGCTTGTGATATTTTTTATGAATATTTTCTTCACTTAATCATTTATTTATATCTGAATTTTTACATATACACTTATAAACCTACACCCAAGTACACTTTCACGCACACACACACACACTAACACACACACACATATATATATATATATATATATATAGAGAGAGAGAGAGAGAGAGAGATGATTTAGATGAAGATGGTGATGATATAGTGGAAAAGCTTTTAAACGACGCGTTTCGCCGAAGTATGTTGGGTTCGATTTCTTCGGCGAAACTCGCCGTTTATAAGCATTACCAATGTGTTCCATCTTCTCCTATTTTGGATACTATAAGAGAACTTACACACACACACACAAAAAAAAAAATTCAACCACACACACATACATATATATTTATTCAAATTAACCATATATATATATATATATATATATATATATATATATATATATATGAATGAAGAAATATAGTCTTAAGATGTGCTATATTTATGGGATAAAGTGCTCAATATCAGAGATAGAGCGTATGTAAATATAAAAGGGAATAGAGAAGTCAACACTTACAGGCGACAGTCTGTTTCATGCTAGATGCAATCGTCAGGCTTGACGATTGCATCTAGCATGAAACGATATATATATATATATATATATATATATATATATATATATATGTATGTATGTATGTATGTATGTATACAGAACAACGTGTGAAAGCACGTGCGATACCTCGCCCTCGTAAGCCACCAAACAAGGGAGGTAACGCAGTTTTGGTGGCTAGGGAGATACTGCCAGTCCTAGCGCTACCAGCAGCTTTTTAAAACCGGTTTTTATATTACAATTTCTTTCTACAACTGCAACTGATATTTTCAACCTTGTGTTAAAATAAACAACGTGCTCGTAGCGACCGTTATTAATGATGTAGAATTGAAGGGAAACAGATATAATATTGTGTTGCGAGCATGGTTTTATTTAAAATTTTATTTCAAATTACTGCTCATAAACAGTCAAGAGAATGTTAGGCCAAATGACGGTTTCTATATGGGATACAGATTCGATTGCTCTCGGAAGACATTTTTTCTACGAAATTTCTCGAATATTTAGGCCCGTAAATGTAATTAATATTGCTTAGATAAAACATCCATAAAAATAACGTATAAACATAAAATACATTTAGCGCATTTAATCCCTTGCATATATATATATATATATATATATATATATATATATATATATATATATATATATATATATATATATATATATATATATATATATATATATATATATACGTGCGGCGGACTCACCCGTCGTATTCGACTATGAGAGTCAAGCATCCCAGTTCCTAGGAACCGACAGCCCAGACACCAGCACATATGATTTGATTATAGTGGTGAAGGGTTGGTGCACAACCATGCACAATTTCTGAAGGTCCGAATACAGAGATCTGGTGCACTACGTGCTACACGGTCCCCAAACAACCCTACGCACGTTTTGAATTAAGAGTTGTACTTTTCTTAGACCAGTTGCCATCAGAGGCTATAGAACCCAGTCTGCCCTGCTATTTCCCCATAGCTGGAGGGGGGAGAAGAGGATTAATACCTTTCCCAAGGGTATTAGGACGTAAGTGAATGTAATGTATTCGACCGGAATTTGAACTAGGCTCCGACTCTAATCCGAACAGCTCTCATATATATATATATATATATATATATATATATATATATATATATATATATATATATATATATATACTCATACACGCACACATATATATATGTATGTGTGAATACGTATGGGAGAGTGCTTGTTTATTCTCAGTTTGATTACTTGACAAAATGACCAGACATACTTTGTAATTCCTTTTCTCTCGGTTCAAAAACTTTCACCAACCCCTCGTGTGCATATATATATATATATATATATATATATATATATATATATATATTACTTTTCAGAAATATAATCGATTTACTAAGCATAGCTTAGATGTGGCACTAGGCCGAAAATACAGGACACCAATTGTAAGTTGTAACTGATCTAACAAGGCAATCTTGCTAACCATTATTCCCCGTCGAAGTGTCTCTTTCTGGTAAGATGAAAAAAATGAACCAAACTTTCCTGTACGTTTCGTTTTTGCGAACAGTAAGGTATTAAACCGTATAGCTCACTTTACCGTGTATCAGTGACTGGCCCCGTTGCTACCGCTTGTTATTCCAGATGCAAAGACTCAACATGGTTCATTAATGTAATAGCTTCATGATTTAATAAGATTTCTGCGAGGCTGTGAAGTTGCTTTGCGGAAGGCACACGCTTTTCTTCTGAGGCGTTCGGTAATTTCATTTTGCATTTAATGCGCATGTCCACAACAAACATTTGCAACAGCATTCAAATGTTATTTATTAAACAAAACTATAAAAGAGAATTAAAATAACAAAGTCTCTAGTGATTTTTTTTTATTTATTTTAATGTTGCTTTATGTAGGAGTTGCTAGTCCTTGTGTTTGTTTGTTATTTTAATCACAATTAGAGGTGCATGTTTAGAGAACTGGATCGAAAAACATATGCGCATACTGAGATAGATGAGATTGCCCTAGGTAAATAAGAAAGGAAAACAAAGAGAATATTAAATAGTTAATAAGGTAACATATTAAGATAGATAGATAGATAGATAGATAGATAGATAGATAGATAGATAGATAGATAGATTCATGTATTGAAGATTTTACTGACTAATGTATTGAAAACGAGCCTTGAATGTAACGTTTCTACTATTTTACTATTAGTGTTGGTTTGTTTCTGTCGCAAATCATATATATATATGTGTGTGTGTGTGTGTGTGTGTGTGTGTGTTTAGGCAGCAAATTCTCTTTTAGGCATGTCTGATTTAATAAATCACAAACAAGTTGTCTGCTTATTTTTATCATAATCCTTTCATATTCACGAATATCTTCCGTATATTACAATGAAATGAGGCAAGAAACGCACTATAACGATGGAAATTATTTTCCACTGTTGTAGTGCATTTCTTGCCTTAATCTTACCAATAGCGTTGGTTTGCTTTCATCGCAAATCAGTATTTCCTTTCTGGTACGAGAAAGAGAGAGGAGAGAATGAGAGAGGGGGAGAAAGAGCGAATGTATATGGCAGAAAGTTAAGAGAATTTTTTTTATCTTTTGTCCCACGCACATAATGGACGGAGTGAGATAAAAATAGAGATTGTGGGAGAGATCGAGAAATATAAAGAGAGACAAGCAAAACATATTTGAGGGAAATAAAGAGCGAGAGTGAAAGAGAGAGAGAGAGAGAGAGAAAGATGGAGAGAAGAAAATTATGTGTGAAATAGAGAAACAGAACAAAGAAAACCAAAAAGAAAGATGTGAGATAGATAGATAGATAGATAGGAACATGCATCGATATGAAGTCTTAGATAGATAGATAGATAGATAGATAGATAGATAGATAGATAGGAACAGACTTAGTAGACTGGAACTGATAGATATATATATATATATATATATATATAGATAGATAGATAGATAGATAGATATAGATATAGATATAGATAGATAGATAGATAGGAACAGACTTAGTAGACTGGAACTGATAGATAGATAGATAGATAGATAGATAGATAGATAGATAGATAGATAGATAGATAGATAGATAGATAGATAGATTTTTCAAGTTGACTAATGTATTCAAAAACCACCTTTGAAGGTAGTGTTTCTACAATCTGATCAATGGTGTTGGTCTACTTCCATCGCAAAACAGGATTTAATTCTCTTTCAGTTTTAGACACCGACGTCAGAACCAGCTAATAAACTAGCAAGCGATGTGGTGTTTTGCTAAGAAGTAACGCTTCGTAGGCGAGTACATCAGACCTCTGAACATGAGTCTAAATTGGTACCACACGTACGCGACTTTGTTTAACATTAAGCTAAGCTTCGAACTTTTTTTATTTATCTAAACTGATTGATTGATCCCGTTGTCATATTAAATATCGATTTGATCTATTCTTTGGACTTCTACTACAATTGAATGGCAGAGACATTTTTTTTTTTGGTTTGTTTGTTTTATTTTACGACATATCAACCGCAGTGGGTTATTTAATGCCGACAAAATTTTCATTGTTGGTAATATTTTTTTCAAAAAATCTATTTCAGTTAAATTTTTTTCCTCCAAAAATCCATTTCTGGTAAGTATTTTCCTTTTATATTGCTGGTATCGTTTTTTACAAAGTATTTCTGGTATTAGACCCTATTTTTACACTTTCATAGTGTTTTGACCCGAGTTTGGGTGTTAACTATTTGCCCATAGCTGGGACCCTAACAGGTGCTACCACCCCGGGTCAGGGTAGACCTGGGAACATCAGCAATTAAGAGATGGTTCCACGCTCCTGAAAATCTCTTTATCAGAGGCCTTGCAATTGGACGTAGTTTATCGTCTTACCCAGGATGCGGGTGTAGTTTATCGTCATACCCAGGACGGACTTTTTTTTTGTTGGGGGGAATGGATTAGCTATTTTTGGTAACCGTTTAACCGTTTTGAGTAAGTTTTTAGTAACCGTTTCGATTAACTGATTTTTAGAAACCGTTTTATTAACTGTTCAACCGTTTTAGTAACCATTTAACCGTTTTTAATAACCGTTTTGAGTAACAGTTTTGAGAAACTTTTTATCCCATTTTAGTAACCGTTTAACCGTTTGGAGAAACCTTTTATCCCTTTTTAGTTGCTGTTTAACCATTCTGAGTAATCTTTTACCTTATAAATACATTTTTTTCAAATAAACATATGAATTTGATATATAGTGGTAGTAATAGTAGTAGTTGGCAATCATTTTTCTCACAAACATGATGACAGATCCCTGGTTGGTTAGAAGCATCCCCGCTGAGAGCAACACCTTGAAGACTCAACTGTTCGATCCTTAGATGACAATCTCGTCCGCAGGTAATGCCTGAAAAACAGTGACCTCTCCAGGGCGCTGGCCTGAGCGATAAAAAAGACCTTGATCTACCCAGACCACAAACCACACTCACACACACGACCAGACCGATAAAATTCAAAGGCGTGTGAAGAGTCGTTTTGACTGCAGTAGTTATCGAAAGGATATCAGTGTTGACTTCAACCGCCTTAAGGACTCATGAACACAGATGCACAGGTGCGAATATGTAGGGGACATGCCTAACTGTTTAAGGTTAAACATGAACATGTTAAAACCTCCAGTTAAGGTCAGAACCCATATGAGTCATTATTATTATTATTATTATTGTTATTATTATTATTATTATTGTTGTTACTATTATTATTATTATTTTTATTTCCTTTGATATCTGGCGTTTACACATTTCTTTCCGGGTCCCGCGCAGAGACCTAAGGTTAGAAATGGCATCATGACACTTTCCACTGCAATAACAAAAAAATAAAATAAAATAAAATAAAATAAAAAAATAATTACATAGATAAAGCCGTTCGTAAAATGTGGGCTGTACTTGTCAGAACAATTTTTTGTATCTCTTTGAGGCATGGACTTCCAGGGATCCCTTCAATCAGCCTACTGGAATCTTTTCCAACCAGTCCAAGGGCTCCAACTACAACAGGAATTGTTGATGTTCCCATGTGCCACATTTTTGAGATTTCTATTTCAAGGTCCTTGTATTTTGACAGTTTTTCGAATATCTTCAAAGATACATTGCAGTCTGCAGGGACTGCCATATCAATAAGGAGGCACTTATTTTGTTTGTGGTCTTTAATAACAATGTGTGGGCGGTTGGCTTTGATTGTTCTGTCAGTGTGTATTGTGTAGTCCCATAGAATTGTAACAGGTCCTATCTCCGTAACCGGGCCAGGGTGGTGTTCGTACCAATTTCTTCCAGTTTCCTTCCCATAGGAGTTGCAAATTTTCCAGTGCAGATATTGGCCCACTCTGTCATGCCGGGTTTTATATTCAGTGGGTGCCAATATGATATAAGATGATCAATGGTTTCTGGATATTTGTCACAGAATCTGCATCTTGGGCTAACACAGTATTTTAGTATATGTGCTTGATAATTCCTAGTTAACAAGCATTGGTCTTGTGCAGCAATGATAAAACCTTCAGTTTCACCTTTCAGCCCTGCACTACGTAGCCACTGATGGGTGCGGTTTTTGTCTACGTCAGCTTGTTTGGTACGGGCAGAGTATTGGCCATGGAGCGGTTTATTAATCTCGACCTCCAGGTCCTTGTAATTGGACAATTTCTCGATAATATTCATGGTGGTGTTTCTCTCAGATGGTAATGCTATCTTAATAAGCATACACTTCCTGAATTTCTTGTCCTTTATTATAATTCTGCCCGAGGTAGCCGGCGTTGCCAGGGTGTACATGGCTGCAATTGTATTACCGCACCCCCTGTATACCCGCACATCTCTATCTAGAAATGTATGCCAGCGTACCCAATTGCATGCATCATCCGTTGGTATACTAAGCTACTCTCCACTCATCTTTTTTACGGTATATCCTTTGCAAGTGTCTCATTGTTCTTAAAGGAATTCCATCGATACAACTATCTTGTGTGGTCGTTGCTCGGTGTTAAATTTTTTCAATGTTTTAGATATTCAGTAAATTTCCTGTGACCGTAATAACTTTCAAATAGTATGACATTGTTCACAAATCTAAAAAAAAACAGGGATAAAGCGTCAGAGCTTGATTCAGCTGAAAACGTCCCCCTCCTTCTTCTCACGTTTACTGTAAAGCTTGGGTTAAAAAGAGAATTTTCCACTTTTAACACTTCAGTAATACTTCTCAAACAATCTTTCTATAAATGGTTGTTCGAATGCCAATTTACGATGGAACCATATGAAGAAACTATTGACTAAATTTCAAAAGCCGATTTTGAACCTTGTTTGTAGATCTCGTCCACTTAATTGAAATAATCTAAAGCAGAAAATCACGCAGGATAATTTGAGTGCAATATGTAATATACATAACAACGCATCGGATGAAAAACCAGGAAAAAACGGTCATTTTTAATAGTTTTTCGTGGTTTTTCGTTATACAATCTTTTGCGAGATGTTTGAAGAAAATCGGATAAAAAATCAGGAGGTTATTCAAGTTTTTATTTTAAGTAATACGAAAAAAAAACTTGTATTTTCACACTTCTTTTTTTTGCAATTTTTTGTGTGAAACCAGGAAAATTGTTGTAGTGGACCCCCTGGAACGGGCGAAATATGAAGTGGCATGTGCGCCCAAATAAGTGTGAGGCACAAGAGGCGCACTAACATTTTAAAATAAAAGACGTGAAATCTGACAGGTCGACAAACCTAAAATTAATACAAAATGTATTTACATCCAACACAAAAGAAGAGTTTCTATTAAAGGAACAAATAATGAATCAAGTAAATGGAGGTTGAATTATGTAAAAATAGGGATACTGACAGGATAGAATAACATAGCTGTGTCTAAATGTTAAAACTAGAATCCATGTAAGTTAAGTTGCATGAAAAAAAAACACAGTTCGAAAGTTCAGTTTAAATGTGTAGTGAAAGCATTGAGTAGTTGCTGGTAAAGTCCAACGATGAACCTTCAGTAATATTTAACTTGAGTGTAAGGAACAGGTTGTTTGAGTCTGAACGATATAGTTGCTGGATAAGTCGAACGATGAATCTTCAGTAATATTTATCTTGAGTGTAAGGAACAGGTTGTTTGAGTCTGAACGATAGAGTTGCTGGATAAGTCCAACGATGAAACTTCATTAATATATAACTTGAGTGTAAGGAACAGGTTGTTTGAGTCTGAACGATATAGTTGCTGGATAAGTCGAACGATGAACCTTCAGTAATATTTATCTAGAGTGTAAGGAACACATTGTTTGAGTCTGAACGATAGAGTTGCTGGATAAATCCAATGATGAACCTTCAGTAATATTTATCTTGAGTGTAAGTAACAGGTTGTTTGAGTCTGAACGATAGAGTTGCTGGATAAGTCCAACAATGAACCTTCAGTAATATTTAACTTGAGTGTAAGGAACAGGTTGTTTGAGTCTGAACGATATAGTTGCTGGATAAGTCGAACGATGAACCATCAGTAATATATATCTTGAGTGTAAGGAACAGGTTGTTTGAGTCTGAACGATATAGTTGCTGGATAAGTCCAACGATGAACCTTCAGTAATATTTATCTTGAGTGTAAGGAACAGGTTATTTGAGTCTGAATGATATAGTTGCTGGATAAGTCCAACGATGAACCTTCAGTTATATTTATCTTGAGTGTAAGGATCAGGTTGTTTGAGTCTGAACGATATAGTTGCTGGATAAGTCCAACGATGAACCTTCAATAATATTTATCTTGAGTGTAAGGAACAGGTTGTTTGAGTCTGAACGATATAGTTGCTGGATAAGTCCAACGATGAACCTTCAGTAATATTTAACTTGAGTGTAAGGAACAGGTTGTTTGAGTCTGAACGATATAGTTGCTGGATAAGTCCAACGATGAAACTTCAGTAATATTTATCTTGAGTGTAAGGAAGAGGTTTTTTGAGTCTGAACGATATAGTTGCTGGATAAGTCCAACGATGAACCTTCAGTAATATTTAACATCAGTGTAAGGAACAGGTTGTTTGAGTCAGAACGATATAGTTGCTGGATAAGTCGAACGATGAACAATCAGTAATATTTATCTTGAGTGTAAGGAACAGGTTGTTTGAGTCTGAACGATATAGTTGCTGGATAAGTCGAACGATGAACCTTCAGTAGTATTTATCTTGAGTGTAAGGAACAGATTGTTGGAGTCTGAACGATATAGTTGCTGGATACGTCGAACGATGAACCTTCAGTAATATTTATCTTGAGTGTAAGGAACAGGTTATTTGAGGCTGAACGATATAGTTGCTGGATAAGTCCAACGATGACCCTTCATTAATATTTATCTTGAGTGTAAGGAACAGGTTGATTGAGTCTGAACGATATAGTTGCTGGATAAGTCGAACGATGAACCTTCAGTAATATTTAACTTGAGTGTAAGGAACAGGTTGTTTGAGTCTGAACGATATAGTTGCTGGATAAGTCAAACGATGAACCTTCAGTAATATTTATCTTGAGTGTAAGGAACAGGTTGTTTGAGTCTGAACGATATAGTTGCTGGATAAGTCCAACGATGAACCTTCAGTAATATTTAACTTGAATGTAAGGAACAGGTTGTTTGAGTCTGAACGATATAGTTGCTGGATAAGTCCAACGATGAACCTTCAGTAATATTTAACTTGAGTGTGAGGAAAAGGTTGTTTGAGTCTGAACGATATAGTTGCTAGATAAATCCAACGATGAACCTTCAGTAATATTTAACTTGAATGTAAGGAACAGGTTGTTTGAGTCTGAACGATATAGTTACTGGATAAGTCCAACGATGAACCTTCAGTAATATTTATCTTGAGTGTAAGGAACAGGTTGTTTGAGTCTGAACGATATAGTTGCTAGATAAATCCAACGATGAACCTTCAGTAATATTTAATTTGAGTGGAAGGAACAGGTTGTTTGAGTCTGAACGATATAGTTGCTGGATAAGTCCAACGATGAAACTTCAATAATATTTATCTTGTGTGTAAGGAACAGGTTGTTTGAGTCTGAACGATATAGTTGCTGGATAAGTCCAACGATGAAACTTCAATAATATTTATCTTGAGTGTAAGGAACAGGTTGTTTGAGTCTGAACGATATAGTTGCTGGATAAGTCCAACGATGAACCTTCAATAATATTTATCTTGAGTGTAAGGAACAGGTTGTTTGAGTCTGAACGATATAGTTGCTGGATAAGTCCAACGATGAACCTTCATTAATATTTAACTTGAGTGTAAGGAACAGGTTGTTTGAGTCTGAACGATATAGTTGCTGGATAAGTCTAACGATGAACCTTCAGTAATATTTATCTTGAGTGTAAGGAACAGGTTGTTTGAGTCTGAACGATATAGTTGCTTGATAAGTCCAACGATGAACCTTCAGTAATATTTAACTTGAGTGTAAGGAACAGGTTGTTTGAGTCTGAACGATATAGTTACTGGATAAGTCGAACGATGAAACTTCAGTAATATTTATCTTGAGTGTAAGGAACAGGTTGTTTGAGTCAGAACGATATAGTTGCTGGATAAGTCCAACGATGAAACTTCAATAATATTTATCTTGAGTGTAAGGAACAGGTTGTTTGAGTCTGAATGATATAGTTCCTGGATAAGTCCAACGATGAACCTTCAGTAATATTTAACTTGAATGTATGGAACAGGTTGTTTGAGTCTGAACGATATAGTTGCTGGATAAGCCCAACGATGAAGCTCCAGTAATATTTATCTTGAGTGTAAGGAACCGGATGTTTCAGTAGCGAACGATAGAGTTGCTGGATAAGTCCAACGATGAACCTTCAGTAATATTTAACTTGAGTGTAAGGAACAGGTTGTTTGAGTCTGAACGATATAGTTGCTGGAAAAATCCAACGATGAACCTTCAGTAATATTTATCTTGAGTGTAAGGAACAGGTTGTTTGAGTCTGAACGATATAGTTGCTGGATAAGTCCAACGATGAAGCTTCAGTAATATTTAACTTGAATGTAAGGAACAGGTTGTTTGAGTCTGAACGATATAGTTGCTGGATACGTCCAACGATGAACCTTCAGTAATATTTAACTTGAGTGTAAGGAACAGGTTGTTTGAGTCTGAACGAAATAGTTGCTGGATAAGTCCAACGATGAAACTTCAATAATATTTATCTTGAGTGTAAGGAACAGGTTGTTTGAGTCTGAATGATATAGTTCCTGGATAAGTCCAACGATGTACCTTCAGTAATATTTAACTTGAATGTATGGAACAGGTTGTTTGAGTCTGAACGATATAGTTGCTGGATAAGTCCAACGATGAAGCTCCAGTAATATTTATCTTGAGTGTAAGGAAGAGGTTGTTTGAGTCTGAACGATATAGTTGCTGGATAAGTCCAACGATGAACCTTAATTAATATTTATCTTGAGTGTAAGGAACAGGTTGTTTGAGTCTGAACGATATAGTTGCTGGATAAGTCCAACGATGAACCTTCAGTAATATTTAACTTGAGAGTAAGGAACAGGTTGTTTGAGTCTGAACGATATAGTTGCTGGATAAGTCCAACGATGAACCTTCAGTAATATTTAACTTGAGTGTAAGGAACTGGTTGTTTGAGTCTGAACGATATAGTTGCTGGATAAGTCCAACGATGAAGCTTCAGTAATATTTATCTTGAGTGTAAGGAACCAGTTGCTTCAGTCTGAACGATAGAGTTGCTGGATAAGTCCAACGATGAACCTTCAGTAATATTTAACTTGAGTGTAAGGAACAGGTTGTTTGAGTCTGAACGATATAGTTACTGGATAAGTCCAACGATGAACCTTCAGTAATATTTAACTTGAATGTATGGAACAGGTTGTTTGAGTCTGAACGATATAGTTGCTGGATAAGCCCAACGATGAAGCTCCAGTAATATTTATCTTGAGTGTAAGGAAGAGGTTGTTTGAGTCTGAACGATATAGTTGCTGGATAAGTCCAACGATGAACCTTCAGTAATATTTAACTTGAGTGTAAGGAACCGGTTGTTTGAGTCTGACGATATAGTTGCTAGATAAGTCCAACGATGAACCTTCAGTAATATTTAACTTGAGTGTAAGGAACAGTTTGTTTGAGTCTGAACGATAGGGTTGGTGGATAAGTCCAACGATGAACCTTCAGTAATATTTAACTTGAGTGTAAGGAACAGGTTGTTTGAGTCTGAACGATATAGTTGCTGGATAAGTCCAACGATGAACCTTCATTAATATTTAACTTGAGTGTAAGGAACAGGTTGTTTGAGTCTGAACGATATAGTTGCTGGATAAGTCTAACGATGAACCTTCAGTAATATTTATCTTGAGTGTAAGGAACAGGTTGTTTGAGTCTGAACGATATAGTTGCTGGATAAGTCCAACGATGAAGCTTCAGTAATATTTATCTTGAGTGTAAGCAACCGGTTGTTTCAGTCTGAACGATAGAGTTGCTTGATAAGTCCAACAATGAACCTTCAGTAATATTTAACTTGAGTGTAAGGAACAGGTTGATTGAGTCTGAACGATATAGTTACTGGATAAGTCGAACGATGAAACTTCAGTAATATTTATCTTGAGTGTAAGGAACAGGTTGTTTGAGTCAGAACGATATAGTTGCTGGATAAGTCCAACGATGAAACTTCAATAATATTTATCTTGAGTGTAAGGAACAGGTTGTTTGAGTCTGAATGATATAGTTCCTGGATAAGTCCAACGATGAACCTTCAGTAATATTTAACTTGAATGTATGGAACAGGTTGTTTGAGTCTGAACGATATAGTTGCTGGATAAGCCCAACGATGAAGCTCCAGTAATATTTATCTTGAGTGTAAGGAAGAGGTTGTTTGAGTCTGAACGATATAGTTGCTGGATAAGTCCAACGATGAACCTTCAGTAATATTTAACTTGAGTGTAAGGAACAGGTTGTTTGAGTCTGAACGATATAGTTGCTGGATAAATCCAACGATGAAGCTTCAGTAATATTTATCTTGAGTGTAAGGAACCGGATGTTTCAGTAGCGAACGATAGAGTTGCTGGATAATTCCAACGATGAACCTTCAGTAATATTTAACTTGAGTGTAAGGAACAGGTTGTTTGAGTCTGAACGATATAGTTGCTGGAAAAATCCAACGATGAACCTTCAGTAATATTTATCTTGAGTGTAAGGAACAGGTTGTTTGAGTCTGAACGATATAGTTGCTGGATAAGTCCAACGATGAAGCTTCAGTAATATTTAACTTGAATGTAAGGAACAGGTTGTTTGAGTCTGAACGATATAGTTGCTGGATACGTCCAACGATGAACCTTCAGTAATATTTAACTTGAGTGTAAGGAACAGGTTGTTTGAGTCTGAACGAAATAGTTGCTGGATAAGTCGAACGATGAAACTTCAGTAATATATATCTTGAGTGTAAGGAACAGGTTGTTTGAGTCAGAACGATGTAGTTGCTGGATAAGTCCAACGATGAACCTTCAATAATATTTATCTTGAGTGTAAGGAACAGGTTGTTTGAGTCTGAACGATATAGTTCCTGGATAAGTCCAACGATGAACCTTCAGTAATATTTAACTTGAGTGTAAGGAACAGGTTGTTGGAGTCTGAACGATATAGTTACTGGATAAGTCGAACGATGAAACTTCAGTAATATTTATCTTGAGTGTAAGGAACAGGTTGTTTGAGTCAGAACGATATAGTTGCTGGATAAGTCCAACGATGAAACTTCAATAATATTTATCTTGAGTGTAAGGAACAGGTTGTTTGAGTCTGAATGATATAGTTCCTGGATAAGTCCAACGATGAACCTTCAGTAATATTTAACTTGAATGTATGGAACAGGTTGTTTGAGTCTGAACGATATAGTTGCTGGATAAGCCCAACGATGAAGCTCCAGTAATATTTATCTTGAGTGTAAGGAAGAGGTTGTTTGAGTCTGAACGATATAGTTGCTGGATAAGTCCAACGATGAACCTTCAGTAATATTTAACTTGAATGTAAGGAACAGGTTGTTTGAGTCTGAACGATATAGTTGCTGGATAAGTCCAACGATGAAGCTTCAGTAATATTTATCTTGAGTGTAAGGAACCGGATGTTTCAGTAGCGAACGATAGAGTTGCTGGATAAGTCCAACGATGAACCTTCAGTAATATTTAACTTGAGTGTAAGGAACAGGTTGTTTGAGTCTGAACGATATAGTTGCTGGAAAAATCCAACGATGAACCTTCAGTAATATTTATCTTGAGTGTAAGGAACAGGTTGTTTGAGTCTGAACGATATAGTTGCTGGATAAGTCCAACGATGAAGCTTCAGTAATATTTAACTTGAATGTAAGGAACAGGTTGTTTGAGTCTGAACGATATAGTTGCTGGATACGTCCAACGATGAACCTTCAGTAATATTTAACTTGAGTGTAAGGAACAGGTTGTTTGAGTCTGAACGAAATAGTTGCTGGATAAGTCGAACGATGAAACTTCAGTAATATATATCTTGAGTGTAAGGAACAGGTTGTTTGAGTCAGAACGATATAGTTGCTGGATAAGTCCAACGATGAACCTTCAATAATATTTATCTTGAGTGTAAGGAACAGGTTGTTTGAGTCTGAACGATATAGTTGCTGGATAAGTCCAACGATGAACCTTCAGTAATATTTAACTTGAGTGTAAGGAACAGGTTGTTTGAGTCTGAACGATATAGTTGCTGGATAAGTCCAACGATGAAGCTTCAGTAATATTTATCTTGAGTGTAAGGAACCGGATGTTTCAGTAGCGAACGATAGAGTTGCTGGATAAGTCCAACGATGAACCTTCAGTAATATTTAACTTGAGTGTAAGGAACAGGTTGTTTGAGTCTGAACGATATAGTTGCTGGAAAAATCCAACGATGAACCTTCAGTAATATTTATCTTGAGTGTAAGGAACAGGTTGTTTGAGTCTGAACGATATAGTTGCTGGATAAGTCCAACGATGAACCTTCAGTAATATTTAACTTGAGTGTAAGGAACTGGTTGTTTGAGTCTGAACGATATAGTTGCTGGATAAGTCCAACGATGAAGCTTCAGTAATATTTATCTTGAGTGTAAGGAACCGGTTGTTTCAGTCTGAACGATATAGTTGCTTGATAAGTCCAACGATGAACCTTCAGTAATATTTAACTTGAGTGTAAGGGACAGGTTGTTTGAGTCTGAACGATATAGTTGCTCGAAAAATCCAACGATGAAGCTTCAGTAATATTTATCTTGAGTGTAAGGAACAGGTTGTTTGAGTCTGATCGATATAGTTGCTGGATAAGTCCAACGATGAAGCTTCAGTAATATTTAACTTGAGTGTAAGGAACAGGTTGTTTGAGTCTGAACGAAATAGTTGCTGGATAAGTCGAACGATGAAACTTCAGTAATATATATCTTGAGTGTAAGGAACAGGTTGTTTGAGTCAGAACGATATAGTTGCTGGATAAGTCCAACGATGAACCTTCAATAATATTTATCTTGAGTGTAAGGAACAGGTTGTTTGAGTCTGAACGATATAGTTGCTGGATAAGTCCAACGATGAAGCTTCAGTAATATTTATCTTGAGTGTAAGGAACCGGTTGTTTCAGTCTGAACGATAGAGTTGCTGGATAAGTCGAACGATGAAACTTAAGTAATATTTATCTTGAGTGTAAGGAACAGGTTGTTTGAGTCAGAACGAAATAGTTGCTGGATAAGTCGAACGATGAAACTTCAGTAATATATATCTTGAGTGTAAGGAACAGGTTGTTTGAGTCAGAACGATATAGTTGCTGGATAAGTCCAACGATGAACCTTCAATAATATTTATCTTGAGTGTAAGGAACAGGTTGTTTGAGTCTGAACGATATAGTTGCTGGATTAGCCCAACGATGAATCTCCAGTAATATTTATCTTGAGTGTAAGGCAGAGGTTGTTTGAGTCTGAACGATATAGTTGCTGGATAAGTCCAACGATGAACCTTCAGTAATATTTAACTTGAGTGTAAGGAACAGATTGTTTGAGTCTGAACGATATAGTTGCTGGATAAGTCCAACGATGAAGCTTCAGTAATATTTATCTTGAGTGTAAGGAACCGGTTGTTTCAGTCTGAACGATAGAGTTGCTGGATAAGTCGAACGATGAACCTTCAGTAATATTTAACTTCAGTGTAAGGAACAGGTTGTTTGAGTCTGAACGATAGAGTTGCTGGATAAGTCCAACGATGAAACTTCAATAATATTTATCTTGAGTGTAAGGAACAGGTTGTTTGAGTCTGAATGATATAGTTCCTGGATAAGTCCAACGATGAACCTTCAATAATATTTAACTTGAGTGTAAGGAACAGGTTGTACCGTCTGAACGATAGAGTTGCTTGATAAGTCCAACGATGAACCTTCAGTAATATTTAACTTGAATGTAAGGAACAGGTTTTTTGAGTCTGAACGATATAGTTGCTGGATAAGTCCAATGATGAACCTTCAGTAATATTTAACTTGAGTGTAAGGAACAGGTTGTTTGAGTCTGAACGATATATTTGCTGGATAAATCCAACGATGAACCTTCAGTAATATTTATCTTGAGTGTAAGGAAGAGGTTTTATGGGTCTGAACGATAGAGTTGCTGGATACGTCCAACGATGAACCTTCAGTAATATTTAACTTGAGTGTAAGGAACAGGTTGTTTGAGTCTGAACGATAGAGTTGCTGGATAAGTCCAACGATGATCCTTCAGTAATATTTAACTTGAGTGTAAGGAACAGGTTGTTTCAGTCTGAACGATATAGTTGCTGGATACGTCCAACGATGAACCTTCAGTAATATTTAACTTGAGTGTAAGGAACAGGTTGTTTGAGTCTGAACGATATAGTTGCTGGATAAGTCCAACGATGAACCTTCAGTAATATTTATCTTGAGTGTAAGGAAGAGGTTTTTGGGTCTGAACGATAGAGTTGCTGGATACGTCCAACGATGAACCTTCATTAATATTTAACTTGAGTGTAAGGAACAGGTTGTTTTCGTCTGAAGGATAGAGTTGCTGGATAAGTCCAACGATGAACCTTCAGTAACATTTAACTTGAGTGTAAGGAACAGGTTGTTTGAGTCTGAACGATATAGTTGCTGGATAAGTCAGATGATGAACCTTCAGTAATATTTATCTTGAGTTTAAGGAACAGGTTGTTTGAGTCTGAACGATATAGTTGTTGGATAAGTCCAACGATGAACCTTCAGTAATATTTAACTTGAGTGTAAGGAACAGGTTGTTTGAGTCTGAACGTTATAGTTGCTGGATAAGTCCAACGATGAACCTTCATTAATATTTAACTTGAGTGTAAGGAACAGGTTGTTTGAGTCTGAACGTTATAGTTGTTGGATAAGTCGAACGATGAACCTTCAGTAATATTTAACTTGAGTGTAAGGAACAGGTTGTTTGAGTCTGAACGATATAGTTGCTGGATAAGTCGAACGATGAACCTTCAGTAATATTTAACTTGAGTGTAAGGAACAGGTTGTTTGAGTCTGAACGATATAGTTGCTGGATAAGTCGAACGATGAACATTCATTTACATTTAACTTGAGTGTAAAGAACAGGTTGTTTGAGTCTGAACGATAGAGTTTTTGGATAAGTCCAACGATGAACCTTCATTAATATTTAACTTGAGTGTAAGGAACCGGTTGTTTCAGTCTGAACGATATAGTTGCTGGATAAGTCCAACGATGAACCTTCAGTAATATTTAACATGAGTGTAAGGAACAGGTGGTTTGAGTCTGAACGATATAGTTGCTGGATAAGTCCAACGATGAACCTTCATTAATATTTAACTTGAGTGTAAGGAACAGGTTGTTTGAGTCTGAACGATATAGTTGCTGGATAAGTCCAACGATGAACCTTCAGTAATATTTAACATGAGTGTAAAGAACTGGTGGTTTGAGTCTGAACGATATAGTTGCTGGATAAGTCCAACGATGAACCTTCATTAATATTTAACTTGAGTGTAAGGAACCGGTTGTTTCAGTCTGAACGATAGAGTTGCTGGATAAGTCGAACGATGAACCTTCATTAATATTTAACTTGAGTGTAAGGAACAGGTTGTTTGAGTCTGAAGGATAGAGTTGTTGGATAAGTCCAACGATGAACCTTCATTAATATTTAACTTTAGTGTAAGGAACAGGTTGTTTGAGTCTGAACGATATAGTTGCTGGATAAGTCCAACGATGAAAATTCAGTAATATTTAACTTGAGTGTAAGGAACAGGTTGTTTGAGTCTGAACGATGGAGTTGCTGGATAACTCCAAGGATGAACCTTCAGTAATATTTAACTTGAGTAAAAGGAACAGGTACTTTGAGTATCAACGATATAGTTGCTGGATAAGTCCAACGATGAACCTTCAGTAACATTTAACTTGAGTGTAAAGAACAGGTTGTTTGAGTCTGAACGATATAGTTACTGTATAAGTCCAACGATGAACCTTCAGTAATATTAATCTTGAGTGTAAGGAACAGGTTGTTTGATTCTGAACGATATAGTTGCTGGATAAGTCCAACGATGAACCTTCATTAATATTTATCTTGAGTGTAAGGAACAGGTTGTTTGAGTCTGAACGATATAGTTGCTGGATAAGTCCAACGATGAACCTTCAGTAATATTTAACATGAGTGTAAAGAACTGGTGGTTTGAGTCTGAACGATATAGTTGCTGGATAAGTCCAACGATGAACCTTCATTAATATTTAACTTGAGTGTAAGGAACCGGTTGTTTCAGTCTGAACGATAGAGTTGCTGGATAAGTCGAACGATGAACCTTCATTAATATTTAACTTGAGTGTAAGGAACAGGTTGTTTGAGTCTGAAGGATAGAGTTGTTGGATAAGTCCAACGATGAACCTTCATTAATATTTAACTTGAGTGTAAGGAACAGGTTGTTTGAGTCTGAACGATATAGTTGCTGGATAAGTCCAACGATGAAACTTCAGTAATATTTAACTTGAGTGTAAGGAACAGTTTGTTTGAGTCTGAACGATGGAGTTGCTGGATAACTCCAACGATGAACCTTCAGTAATATTTAACTTGAGTAAAAGGAACAGGTACTTTGAGTATCAATGATATAGTTGCTGGATAAGTCCAACGATGAACCTTCAGTAACATTTAACTTGAGTGTAAAGAACAGGTTGTTTGAGTCTGAACGATATAGTTACTGTATAAGTCCAACGATGAACCTTCAGTAATATTAATCTTGAGTGTAAGGAACAGGTTGTTTGAGTCTGAACGATATAGTTGCTGGATAAGTCCAACGATGAACCTTCAGTAATATTTATCTTGAGTGTAAGGAACAGGTTGGTTGAGTCTGAACGATAGAGTTGCTTGATAAGTCCAACGATGAACCTTCAGTAATATTTAACTTGAGTGTAAGGAACAGGTTGTTTGAGTCTGAACGGTATAGTTGCTGGATAAGTCCAACGATGAACCTTCAGTAATATCAATCTTGAGTGTAAGGAACAGGTTGTTTGAGTCTGAACGATATAGTTGCTGGATAAGTCCAACGATGGACCTTCAGTAATATTTATCTTGAGTGTAAAGAACAGGTTGATTGAGTCTGAACGATATAGTTGCTTGACAAGTCCAACGATGAACCTTCAGTAATATTTAACTTGATTGTAAGGAACAGGTTGTTTGAGTCTGAACGATATAGTTGCTGGATAAGTCCAACGATGAACCTTCAGTAATATTTATCTTGAGTGTAAGGAACAGGTTGTTTGAGTCTGAACGATATAGTTGCTGGATGAGTCCAACGATGAACCTTCAGTAATATTTAACTTGAGTGTAAGGAACAGGTTGTTTGAATCTGAACGATATAGTTGCTGGATAAGTCGAACGATGAAACTTCATCAATATTTATCTTGAGTGTAATGAACAGGTTGTTTGAGTCTGAACGATATAGTTGCTGGATAAGTCGAACGTTGAACCTTCAGTAATATTTATCTTGAGTGTAAGGAACAGGTTGTTTGAGTCTGAACGATATAGTTGTTGTATAAGTCCAACGATGAACCTTCAGTAATATTTATCTTGAATGTAAGGAACAGGTTGTTTGAGTCTGAACGATATAGTTGCTGGATAAGTCCAACGATGAACCTTCATTAACATTTAACTTGAGTGTAAGGAACAGGTTGTTTGAGTCTGAACGATAGAGTTGCTGGATAAGTCCAACGATGCACCTTCAGTAATATTTAACTTGAATGTAAGGAACAGGTTGTTTGAGTCTGTACGATAGAGTTGCTGGATAAGTCCAACGATGAACCTTCAGTAATATTTAACTTGAATGTAAGGAACAGGTTGTTTGAGTCTGAACGATATAGTTGCTGGATAAGTCCAACGATGAACCTTCAGTAATATTTAACTTGAGTGTAAGGAACAGGTTGTTTCAGTCTGAACGATATAGTTGCTGGATAAGTCAGACGATGAACCTTCATTAATATTTATCTTGAGTGTAAGGGACAGTTTGTTTGAGTCTGAACGACATAGTTGCTGGATAAGTCCAACGATGAACCTTCAGTAATATCAATCTTGAGTGTAAGGAACAGGTTGTTTGAGTCTGAACGATATAGTTGCTGGATAAGTCCAACGATGAACCTTCAGTAATATTTATCTTGAGTGTAAGGAACAGGTTGTTTGAGTCCGAACGATATAGTTGCTGGATAAGTCCAAAGATGAACCTTCAGTAATATTTATCTTGAGTGTAAGGAACAGGTTGTTTGAGTCTGAACGATAGAGTTTCTGGATAAGTCCAACGATGAACCTTCAGTAATATTTAACTTGAATGTAAGGAATAGGTTGTTTGAGTCTGAACGATATAGTTGCTGGATAAGTCCAACGATGAACCTTCAGTAATATTTAACTTGAGTGTAAGGAACAGGTTGTTTGAGTCTGAACGATATAGTTGCTGGATAAGTCAGACGATGAACCTTCATTAATATTTATCTTGAGTGTAAGGAACAGGTTGTTTGAGTCTGAACGATATAGTTGCTGGATAAGTCCAACGATGAACCTTCAGTAATATTAATCTTGAGTGTAAGGAACAGGTGGTTTGAGTCTGAACAATATAGTTGCTATATAAGACCAACGATGAATTTTCATTAATATTTAATTTGATTGTAAGGAACAGGTTGTTTGAGTTTGAACGATATAGTTGCTGGATAAGTCCAACGATGAACCTTCAGTAATATTTAACTAGGGTGAAAGGAACAGGTTGTTTGAGTCTCAACGATATAGTTGCTGGATAAGTCCAACGATGAACCTTCAGTAATATTAATCTTGAGTGTAAGGAACAGGTTGTTTGAGTCTGAACGATATAGTTGCTGGATAAGTCCAACGATGAACCTTCAGTAATATTTAACTTGATTGTAAGGAACAGCTTGTTTGAGTCTGAACGATATAGTTGCTGGATAAGTCCAACGATGAACCTTCAGTAATATCAATCTTGAGTGTAAGGAACAGGTTGTTTGAGTCTGAACGATATAGTTGCTGGATAAGTCCAACGATGGACCTTCAGTAATGTTTATCTTGAGTGTAAAGAACAGGTTGATTGAGTCTGAACGATATAGTTGCTTGACAAGTCCAACGATGAACTTTTAGTAATATTTATCTTGAGTGGAAGGAACAGGTTGTTTGAGTCTGAACGATATAGTTGCTGGATACGTCCAATGATGAACCTTCAGTAATATTAATCTTGAGTGTAAGGAACAGGTTGTTTGAGTCTGAACGATATAGTTGCTGGATAAGTCCAACGATGAACCTTCAGTAACATTTAACTTGAGTGTAAGGAACAGGTTGTTTGAGTCTGAACGATATAGTTGCTGGATAAGTCCAACGATGAACCTTCAGTAATATCAATCTTGAGTGTAAGGAACAGGTTGTTTGAGTCTGAACGATATAGTTGCTGGATAAGTCCAACGATGGACCTTCAGTAATATTTATCTTGAGTGTAAAGAACAGGTTGATTCAGTCTGAACGATATAGTTGCTTGACAAGTCCAACGATGAACCTTTAGTAATATTTATCTTGAGTGGAAGGAACAGGTTGTTTGAGTCTGAACGATATAGTATCTGGATAAGTCCCACGATCAACCTTCAGTAATATTTATCTTAACTGTAAGGAACAGGTTGTTTGAGTTTAAACGATATAGTTGCTGTATAAGTCCAACGATGAACCTTCAGTAATATTTAACTAGGGTGAAAGGAACAGGTTGTTTGAGTCTCAACGATATAGTTGCTGGATAAGTCCAACGATGAACCTTCAGTAATATTTATCTTGAGTGTAAGGAACAGGTTGTTTGAGTCTGAACAATATAGTTGCTGTATAATTCCAACGATGAACCTTCATTAATATTTAACTTGATTGTAAGGGACAGGTTGTTTGAGTCTTAACGATATAGTTGCTGGATAAGTCGAACGATGAACCTTCAGTAATATTTAACTTGATTGTAAGGAACAGGTTGTTTGAGTCTGACGATATAGTTGCTGGATAAGTCCAACAATGAACCTTCAGTAATATTAATCTTGAGTGTAAGGAACAGGTTGTTTGAGTCTGAACGATATAGTTGCTGGATAAGTCCAACGATGAACCTTCAGTAATATTTAACTTGATTGTAAGGAACATGTTGTTTGAGTCTGAACGATAGTGTTTCTGGATAAGTCGAACGATGAACCTTCATTAACATTTAACTTGAGTGTAAGGAACAGGTTGTTTCAGTCTGAACGATATAGTTGCTGGATAAGTCGAACGATGAGCCTTCAGTAATATTTAACTTGATTTTAAGGAACAGCTTGTTTGAGTCTGAACGATATAGTTGCTGGATAAGTCCAACGATGAAACTTCAGTAATATTTATCTTGAGTGTAAGGAACAGGTTGTTTGAGTCTGAACGATATAGTTGCTGGATAAGTCCAACGATGAACCTTCAGTAATATTTAACTTGAGTGTAAGGAACAGGTTTTTTGAATCTGAACGATATAGTTGCTGGATAAGTCGAACGATGAAACTTCATCAATATTTATCTTGAGTTTAAGGAACAGGTTGTTTGAGTCTGAACGATATAGTTGTTGGATAAGTCCAACGATGAACCTTCAGTAATATTTATCTTGAGTGTAAGGAACATGTTGTTTGAGTCTGAACGATATAGTTGCTGGATAAGTCCAACGATGAACCTTCAGTAATATTTATCTTGAGTGTAAGGAACAGGTTGTTTGAGTCTGAACGATATAGTTCCTGGATAAGTCCAACGATGAACCTTCATTAACATTTAACTTGAGTGTAAGGAACAGGTTGTTTGAGTCTGAACGATATAGTTGCTGGATAAGTCCAACGATGAACCTTCAGTAATATTTAACTTGAATGTAAGGAACAGGTTGTTTGAGTCTGAACGATAGAGTTGCTGGATAAGTCCAACGATGAACCTTCAGTAATATTAATCTTGAGTGTAAGGAACAGGTTGTTTGAGTCTGAACGATATAGTTGCTGGATAAGTCCAACGATGAACCTTCAGTAATATTTATCTCGAGTGTAAGGAACAGGTTGTTTGAGTCCGAACGATATAGTTGCTGGATAAGTCCAACGTTGAACCTTCAGTAATATTTATCTTGAGTGTAAGGAACAGGTTGTTTTAGTCTGAACGATATAGTTGCTGGATAAGTCCAACGATGAACCTTCATTAACATTTAACTTGAGTGTAAGGAACAGGTTGTTTGAGTCTGAACGATATAGTTGCTGGATAAGTCGAACGATGAACCTTCAGTAATATTTATCTTGAGTGTAAGGAACAGGTTGTTTGAGTTTGAACGATATAGTTGCTGGATAAGTCCAACGATGAACCTTCAGTAATATTTAACTTGATTGTAAGGAACAGCTTGTTTGAGTCTGAACGATATAGTTGCTGGATAAATCCAACGATCAACCTTCAGTAATATTTATCTTGAGTGTAAGGAACAGGTTGTTTGAGTCTGAACGATATAGTTGCTGTATAAGTCCAACGATGAACCTTCAGTAATATTTAACTTGAGTGAAAGGAACAGGTTGTTTGAGTCTCAACGATATAGTTCCTGGATAAGTCCAACGATGAACCTTCAGTAATATTTATCTTGAGTGTAAGGAACAGGTTGTTTGAGTCCGAACGATATAGTTGCTGGATAAGTCCAACGTTGAACCTTCAGTAATATTTATCTTGAGTGTAAGGAACAGGTTGTTTTAGTCTGAACGATAGAGTTGCTGGATAAGTCCAACGATGAACCTTCAGTAATATTTAACTTGAATGTAAGGAATAGGTTGTTTGAGTCTGAACGATATAGTTGCTGGATAAGTCCAACGATGAACCTTCATTAATATTTAACTTGATTGTATGGGACAGGTTGTTTGAGTCTGAACGATATAGTTGCTGGATAAGTCCAACGATGAACCTTCAGTAATATTTAACTTGAGTGTAAGGAACAGGTTGTTTGAGTCTGAACGATATAGTTGCTTGACAAGTCCAACGATGAACCTTCAGTAATATTTATCTTGAGTGTACGGAACAGGTTGTTTGAGTCTGAACGATATAGTTGCTGGATAAGTCCAACGATGAACCTTCAGTAATATTTAACTTGATTGTAAGGAACAGCTTGTTTGAGTCTGAACGATATAGTTGCTGAATAAGTCCCACGATCAACCTTCAGTAATATTTATCTTGAGTTTAATGAACAGGTTGTTTGAGTCTGAACGATATAGTTGCTGTATAAGTCCAACGATGAACGTTCTGTAATATTTAACTTGAGTGTAAGGAACAGGTTGTTTGAGTCTGAACGATATAGTTGCTAGATAAGTCAAACAAAATGTAGAATTTGCATTAGTCGCATGTGATGGACGTTGGATCACAGTGACCAAACTGTCGAATAAAAATGAAGTTGACCAAAGATGAATGATGTCAGAAGAACTGGTCACAATTATCATCTCGAATTACAGCAGAAAATAGTGGACATCAATATGGAAGTATTAACCAAGGAACGGCGAGATATAATGGTCACGGGATTTACTTGACGTCCTACAGGGCCAGGTTGTGACACAAGGTCGGAGTTTAATGTGGGAAAGGAGGTGGAATGGACCCGAGGTTTCACCCGGGCCGCAGTGCTTTGGCTTTAGCTGGTCTTAGCTTGTCCAAGCTGGTCAGAGCTGGTCATAGCTGGTCATGGCTGGTCTTAGCTTGTCATAGCTTGTCCAAGCTGGTCAGAGCTGGTCATAGCTTGTCAGACGTAGCCGTGATACTACCAGCGCATTCGGAGAACGAATCCCAGCCAAAAGGCGATCATTCAGCGAGTAATCTGCGAACAGATACTACACTTTGATCTTAGCCTTGAGGCCGAGAAGTGACCGAAATCTCTGGATTCGCCTCCCGTCGAGATATAATGGTCACCTGAAAAAAAAATCACTCCCATTTTCCATAGATAAAGCTCTTCGTAATGTGAGCTGTACTTGTGAGTACAATTTATTTTTCTTTAAGGTAATACCAGGGATACCTTCTGTGAGGCTATTGTAATATTTTCTAATCAGTCCGAGGTCTCCAACTACAACTGGAATTATTGATACCCTAATGTGCCACCTGTTTGTGATTTCATGTCCTCATGTGCCATATTTTCAGATCTCTACTTCTTCTTCTTCTTCTCCTTCTTCTTCTTCTTCTTCTTCTTCTTTTTATTATTATTATTATTATTTCCTTTAATTTCTGTTGTATATTCATTTCCTTCCAGGTGCCAACCAGAGACCTAAGGTCAGAAATGGCATCATGATATTTTCACTGAACATTTTTTAACCTAAGATCACATACATTTTACATTGTATGGTGTGAGCTGTACTTGTGAGAACAGATTTTCTTTAAGGCATGTGCTATCAGGGATTCGTTCAGTGAGTCTACCAGAACCGATTCCAATCAAACCAAGGGCTCCAGTCCCCACTGGAATTATTGATGTCTTCATGTGTTACATATTTTAGATTTCCACTTCAATAATAATAATAATTATTATTATTATTATTATTATTATTATTATTCCTTACCGGGTCATTAGCCGAGATGTATTCCAAGGGAAGATTGTAAATATATGCATTCTAATTGCGAAGAAACTGATGGTAAGTGATACTTAATATGTAGGATTTTAATATTTTCCTTACATGAATAATACTTTCCTTAGGAGATCAGCAGTTCCGTATAGTGGGATTTGATATACTCTCGTGTAAATGGGTATATCTTTAATTGTTTGTCCGTACCTTTTTTAATCATACCCAGTATTTTTATGGTGCCAAATTTTTGTCGGTTTCAAAATCCTTATATTTATTTTCTCATATTCTTGAACAGATCTATTTTTATCTGATGGCGCTTATATGTCTATGAGAAAACATTTGCGTTTGCTGTCTTTAAACAGTATATCTGGTCTGTTAGTTTTTATACGACTATCATAATAGATCTGCTTAGAATGGCTAAACGTTGTAAGAACCTAGATGCAAATTTACTGTGGAGGATCTAGTGATTAAAACACGTAATGCTATGCTAATTAAAAGAGAAAACAATTCACTAGGACAAAGATGTTTAGAAGCTGCTTTTATCATTTATACCAGGGGTTCCCAACCACTGTGCCGCGGAATGATTACTGGTGTGCCCCGAAGAGATAATACCTAGAAGCCATTTAATTTAATTTTGTTTAATAAAGACATTCAATTTCTTAATCATGATGACACCACTCAATTCAACATCGCCGAATTTCTAGATTTATCAGTCATCAACCTTTTCAATTTTGAGTTATGTGAAGAGGAAGAATTAGCAAGCCTTTCCAGTGATCGTGGTCTCAAATTGAAGTACGCACAACTGCCATTGGACGCCTTTTGGATTTCTGTTATGGAAGAGTATCCAACTCTAAGTAAAAAAAAGTCATCAAAATCTTACTGCAATTCTCAACTTCGTACTTATGTGAACTGGGATTTTCTTACCTAAACAACATTAAAAATAAAAAAACGTGAAAGACTTAAAAATAGTGAAGAAGAGTTAAGAGTGTGTCTCTCTCACATTCGCCCAAATATTGCAGCAGTAGTCAAGAAGCACCAGGCACAACTGTCCCACTGACATTCACCATTATTATTTTATACCCGATATTGAATACAGGATATGTTGATTTATGGGAATAAAAATTCTTCTTATTTAATATTCTTTGTTTTTTATTATTTTATTGCAAAAAGGCTTTATGAGTGGAAAATATTTATTTTTTGTGATAGGTGTGCCGCGAAAATTTAAAGAACTCAATAGTGTGCCGCCATGTAAAAAAGGTTGGGGACCACTGATTTATACTGGTAGACATGTTTTGATGAAAAAGTGAAAAATGTATTCGTGTGACGCGTTTCGTTCTTCAGGAGTTCATTGGACTAAGTTTTTTTTTTTTTACGTTGATACGACTGCACATCCGCAAGAAGGCGTGATGTTGTGTATTTTAAATTTTAAAATATGTTTCAGATGTGTTTTGGCTATATAATCTAACGAATTTCATTTAGATTATTTTTTTTATTAAATTGCTTAAATCGCTAGATTATCCACAGTAAATTTGAACCCAGGCTCTTACCACATTTCATCTTTCTTCGCGGGTCTTCCATTATCACTATTATTATGGAGTATTTAGTAACAAAAGTGATGGAAACATGAACAAAAATTAAAAAAAAAACTATAAAGTAATAGTGAATGTCATTCTATGGTAGTTTCGGTGGGGTAATGGATAGCGGCTCGGATTGAGAAATCAAAGAGCCGAGTTCGAATTCCAGTCAGATCCAATACATTCACTTACGTGCTAATACCCTTGGGAAAGGTATGAATCTTCTTTATCTCCCCCCAGCTATGAGTAAATAGCAGATGGCAACTGGTCTACCGCAGAAAGAAATGGCAACCTACAAAATCTGCCTCGTCAGTCATATATCGAAAGATACATGATCGCCTAAGCGTGTATCACGCATGGCACATAACTACCTTGGAGGTTAGGATTGAGAAATCGGAGAGCCGAGTTCGAATTCCAGTTAGAACCATTACATTTACTTACGTGCTAATACCCTTGGGAAAGGTATGAATCTGCTTCTTCTCCTCCAGCTATGCGTAAATAACAGGATATAACGGGTTCTATAGCCTTGGGTGGCAACTGGTCTACCGCAGAAAGAAATGGCTGCCTACTGCGGGAAAAAATCTGGCTCGTCAGTCATGTATCAAAAGATACAAAAAAACCCTACAAGACCAATAAGCATTCAGAAATATTGATCCCGATGCAAAAAGTATCAAAAGATACATGATCGCCTAAGCGTGTATCACGCATGGCACATAACTGACTGATGGTAGTTTCAGTGTGATCTTCATACCATTTTTAGTATGTGGCTCACTGTAATACTGACATTATCCAGTAAATATACTGCCTAATCGTAACATGTCAATCTTTGTATTCTTTCAGACTTAAGATTGGACCATCAAATGCTAAGTGGTTAACAGTCTCAACATATTGTTCATATAATGTACATTCTGTGTTTGCATCATTCTTTATTATCCTTGTCTGATAATTCCTGGTCCTGTGCAGCCATTATAAATGCCTCTATTTCTGCTTTTATCCTGCACACTACAGCCATTGATGGGTTTTGCTTTTATCTGCATCGGGATCAATATTTCTGAATGCTTATTGGTCTTGTAGGGTTTTTTTTTTCAAGGTTTCTTTTTAAATTGCTTAACCTTTGTCTTTTTTTATTATTTTAGCTGCATTTTTATTTGATTATTTTTATCTGTTTCCCACACAATCAATTTGAGTTCCTTTAAGTTTTATTATTATTATTATTATTGATTATTATTATTATTATTATTTAGTTTTGCATATTCTTCCTTTTTATTTGTCTCTACCGCTGCAGAAGCATATGTAGACACACAGAAACACAGACATCTCCCTGTGACTCGACCCACCCACGCTCATACATAAATTTTTCTGTAGGTAAATATATTAACAGATGCCATTCAATTATTCGTGGAATGTTGCCTAAAAAATGTAAAGAAATTCAAAAATTGTGCATTAGTGTTATTTACTTTATATTTTCAAGTTTTGTTTTTCTTCTTCGTTCTGTAAAACATTTTTTGTTCTTATTTCTGAATATCTTTTATTTCCATTTTTATTTTTTGGTGCCTGTCATTTTTTTCTTTCATTATTTTAGCCATTTTCTTCTTTTTTTATTTCCGCCATTTTCTTCTTGTGTGTGTGTGTGTGTGTGTGTGTGTGTGTACGTGCGTGCGCGCGTGTGTTTCCTGTCTTCCATTCTTCTTACCTTTTTCTAACCGCCCTCCGTTTTTCGTTATCTCTCTGCCTGTCATTTATCAGCCATTTTGTCTTTTGTGGCATCTTTTTTTTTCTTCTGTCTTCTTACTTTTTGTCTGCCTATCTTTCATATTCTTTATATTTCAACATGTCCTTCTTTTGTTTCCTTCCTTATTTCAGCCAATTTATCATTTTTTTTCTTTCTTTCTGTTTCATTTCTTCCTATGTTTTCTTGTTCATATTCTTTTTTCTCTCATTCGTTCTTATTTTTTCAGTTTTTAACTCTCCTTGTTGCGCATTCATTTTTTTTACCATTCGCTTTTTATATGAATGCTTACATCAATATTATTTCTTTTTTTTCTTTTCTTTCTCTTTTTCATTTTCTTTCTATGTCTTTCTCTATCTTTCCTATACACTTTTTTCATTTTTTTATTTCTTGGTTCGTTTTTTATTTTATTTTATTTTATTTTATTTTGTCTCCAATGTACATTCATTTAGTCTAACAGTTAGTACCTCAGAGCAAGAAACCGTTGCAGGTTATTTAAAGCTAAGAAATATTTTTAGATTGGAAGAATTGTGGGCGGGGGTGAGATATTAATAATTTAGTGCTACAAGTTTTACTAATTAGCCCATAGATTGGGGAGATGAGTCGGATTCATACTTTTCATAAGGGCAATTGCGCGTAAGTGAATATAACGAACCCAACTGGAATTGGAACTCCGCTTATCCATCCAGAACCATTATCCATTACACTACCCGCACATCTATGCTTACAGCACCTAACGATCACCCATCTAGGTACTGACCAGGCTTGACGTTGCTTAACTTCGGAAACCGATGCTTCAACCTGATGTGCCCGTAAGGCTGTTTTGAGTCCGAGTATTTGGTTTCTTTTTCTTATTTTTGACTTTTTTCCTTTCTTTTTTCTTCTTTCTTTCTTTTTTTTTGCCTTCTTTCTTTCCGTCTGTCTTTCTTACTTTTTGGTCTCTTTCTTCTCTGTCTTCCACGTTGTCGTTTATTCTTCGTTCCTTTTCAAGCCTTTACTTTCTGACGCCGAATCGATTTAGTTATTGCACTCACGTTAAACTTTTGATTGGTTCAACATTGATCAAAGTTCGAATTCATTTTAATCGAGACTTGAATTTCATCAGGAGTGAATTTACAAAACTTACAGTCCTCCATGAACGACAACATTCCAATAAACTAAATTAACTTGAAACCTTTTAACCCGATTTTCCATCAAGTTTTACTCACTCGTTTTATTTCTCATCACTCCGCGTCATACTCACACTTTCGCCCGCACTTTTCCTTTCTCTCTCACACATGATTCTCTTTCTCTTGAATCCTTCTCACTCCTTTTGCTATTGTTCTTCACTTTGTCATTCTCTCGTGTCAAGATAAATCTATAGCCCTCTCAATTATCATTGTTTGTTCTCCACCTCTTTTCTTTCCTTTTACTCTTGATCCCTCTCTAATTAATCTATTGTTTCTTCACTCTGTCACGCTCGCTTGCTAATCCATCTATCTATCTATCTATCTATCTATCTATCTATCTATCTATCTATCTATCAGTTCCAGTCTACTAAGTCTGTTCCTATCTATCTATCTATCTATCTATCTATCTATCTATCTATCAGTTCCAGTCTACTAAGTCTGTTCCTATCTATCTATCTATCTATCTATCTATCTATCTATCTATCTATCAGTTCCAGTCTACTAAGTCTGTTCCTATCTATCTATCTATCTATCTATCTATCTATCTATCTATCTATCTATCAGTTCCAGTCTACTAAGTCTGTTCCCATCTATCTATCTATCTATCTATCTATCTATCTATCTATCTATCTATCAGTTCCAGTCTACTAAGTCTGTTCCTATCTATCTATCTATCTATCTATCTAAGACTTCATATCGATGCATGTTCCTATCTATCTATCTATCTATCTATCTATCTCACATCTTTCTTTTTAGTTTTCTTTGTTCTGTTTCTCTATTTCACTCATAATTTTCTTCTCCCCATCTTTCTCTCTCTCTCTCTCTCTCTCTCTCTCTCTCTAATTTATCTCACTTAAATTTCGATCTAATTCTATCTCGCTTACATTTTGATTTCTCCCAGCTCTCTCTTTCTCCACCTCCACCCCCACGTAGTTTTCTGTTTGCTTTACACTCTACACGTTTCTATTTCGCCCTCGTTTATTTGACACCCACACTTTCACTTCCTGTTACCTACTCTTTCTTTCTCTCTCTCTCTTTCTCTTTCACTCTCGCTCTCAAATATGTTTTGCTTGTCTCTCTTTATATTTCTCGATCTCTCCCGCAATCTCTATTTTTATCTCACTCCGTCCATTATGTGCGTGGGACAAAAGATAAAAAAAATTCTCTTAACTTTCTGCCATATGCATTCGCTCTTTCTCCCCCTCTCTCATTCTCTCCTCTCTCTTTCTCTCCCTCTCTCTTTTACTCCCTCTTTTTCACACCCTCTCTCTTTCTCTCCCTCTCCCTCTCCCTCTTTTACCCCTCTCCCTCTCTCTTTCACCCCTTCTCTCTTTCTCTCCCTCTCTCTTTTACCCCCTCTCTCCCTCTCTCTTTCACCCCCTCTCTCTTTCTCTCCCTCTCTCTTTCTCCCCTCTCTCTTTTACCCATCTCTCCCTCTCTCTTTTACCCCTCTCTCCCTCTCTCTTTCACCCCTCTCTCTTTCTCTCCCTCTTTCTTTCTCTCCCTCTTTCTTTCTCTCCCTCTCTCTCACCCCCTCTCTCTTTCTCTCCCTCTCTTCTTGTTTCTTTTCTCTCTTTCACTTCTCTGCAGACATGAATATTTACAGAGTGGAGCATCCAGTGAGGATCGACCTCACTATCTATGGATTACAGTTATAAGTTGATAAGCGCTTCATGAAGGGGGAAAACATTATATACTAGCAGCCATACCCAGCTGGTCGATCAGAAAAAGTGTCCAATTAGAACAGAGCAATGATGGCACTTCAATTACTTTAAAATACTTTCATTAAAAAAAAAACATTTTGAATTAATACATTTACTGATATAAAAGAAGTAGTCTGAATTATTCAATCGAAATTAGCCGAGGATATGATGAGGAAAAACAGGCAACATGAAAACCCACTTCTGACCACAATTATTTTGGAGCTTTTGAAATTCAATTTGTCAGTGTGCTACCAGGGATATAAAAGAGAATACATTTATAAATCAATGGCTGAAAGATCAACGAAAAATAAAAACAAACCAATAAAAATCGCCATGTTTCGCTATTTACACGTGTTTTGACTATATGTGTGGACTTAATCATCAAGTGAAATGACTGTTAAACAATCAACATATTGTTGGCTACAAATGATTGAAGTTTGTATTCGATTTCTTGAAAATTGACGGAGTTTTTAGTTTAAAATTTGTATTGAAATCGATTTTTCGTTTTTCGCGGTTATTACCTATTTAGAAATCTAAATCAGATCTCTATTAAGTTTTAAAGTGATCTGATTTAGATTTCTAAATAGGTAATTTTAATTTTTTACTTTTAATTTTAATTTCAAATTTTATAAATCTTTTAATATCTAGATAGCCTTGCTTAGTTGTCAAATTTTTCGAATCATCCTATACTTGTTTTTTGATTGGCCACTCTGGCTTACGTAACAGCGTTTACTCTTAGCTAAGGATCGTTGATTAATTTGAAACTTTTAAAACCATTTATTCTATACTCTATATTATCACTTGACAAGACACAAGAAGTGTTGAAACAAAATGGCTACTTTTGTCGTGATTTTATAACATATTTATGTTGTAATATTCAAATAAATAATTATATCTGCTCTACTCTGTATTGAGCACTCTTTAAAGAATATTGATTGTTGGTTATTGGATTTCATTCCGTATATACCAATCCTAAACTTGTATATATATATATATATATATATATATATATATATATATATATATAGCATAATGAGAAGCCACGTATACTTTCTTGATATGTATATAATATGGAGAAAACAACTGAAAAGTTGCAAATTAAAAAAAATTGAATGTTTTTTTTGTGAAAGTATTTATTTACATTTTTATATATATATATATTTGATATTTCAGATCTGCCCCGATCTTTCGTCAGAAATAAATTAAATATCTGCATTCAGAAGTTTGTTTTAAAATTAAACACATATAAACTAGGGTTAAACAAAGACTTGGGAATTTTAAATCTGTATAAATATTTCAATAGTTAAGAAAAATTTTTTTTAGATATAGTTAAAAAAAAACTTTTTAAACAACATCTAAAATATTATCGTTAGATTTACGTTAGAAATATTCAAACACAGTTGCATTCCACATCACGTGACGTCCGCGTCTCGCCACGGACGCTACTTGTAAACAAACTTCCATCATCACCGAGAAGACTCCGAACTTTCACCTATTATGCTGGATGAGTGTTCTCTCAGAAATTCCCCTTGTTGGGCACTTGCTCTCATCGCAGACTTCAAGTGCGACTCGTATATATCCAGTAGGCACTTGGCTCCTACCGATATGTTCTACAGTAACAAAAGCCAGATCAAACTAAAAATGCAGTATTGCTGCCATATTAGATCTGCCCAGTCCTCACTTGCCCGTCTTGATAAAATTCAAAAGCCGTCTACGTTGATTTGAGGGTGGCTAATTCTTTTCCATTTTCTGACAGACGAAACGTTGCAAGCCTCTCGCTACTCCATCGCTATTTCCAGGGCAAATGTTCTGACGAGCTACATTCTATGGTTCCACCAGTTCTAGCCTTCGCAGCTAAGACCCGTCATACCACTTACTCTAGGACGAATCATTCTCATTCCTTTCGTATTACATTTGTAAGAAGAAGTGTTTCTTCCCAGGAAGCGTGACTTTGTGGAACAGACTCCGAAGAGGATTCTTTTCCGATCACACCAATCTCAACCTCTTTTCTAGATTTAGCCGTTATCTATCCTACATATCCACATAAACTGCGCTTCTTACCTCCTACTCCTACGCTCATACATCATTATTCAGTAACCCTCTAACTTGAGGGGCTTTTGAGCCTTGTATTTGGTGAACATTAGTTGGAAAAGGTATGCGGGTGAGAATGATTGAATGCTAGTCATGGTAGTTGATTTATTTTTAATGATTGATTCGTTTTTTACGGCTTATCAACCCTTTGAAGGTTATTTTAAAGCCAGAAAATACTTTTAGATTGTAAGAAATTTGTTTTTGAGATAATAATTTAGTATTACAAATCTTACTAAATAACCCATGGTGGGGGATAATATGTGAATTCATATCTTTCCCAGGGATATTTGCGCGTAAGTGAATATAACGAACCCAACTGGAATTGGAACTCGTCACTGCGGTTAACAATTCTGAGCCATTACCCACTACACCACCTGCACATCCACAGCCCTTGGTATCCCCAAGTGGTCACCCATCTAGGTACTGCCGAGGCTCGACGTGGCTTAACTTCGGTGATCGTACGGGAACCGGTGTTTCAATATGTTGTGGCAGTAAGCTATTTTTGGTGTTGCTTTAGTTGATGACGATGATGATGATAGCATCCATTTCGATTTTAATGATTGCGATTGTTGCTAACAATAGTGATGATAATGATCGTATCTGCCATTAGGATGTTGATAATTATTCGAGCATCATCAGCATCTTGATAATTATAATGATGGTTCGTATAATAGTTACATCAACGATTTCCATGTCGCTCTTGATCTTGCAGGGTGGACGACTATGACAGCAACTTCTAGGACAAGACTTGGCTACTGAATTGAGATGTCTGTTTCAGTTTAAGAGAAAGGGGGAACACTGGGATGTTGTCAAAGAAGTCTTATTACCGTTTCCATAGAAAAACCTGGCTGAATTACACAAGGGCCCGCTACTGGCACTTTGGCCAATTTCAGAATTCCTTTTATTTTGTTTATGTCTTCCAATCATTTTCCCTATTTCGATCATTGCTTTTCAAATTCCAAGTAATACGTCTCATCTCACTCTTCCAATCAATTCCTCCATTTTCAACTATTCAAGTAATTCTCCCGAAATTCTATATTACAAAATATTTGGCTTATTTCCCGACTCCAATTAATTTCTTGTTTCGCTCTTTCAAGGAACTATTCATCATTTCTCAATTACTAATAACGCTTCCTTAATTTACTATTTAAGAAAAATTCTTCCTTGTTACATTATTTCAAGTAATTCTTGCGACATCGTATTTCTCAATTCGAATCCATTCTTGATTATTACCCAGATGACTATTCGTTTCAGTAAAACTAGTTTCGATTGTGCTATCTTAAATGATGTGTAGTTTTCACATACATAGACATGTTTTTGTTACAGAATACGACCAGTACAATATGGCCGTGTTGTTAGTTTATGTTGTAGAAGGTTTTTGATTTTATGATGAAGGCTTCTATTATTATTATTTCCTTTGATTTCTGCTGTACATATATTATCGTTCCTGGTCCAAAGCAGAGACCTAAGGTCAGATATGGTTTCATGATATTTTACACCGATCCTTATTGTAAAAACAAAAAAAAAACTTTCGATCCAATACATTTTACATAGATAAAGGTGAGTGCAATTTTTCTTATTTCTTTCAGGAATTGGCTACAAATAATCCCTTCAATGAGTCTATCGGAATGAGACAATATTCTGTGCATTTGCAAATATAGATGTGAGGAGATAGACAGTGATCATGTAAGCATCCCATGCCACATTCCAAACGATAGATAGATAGATAGATAGATAGATAGATAGATAGATAGATAGATAGATAGATAGATAGATATTAGACTAGATAAGCTGATTGATTTTACAATATTTCATTAACGTTGTTAAACTGCAATATATAACGATGCAATCCTGCCAGAGAACGCATATTTTCTTTAATAAGATTTCTCGAATATTCAGCCAAGTAGCTAGCTAGTAGATAGATAGATAGATAGATAGATAGAAAGATAGATAGATAGTAATTACCATAGCTAAGATAGAAAGATAGATAGATAGTAATTACCATAGCTAAGATAGAAAGATAGATAGATAGTAATTACCATAGCTAAGACAGATAGATAGATAGATAGTAATTACCATAGCAAAGACAGATAGATAGATAGATAGATAGATATTAATTACCATTGCTAAGATAGATAGATAGATAGATAGATAGATAGATAGATAGATAGATATTACCATTGCTAAAATAGATAGATAGATAGATAGACAGATATTAATTACCATTTCTAAGATAGATAAATAGATAGATATTAATTACCCTAGCTAAGATAGATAGATAGATAGATAGATATTAATTACCATTGCTAAGATAGATAGATAGATAGATAAATAGATAGATAGATAGATAGATAGATGCACTTTGCAATTTATGTGTATTATTATTTATTTTATTACTATTACCAGTAAACTCTTCCCCCTTCAACATTGTTTTTCTCTCCCAGCTTTTTCCGTTTCCGTATGTCTCCTCGTCTCCGCGTCCATCTGTCTTCCAATCCGTCTCATTCTTTGCCCCTACCTGCCAATCTCTTTTAAGATTTCAAACCAGCATAACAAAGCTAAGGCCAGATATGCACCTTACTGTATGCAGCAGTTGGCAGCAATGATCATGAAAGAAAGTTTTAAATAAGCCGCAAGGGTCGAGTAAAGAAGAAGAGTAAAGTAAAGGATTGAAGGGGTGTAAGGGAAAGGAATAGTGGAAAAGAAGCAGGGGTTCTCCGGAGATTAGGATGTTAGTCATCAGTGCGAGGACTTCTTCAAGGGAACGTGGAATGTTGCACCTCTCGAAAGAAAACATCTAAAGCAGGGAAACAGCTTGCTTTCACCGTCATTCCCTTTGTCTCCGATTTTTTAGGTTATTTTTACCACCTCTCTCAATCTTTCCGTCTCATTATCTTGCCTTTTTATTGAAATTTTTCTTTCTCCATCAGTTCCTCTTTTTTTCTAACTTTTCTTTCTCCTTTCACGTCTATCATTTCTTTCTTTTCCTTCATTTCTTTCATTCTATCTTTCACTATCAACATTTTAATATTTCATTTTCTCTTTCACCATATTCCTTTCTCTGGTTACAAATTCTCTATATTCTATTCTATTCTTTTTCCAGTCTTTAATTTTGTATTTTATTTTCCTTTTTTATATTTTCTCTTCTTTTTTCTGCCTGTTTTATTTCTCTTTCATTCTATATTTACCCTATCTTTCTTATCGTTATCTTTCTCTCTTTTTCATTCTTCATATCCTTTTTCTCTTTCTACCTGTTCTCGTTCTCTGTATCTTTTTATTCTATATTTCCTTTCTCTTTCTACCTTTTTTTCTCTTTCCCTGTAGTTTGCTCTATATTTCCTCTTTCTTTCTTTCTCTTTCTAACTTTCTAACTCTCTTCCTTCCTGTTCTCTTTCACTGTTTTACCTTATACATTCCCCTCTCTCTTTCTTACTGACTTCTTTCTCTGTTTTTCATTCTACATTTCTTTTTCTCTTTTTCCAGTTCCCTTTCTCTGACTTTCATTCATTATTTCCTCTCTCTCTCTCTTTCTTCCTATTCTCTTTCTCTGTTTTCATTATATATATATATATCGTTTTCTTTTTCTTCCTGTTCTTTTTCTTTGAATTTCATTTTATATTTCCTCTCTCTTTCTTCCAATTCTCTCCCCCTTTTTTTCATTCTTTATATACTTTTCTCTTTCTACCTTTTCTCTTTCTCTCCTATTCATTCTACAATACCTCTCTCTCTTTCTTCTTGTCCATCTTCTCTCCCTTTCATTGTATAATTCTGCTCTCTTTCTTCCTGTTCTCTTTCTCTATCTTTCATTCTATATATCCCTTTCTCTTTCTTTTTTCTGTGGTTATTCTCTTTTTTCTTTCTCTCAATTCTTCTCTCTCTCGCTCTTTCCTTCTCAATTTCTCTTTCCCTTTCCCCGCTTTGTCTTTCCTTTCTTTTTCTTTCTGCTTCTTCTTTGCTTTTTCTGTTTATTTTTTTTTTCCTTTCACTTCTTTGCACTTAAATTCCAACACCAGATTTGAGATTTTTCTCCCTTTCTCCATTAGCATTCGGCACTTCCTTTGTTCATTTCGTAATTTCAAATCAGTTTCCCCATCTTTATCTCGAAAAGACGTGATTTGCGCGAGAATAGCTACAGAGCGTCATATCCTTCGATACACATATTTCAGAGTGTTCTTATTTCTCATCTATTACTTATCAATAGAAATATCCACTATTATCCTTCTAAATGTTTCCACCAATTTATCTAGATATCTACGTCAAACGATGTCATAGCCCTAGCCTGTTCGCTTCCACCTAGCACGCTCCCACACCTGTCTGAAGATTTACAGATAGGAACCGACTGAGATAGATATGAGTGTCGCTTTGAAAATAAATAAAAAATCGCCTCCTCTTTAATTATGTTCACGGCTGGAGAAAAAACTTGAGGCAACAGTAATGTGGTTCTACACAAGGAGCCTGTGACTGCCGCTGACTGAACATGTGGATATCAAGGAAGTTTTAAGGAAAATGGTAATAAAAGTACACTTATACTTAGAATTAGAAATATGGGGTTGAAATTTTCTGGGTATATAGTGAGGAAAGAGGGCTTGGAAAATTTGACATCCAGAGGACATGTTGAAGGCAACAGGGAAAGAGGAAAGCAGCGAATCATCCATCTAATTAGCTTGTGTAAATGGCTAGCAGGACAGGGATTAGGAGAGATAGCAAAAAAGATAAACATTGCTAAGAGCTACAAATGACAGGAAAATGTGGAGAACTATGATATCTTGGGAGGACACGGCACATAGAAGAAGAAGATGATTTTATTGCTAGCTTACGACGTAAGAGGTCAGAGGCCGATGTTGACTGTAAGGCAGTAGAAGCTGAATCCACTCAAGGAACGACTAAATTAAGACTTAACACCCCAGGAATTGTTTACAAAGAATCTTTACAGGAAACAAAATATGCATATTTTAATTGGCTTGCTTTTTTGTTTTTCTGGTCCTAAAGAAGACTTATTCTTTATAGAATTGAAACCTTTAATGTAGAAAATAACGGCCATGCACATGATTCTGATTTAGTAATGTCGAATTAATAAATGAGCCTAAGTAACTTATTATGTATCATTTCAGAATATATGTGTGTGTGTGTGTGTGTGTGTGTGTGTGTGTGTGTGTGTGTGTGTGTGTGTGTGTGTGTGTGTGTGTTGTAACCTAGGGAATGTTACTGAATAGAATAATAATACGAAGGTTGATAATGAACGATAATATTTAGGAGACGAACAAAAACATAAGATTCGCCAGCGGCGCGTAGAAGAAATAGTCAACAGCTCGAAGTGAGTCAAGTGAATTCCACAATGAATGAATCTCCAACTGCAGGATACCTACCAACCGTCCCACTCGGTCAGATGTGGCACAAGGCTGAATTTAATGTGCGGTAACCGAGCACGTAGGCTCGACCCAAAATTCCCCGTAGACCCCGTATAAAATGGGGTCGAGTAGCTGCTTCGCGAGACGAGACTCTGGCCTTCGACATAGCCTCGTCTGGGTATCTGACCAGCACAGCTGGAGACGAATCTCCAACTGTATGTATATCGGTTTCTTCTCTCGCATGACTCGCTTGTCAAGCCCTCTTTCGGCTTCGTGCTTCTCAGTCAACTCTGACGTTCAAAAATTGAAATGCAATGTCAATCATTATCTTCTGACTTCTTAATTCCTCTTCTTTTGTTGCTCTCTCTCCTTAATAGTGTTTTTTTTTCTCTCATATTATCTCACACTCTGTAAACCCCTGCGTCTAGTAGCTTTACTGCCTTGCTTGGGTTGAAATCATTTTAGGGACAAATGACCAACAATGGTCGAAAGACCTCGGATCTTTTCGAAATAATATATTATTATTTCAAAACGTTCCTTCAAAAGATTACGCTCGAAATAACATGATGAAATCGACATCAGTTGAGACACACCGAAAGGATCAAAAGGTATTCACTGTTTATACGAGTTTAGGAGAATACTTTTGAATGAATTGCAGCGCGTGCGCGCTCACACGCACATACACACGCACGCACGCACACATACATACAGACACACAAACACACACATAACCACTCACACAGTGAATAAATTCGCTTTTAAGCCGCTTCGGGCGTTATATCATGAAAACGTCCAAATGTCAAACCATTGTCGTCGTTGGTCATTAGAAAATTTAATTCCAGAGTTGACGATTTGTTGCTAGTTTTTCATGCTTTTCAGGAATGGTATTGCCCTTCTTTAATGCCCATTGTCTTTAAAAGAAGTTGAAATTTACTCATTTCTTTGTCTTCTCTGTGATGTGTCCCTTCGGGGCGTGTATGATCATGGATCTCCATAACTTCCTATCTTTTCTGGCTCTCAGTAAAATTTGTCTTTTTGATATCGCTTCTAATCCCTTTTTCTGCCAGCCATTTACACAAACTCATTAGGTAGATTATTCACTACTTTTCTCTCTTGCCTCCTGTATGTTCGGAGTGTTTCAAATCTTTTGAATCATAAAAGAATCATAAACGGTTTAGAGTCATAACTATTAAAATCAAATATATGGGATGCGAGACCTGGCAAACAATTATGGCGCCCATGTGACTGATAAGGATATTACAAGATGGTCTTGGTAAGTCCTCGTTTCTATCTCGTTCTATACATATCCTTTCTCATTTCCTGTGTCTATGTCTTTAGTGGCTGGCAATATATATACATACATACATACATATATATATATATATATATATATATATATATATATATATATATATATATATATATATGCAGATAAATAAGAAAGAACACGTTAGGTAAATAATCCGGAGTTCTTTAGTATTTTTGTTTTTATTTTTAAGAGCTTAAGTAGAAGTAGAGCTTAAATTATAATTATTTTTTAAATTATATTTATTTTTTGGGGTGGGGGGAATCATACTTTTTAAAAAATAATTATAATATATATATATATATATATATATATATATATATATATATATATATATATATATATATATATATATATATAGGACCAAACAATTACCAGCAATGCAAGAATTTCAAATGCTACTGATCCTTATATTTGCTATAACAAATAGCACTGTTTTCCTTAATCTGAATAATTCTAGGAAATATATTTATTTATTACGGTTAGAAGTATATTGTTCGGACGTCCATACGGTTAGCATCCAACGAAACAAGAACTCATTACTCAGTCGTGACAATCGACACGGCCAGCTTCCTCACAATTACTCAATGGCGCCCATGCAACTGATAATGAAAATATTTTAAGAAGTCGTCGACAAGACCTTGTTTCCTAACATTTCATTCCCATGCAATACTCATTATTTATTAGTTCGCGAATGTGTGATTTTGGAGGCTGGCATGATAGTTTCTTGCATTGAATATTCACCTGATCACTGGAACTGACTCTGGTTGGATTTGGACAGCCTTCCGTCTTTGCCTCTTGGTTCTATGTTTCTGCGTCGTTCTCATTCGAAAAGTAATTGATCAGTCAATGTAATTTGATGCCAGATTCGACGATTTGTTGCTAGTTCTTCCCAACTGTTTTTCCTTTTTTTATATTCTATTTCAGTTAATCTTTATAGCGAGCCATCAGACATTGGCCAGTGTTGGGTTCACTGTAAAGGATTTGCCGTGGAAGTTTGTTTCTCTTCATACGTAGTATGTACCCTGTTCAGCGAAGGCGGTATCTGCTGCTGGTGGTTTCCATGATCTTGGGTTGAGTTTACTCAAGGACATCGAAAGTGGAAACGAATTCTTCCAAATATGGCAAATGATATAACGCCAAGTTTAAAGGTGTTTAATAAACTATCGTCCAAACATGATTTATTTTATCAATATATCGTTCGATTTCCCATTCTTCTCTCAAGTCTGGTTTATTTTTCTCTCATATTATGACATTTGGAATTCAGTTATTTCGGGCTCAAACCACAAAATAACATACATGAAAAAATGTTGCCGATATTTCTGAGATGACTTATTATGTACACTATTTCCATTCATCTTTGCCGTCATATTTATTACAACGTTTCGGCCGTTGTACGCTCCAGCCTTCTTGGAATGTCGAACTGAACCCTCACTGGGGTGGATTGTTCTAGTTCCACATGCCATGCTTAATTCTCTCTCCAAGTCCTCCACCGCCTTAACAAGGTATTGAACTCACACTCTTTGGGTCCTGACACTGGATCTAACTAACGCCTTTATCCACTGTGCCATGTATCCTTGAGGACATGTGTAAGAATTTCTGGGTATTACCATTTTAGATATCCCATGACATATCTTATAGCATTTATGCACTACGAAGTGTGAGAAATATCTTTAAAATGGATTACTAGTGTAATAAGTTTGATCTTAATTAGATACCTCTTTACTAACGTCTTGAGCCAGACTAAAGCTAAGTCAAAAGCTATATACAACTTTCAGCAACCATTTTTTACCAGTGCTCATATTGTAATTTCTTGCTGTAATCACTAATGTTTTTACTAGAGCTCATATTGCAATTTTTGTTATTATCGCTTTTCTCTGGCACTCCTTATTACTGGTTCCTATATTGGTGAAGAAAATGTTAATCGCCTTTTTTCGAAAGATGTCTTTCGCATGATGAATATGGAGGAATAAACTGGCTGAAATACTTTTGAAAGAAATATATATAAAACTAGCCAAATATATTTATTTAACATGGAAGTTTTGTTGATATTTTCTCTTATTAGAAAACTAAATAGTCTTTTTGGCGTAAAAAGAAGCAATAATTTTTCAGTAAATATCGACGTCCATTGATTGAAATTTTAGCCTCGGGTTCTTTTTACTTCATTTCAAATTACAATGGTGATTTTTTTTTTTTTTTTTTTAGTTACGAAAATCGAAGAAGAAATTTTTGAGATATTTAAAATCATTCCAGGGATTTCAAGGCACCGGCAATTTGAATAAAATCTGTTTGATGACAATGTAAAAAAAAATAAATAATAATAATCGATCGAAATTATCACGAGCCGATTTAAGGATTTAAAAATTTTTAAATGTTTGGGAAAGATTTGAAAAAGAGTTTAATTTATTTTAGACGATGTTTTTGTTCCTTTAAATTACCATCTTAAAATGTTTGTTTTTAATTATTTTTCCTAAACAGCTTTTTGACTGTTTAAGGCTTATTCTTCTTTCAGATTAAAACAGAATTAAAACTGAAGAAAAGAGATTTTTTTTTAAATACAGTTCTTTCATCAATTTATATCATCTGCCGTCTCAGAACCATAATCTAATATTAGAAACATTACTAGTAATTCACTAACAGTTGTAATTTGACGCAGAGATCTGGTCTTGCTACTTCGTGCTTGTTCATGTTTGCGAGTGTCAGTGATTCTTATAAAATAGCGCCGGGTTCTAGGCATCTGTAATATAGGTATTTATTAAGGTCGATTAACATAAATATTTTCATGGCAATTATTTCGATGAGATCCCAACTCTGTTAGCTTGGATTCATGAATTTAGATATAATACTTGATTGGCAATTAGGTCTCATCATGTTATCTTGCTTCCTTTCCTGTCAACTGCGATCTTCAAAAATATAAATGCAACGTCAATCCCCATCTTCTGTCTACTTGAATCCTCTTCTTTTTATTGTCTTTTCTCCTCACCAACGTCTTCTCAGTTTCTTTTATCATCAGCAACCGCTTGCGTCGTAGTGGCTTTATCACCTTGCTTGGGGGAAATTTTTTTTTTAAATTGCTTATAGCCATTGTTAAAAACTTGTACATAGCTTTTGACTAAGCTTTAGTCTGGCTCAAGACGTTAGTAAAGAGGAATCTAATTAAGGTCAAACTTATTCAACTAGTAATCCATTTTTAAGATATTTCTCACACTTCGTAGTGCATACATGCTATAAGATATAACATGGGATATCTAAAATTTGTAGTCGTAGAAGATTTTTTAAAAAACATGCTAGTTTCGTCAGATTCTACTAAGTAGACGTTGAAACTTTGGGGTTCGACTCGATATTCGAGGATGTTCGTTAATACGATAAGAGAATGTTTATAAGATGAGCATTTAATTAGCAAAGGCCTGAGTGGCTATGCTTACGTGTTCATCAGTCTCGTTATCTACGTCCATTTCTTGGGAAATATTGCATTGAAAAGGAAGAAAGAATAAAATAAAATAAAAAGCAAACTACAGTTAAACTAGTGTCGTAGCAGAAAGAAAGAAAGCATGTAAGGTACGGAAACAAAGTTAAATATGCGTGTAAAATCGTTGCAGAGAAAGAAAGAAAAAGTATAAAGTTTATAAAAGAAAGAAAGAAAGAAAGAAAGAAAGAAAGAAAGAAAGAAAGATACAAGGTGCGAAAATAAAGTTTATAAAAGAAAGAAAGAAGTTTAACAAGCGTGTAAAATCGTTGCAGGGAAAGAAAGAAAAAAGTATAAAAATAAATTTTATAAAAGAAAGAAAGAAAGAAAGAAAGAAAGAAAGAAAGAAGGTATAAGAAGGGGAAGAATTCCTGTCCTAAAGAAAGAAAGAAAGAAAGAAAGAAAGAAAGAAAGAAAGAGAGAGATAGAAATGCCGAAAGTTTGTAAAAGAAAAAAAGGTTTAACAAGCGAGAAAAATCGCCGCAGTAAAGAAAAAAAAAGATGAAGAGAAAAAAGAAATAAAAGTGCGAACAGAAAGAAAGAAAGAAAGAATAAAAGTAAGAAAGAATAAAAGAAAGAATAAAAGAAAGAAAGAATAAAAGAAAGGTTCAAAAATAAAGTTTATAAAAGAAAGAAAGAAATGTTTAAGAAGCGAACGAAACTGTTGTAACCGAAGAAAGAACGAAGCAAAGACAGAAAGAAAGGTTTCCCAAGTGAGTTACATTGTTGTAATAAAAGAAAGAAAGAAAGAAAAAAAGACAGAAAGAAAGAAAGAAATAATCAAAATGTGAGGCAATGAGAGCGAATTAAGAAATGACAATCATGTCCACTTTGAAATGTACCCTTCGGGAGGAAACGGAAAACTGTGTCATGAAAATGAAAGCGAAAATAAAAATGAAACAAAGAGTAAAAAAAGAAAGAAACAAGAAAAGGTGGCGTGAATCCAATCAGGGACGGCGGAACTATTTCTAGATCCACAGAATGCGAAAGCTGCTAATTGTTAGGTCGAAAAATAGAAGATCGATATTTACTTCTGGTGGTGTAGTTGAATTCAAGATGAGATTTAAAAGAGTCCGACCAACGAATTCCATTATTTCCTCTCCACTGAAAGCCCCAATTAGTAATCTGCTGCCACGTTGTGTAATATTGTTCTTAATGTCAGATATTAGCAATTGTATCGCCGCAGAGACACGAGCAAGAATAGAATGCAATATTTAAAATAAGAAGGAAACTTGTTGAGGAGATGGGCGCTGGTTATTTTGCTTTTGACTCACTTGATTATTAAAAGAAAAAATAGTTGGAAGACATCCTAGGCGTACCACTGTTGATTCTCAAGTGTCAAGTGTATTGGTTGGCTTAATTAGAAACGATAATCAAGTGTGTTCAATATCCAGGCGTTCTTTTTGGATTGCTCTCAATAGTACATTCTATCTATCTATCTATCTATCTATCTAGAGACGAAGATATTGAGGTAGATATGTCTATCTGAATCCGTTCTTCTCTGTATTCATATCCATTTATCGATCGAATTCGTTATATTTATATCTCAATCTGTTAATCTATACATATCTATATCTCTATGTATCTCAGTGTATTCCTATCTATCTATCTATCTATCTATCTATCTATCTATCTATCTATCTATCTATCTATCCAGAGATGAACATATTGAGATAGATATGTTTATCACAATCTGTTCATCACTATCTATGTTCATATCTATCTGTTTATTGATCGTTCGACTTATTTTCTGTTTATATCTCAATCTGTTAATCTCTACCTATCTCTGTTCGTATCTATCTATCTATCTATCGCAATCTGTTCGTCTCAATATAGAATCATGTCTATCTATCTATTGATCGTTCGAGTTCCTTCTGTTTACAGCTCAATCTGTTAATCTGTACCTATCTCTGTTCCTATCTATCTATTTATCTATCTATCACTTTTTCTTCTACGTAATGTCGGTTTCATCCTTTTACAAAAATCGCGTCTTTCTGCGTTATTTTTTAAGCATTGAGCCTTTAGATGGTACCTCGTGTTGTCAGGTTGGTTTTTCTTTTTTTCAATTTCGTTTTTTGAAATTTATTTTCTATATTATTTGTTATATATCGCACCTATAAACACTAATGGGTATCTCGTAATTGTCATAAATACGGTGGACACTATTGTAAGTGAGGGTAATAGACTGTCTGAGTAGTGCACCTCTACCGGTAGTTTACCTACTTCACGCCGCTGGCGAGTATCGTATTCTGTTGATGTTATAAAGATTACCATTTCATTTCCAACCTCCGTTTTAGTTATTCCTCATTCAGTAGGTTGCAACATTATTGATGTTAGGCTGGTTATTTTATATGCATAATAATGGCAGTTTTCGTAGTTGCTTTTATTCTTTTTGCAATTTATGCAATAAAGTATTGTTGGTGTTATTGTTAAATGGTCCGAAATATTGAAATAATAAATTTTAAAATAAATCACTAATAGAGAATTTTCGTGAATCTTTAATAAATTTAATCAATGAAAAATGCTACTCGAATGTATCCAACACGCATAACAACACGCACATATATATACACACATACACGCACACAGATATTTAACATTATGCGATATCATATGGTTATTAATGAGGTATTCCCTTAGGATGATGACACGTGTCCATTATAGACACTACAATAAACTAACTCAAGTATTTCCAAAACAACGTATTATATTACTACAACGAATTAAAACCAGGTTGCTGATAGATCATTTCTTATTTCCTTTGTTGGTGTGGTTCTTTCAAAAATTAAAAGCAAAGTACTTGTATCCTGATCATAACTTCCAACAGGAAATTGTATCCAACATATTTTATTATAGCTTATATCATTCGCATACATACACACACATATATATATATATAATTATATAATTATATATACATATATATATATATTATCAATATTAAATTATATATATAATTATATATATTATTATTATTATTATTAAATGGACACAGTCCGACAATTATTTAAAGACATTTTTATGTTTATACATTCTTTTTATAGATACAAATATTTAAGTAAAAGCTCTGTTTTATAATAAACAGTATTAAACAACAACTACCGGCCTGAATGTCCGAGAAATTTTCATAGAAAATTTTCGTCCTCCGACAGGAATCGAACCTGTATCCTATACGGAACCGGCCACAGAGGAGCGTTCGGTTAGCAAGATCGATTTTACTGTCTTTAAACTTTAATCTTCCATGAATCTCTCACGTACATTCATATCTGCTCATGGCGTATCAAATGTAAACAAATGGCGTCTCACATTATGAAATGGCCAAAGTCCGACAATTATTTTTAAGACATTTTTATGTTTATACATTCTTTTTATAGATACAAATATTTAAGTAAATGCTCTGTTTTATAATAAACAGTATTAAACAACATTTACCGGCCTGAATGTCCGAGACATTTTCATAGAAAAATTTCTCAATATATATATATATATATATATATATATATATATATATATATATATATATATATATACGAAATAGATCAGAGCATATCCATACGTCACTCGATCTCAATTTAACTTTTGAAAATCATAGAACTATGAAACTGGTAAAGTTACTCTAAATAAATATTGCGAATAACTCCAGTTGCATTTTCAACATTTTATCCTATATATATATATATATATATATATATATATATATATATATATATATATATATATATATATATATCTTCTTTCCTATTTGTTTTTTACCTTATCATATATATAATATATATATATATATTTACATATACACATATATATATATTTACTTATATCGTATGTAAATATAGATATGCCCTGACGATTGCATTTAGCATAAAACTGACTTTCGGCTCTGAGTGTTAATTTCAATCTCCGCTTATACACATATATATGTGTGTGTTTGCGTATTTAAGCATGTCTAACTAAATAAATTACAAACATTGTGTCTGCTTATTTTTATCATAATCCTTTCTACATTCACAGTATAGAAAAACACTGATTGATAATACATCTATCCTACACCAAGAAAATAACAAATTAAAACTACAGATCCTTGAAGCAATCTTCATTAAAAAAAATTGGAGCCGACACTGAATTGAATCAACTACGAATACAGTTCATAACGTTCTAAAATGTCTATGAAAAGAACAGTTTTCACGCTTTAATACCTGCTCGACCATCACATTACAACATAAAAGAAAAATATTCATAATGGATAACTTTTCACGTTCTAATGAACGCTAAAGCATAAATGTCATCTATAGCATTTAAAAGTAAAAGAAAAAATTGAGTCTTGGATAGCTACACATAGTTTTTGCCTTGCCAGTTGCACCTTTGGTGATTATCTCAGAAACAGATGGAAAGTGCTTGGGAAATAAAAGTGATTCTCACTGTTACAGTGCATTTCTTGCCTTATTCAGTTGTAACATACGGAAAAGTATTCAGGAATATGAAAAGATTATAAAAATAAGTAGACATAATGTTTGTAATTTATTCAATCAGATATATATATATATATATATATATATATATATATATATATATATATAGATATATATAGATATATATAGATATATATATATATATATATCTGATATATATATATATATATATATATATATATATATATATACAGGGTGACAAAAAAAACGAGAAATTTTGAAGTGCGTATTGCCAGACATGAGCAAGTGGCAACACTGCGAGACAGTGACCTTGAGCAAGTAAACATTTCGCCATTTTAGTAACGAGAATGAAATTCACAGTATCCCAGCTGAGATGTTGCAGCAGTCAATGAGGAATCTCAACAGATTTCAAGAATGCATTCGTACAGGAGGACGCCATCTACAGGACGTAATTTTTAAAAAATGAAAATTCCATCATTGTTTCTTAAATGGCATGTTTTAAGGTTTCAATTACTATGAATTAAATATTTTTCTTCCATCACTCTTGGTTTTATTGGATTGTTAAAAAGTTCCCATTTTTTGGGGTCACCCTATATATATATATATATATATATATATATATATATATATATATATATATATATATATATATGATAGATAAAGAACAAATAGGAAGCTTTTATCATTCTAACATGTTCCATTTTTGTTAAAGCTTCAGCAGAGAAGTGCAAGAGAAGAACCTGTTAGCATAGAACTTACGGTTATATCTAGTCAGTTCAACTGTAAATTGATGATACCTTGATTGCTCTAAGGGAAGGATAAATCTGAATACCAAATCGAGATTATAACGCGAAATCCCCCCCCACTCTCTCTCCGAAGATTTCATGTCAATTCACAATTATTCTTTTTAAATGACGCTTCACGATCGCCTATGTCCTGCAGGGACATGGCATTAAAAATAAAACGAAACTCCTTATCCTCATTATATTCACTTCCTACTAGCATCTCTTCCATTAATACCACACCTCATTCATCGTTACTATTTTAAAAGTAACCCTCTAGCTGAAGTGGCTCTCGCAACCTGTGTTGGGTGAATTTTCATAGAGAATAAGCGCAGTTTAATTTGGTGCACGATTGTAACAGTGAGTTCGCGCGACGATCGAAAACATGAATCAAATGAATTGTATCGCGAAAAAATCATTACTTCATCGGACACGCTAAGGATTGCAAAGGCAGGACCCATATATTCTTGAGCTACAAGAATTCTACTTAAATTTATAACTTTAGAGCATGTAGTGTTTTTACACGGACGAGTAATATACCGTGGTGATTTTGAAAAAAATGAACAACCTAGCCAAACAATCATTTTGCATAATTTTTACCAAGAAGTTTTAAATATTTAACGACAAATAAATAATAATTAACACGCGAAATTCCCTAGCGAATCTTAATCTGACATGGTGTTACGCTTGAGGGGTGAGAATTGGCTCATAACTTTGGGGTTGGATACTGATAACCTCATTAGGTTTCTTTGGTCTCTTTTATCCGAACATTGAACTGAAATCGTCAAGGAGTTTGGAATATCAAGAGACGCTACACAAGTCACCCAGGAGAAGTATGTTAATGTTGGGAGCGTTTTGGATATTCAGAAGACAGTTATTTTTCTTTTGGATTTCAATGTTTTTTTTTATCCTCTTCTCCAATTTCAAAACTGAAAAAAAAAACTACACTAAGACAAGATGAAGACTGTTTGCAGTCTGTGTTTGATCATTTACCAGGAGAAATTTGCATCACTTAATCTGAGATTAATTTTGAGGAGTTTCAAAGAGTTCATACCCTTTGTATGCCTTATTGTCCGTATCATAATGGTTTTAGGTTTGTATCTGCCCTTGTACAGTATTTAACTGAATATGACAGGTTAGGTTATAGTCGCATATGCTCACAGATACTAACCGTGAAAGCTAAGTGTTGAATACTTAAAACTTCTTAGTAAGATGCAAATTGATTTTTTAGCAAGGTGATTTGTTTCTTTGGCATGCCACTTTTGTTTTGAGAGCCATTGTTTGACCGATAACTTGTTTTTAATGCCTTCAAAAGATAAGCCATCATGACTCTCCACAGAGAACAATTTATTCTTGGCGAAGATAGCGAAGTTAGTTCCCGTTACCACCAAGGTACGGTATTCATAGTTTTCCGTCTCTTAGATTAGTTACGAATCAAGTCCAGAGAATTTAATCTGTCGTGCTATTTAACCCATACTAGGGATGAGACGAGACCGTTTCGCGCCTTTCCCAAGAGCACTTCTGCGAAAGTGAACTCAACGGACTAACCCATAATTTGAACTTGGTTCGCCGATTTCACTTTCCGAGTTAGACTACCCGCACATAGTAAGTTGTAACCTCCTAGATCGCATAATAACAGTTCCTGTATGAACGTTCGGGATTTGATCCAGCGTTCTAAAGACACCCCATATGAAATGTCCAAGTCTTGAAGCGTACTTCGAAGTTCTGAAAGCAGTGTCACAGTTGATCATCAATTTAATACTGACTGAATTTTCCTTTCATACCTGACTTAATTTTGCAATGAGTTGGGATGGCAACACCGGCGCCCGCATAAGACTGCCTCGTACATCATTTGATATTAAATTTTCTTTATTTTATTTTTTCTCATTATCTTCTGTTGTCGCTCTGTGGAAAGCTATCGTTCGGATTTATTAATAATTTTATCTTTATTTTCATTGCTGGCTGATTAACCACTGTGCGGCAAGGTGTCTGACTCTACGTGAATTACTGCTAATAATTTTAGCTGATTAACAGATATTTTTCATCATTTCATTGGCACCAGTTTTTTTTTTTTTTTTGTTTCATGATTTTAATTTTGTTTCTTTTTTTTCTTTTCTTTTTTTCTTTTGGAAGAGAGGGTCTTAGGTTTTTCTTAATTTCATGACCTTTTCTGATGTTTTTCCATTGTTTTTCTTTTCTTACCTATCGCCTTTTCCTTTTTTTGTGCCCCGACGCCGCCATAATTTTCTGCTAGTGTCCTCATTCTCATTAAAAAAATGTTCTTCTTCATTCTCCATTTTTCTTTTTCCCAGATGCAGTAATCTGTTATGACATGACTGTTTCCGTCTGTCTTTCTTTTTTTTTCTTTTCTTTTTGTCACATATTCTGCCACTCAATATTTGGTTTTTGTACACTTTTAAACTTAGTATTTTTAGTACCAGCTCAGTTCAACTAAATATTAGCTTGAGTCATAAAAAAATGCCGTTTTTGTTTATCAATTGCATTTACAAGGTACAATTATATTTTATTCAATCATGTCATCTCTTTTATTTTTTATGAGTTGTTCCGAATCACCCGCTAGCTCTTTGATACATTTTGAGATTAAATTCTTCAAGTTCTCATATGAAAAATCTTTCGACGAATTCTTGAATCTGGTTTCTGTAGTCAGTTTCTTTGGTTTGTAATAAAGTTACCTAATCCGTGTCCTTCAAACAACAGATTACCGTAAGCAATCAATCCAACAATAAATGTCACCAGCAATTGCACTTCTCTCTGTCGCCGCTTTAAGCACGTTTTTAAAGAATGAGTGACAGTTAAAATTTGCATGTTAAAAGAGATTCTCGCGAAAGTTTATCCCACTCCGAGATCTATCCCTTTTAAATATACGACTCGTGAAGCCGCCATTTTCTTTTGGGAAATATTTTACATGCGAGACACGTCCGAATCCATTTTCGTCCCGGAGGTAAGGCATTTTCTCTTCTATTAGTGAATGTTTTCTCCATCAAAGCGTATTGCAGCGGTCGACGAAGGTAACGATCAACTGGAATAATATAATATGACTGTGTTGATAAGTGTGGATTAGATCAACTGAATTCTAAAATGTTTTCCTCTACTATTATTGCTGTATGCGGCCTTGTGTTTTCCTGGAGGGGAACACTGTTTCGAGTAGGGTCCTTCCTCGATGTGCTGTGAGCCTTCAGGGCGTAGATGATTATGGATATCTACAATTTCCTGTCCTTTGTAGCTCCTAGTAAATTTTATCTTTTTGTCATCTCTCCTAATCCCTGTTCTACCAACAATTTATACAAGCTTGTTTGATATGTTATACGCTGCCCCACTCTGTCCGTTTTGCCTCATTATCTGCCCTAGAAATTTCAATTGTCTCTTTCTGCTAACTGCCACGTATGATTAGTAGTTAGCTGATATTATTCGTCACTAGAATTGGTTCCCTAAAACGGAAATTACTTTTTACTCAACATAGTCAAAAGATAGGTAAGGGACCTAATGCGCCGTCTAACATAGATGAACTCTTGCAAACATAACTATACACATAGCCATGTGTGTAAATAAATATATAAATATATACCACTTCATTCATTCAAATCCCGTAGACTCCAATGAGACTGCAACTCTCGACACAATAGGTGTGCAGGATGGATGTTACTGCCGGATGGAATTCTGTCATTTAAGAAGGTGCATTTAAGACCGGTCTTAAAATTAATTTAAGATGAGTTTGAACGTCATTTAAGATGCATCTGAAAATTAATTTAAGGCGGACATGAAAGTTTATGAAAGAAAAGTCTGAATGTCATTTCAGAAGTGTTTAAAAGTTCATTTTAGACGGATCTGAATACCCGTTACGACACGTGCAGATTTTATTAAAGGCGTATTAGAAAATTCCTTTAAGACGAGTCTGAATTTAATGTCAGATT
>OZ038483.1:29785065-29800065 GCA_964036315.1 Acanthosepion esculentum | reverse complement strand
ATATATATATATATATATTGATTTGAATATAAGGATCATATTTCCCATTTTATTGTTAAAATAGTTACAAAAGTATCTCGTTTAAGAAAAAAAGGGGGGATTTAAGGCACCCTAAATCCTCATTTTGTTTCTTAAAGGAGATACTTTTGTATCTATTTTAACAATAAAATGGAAAATGTGATCCTTATATTAAAATCAATTTTGACTTGGTATGGCAGTAAAAAGAACCTGTTTATATATATATATATATATATATATATATATATATATATATATATATATATATATATATATATTGCTTAGGAGTAGAGTTTCATGTCTTGTTTCCTGTTTGGGATATGGTTTATTGAAGCCTTTCTTGATTGAATCGCCTTAATGATTTAACTCTCTTAAGATTTTGGTGATCTGACTGATTAGTGGCTAGGACCTTTCATTATGAAGATACCGGGTTGTTGGCAGCTTTTGTGTTTCCTGCATTCCGACTTGTAGTAAGGAGCGCGAACTCATTGGCGTTTAGTGCAGCTCTTCCTGATGACAGTTGCATCATATCGGGCTATTTTCAATGCTATGTCACGCATGGATAACTATGCATTTATGTACTGCCGGTAGTTAATACCGAAGTATTAGCCACTTTCAGTTTGTATTGCCATAGGAGATGGACAGGTATAATTGTCTGGTCCATTTTCCCTTCAAAACATAATCTTCTTATGACTGTTACAATTAAAAGAAATATGAGTAAACCCGTAAACATAAAATCATCTACCCGCTCAGCTTGTCATTCTTTAATATTCGTGATAGTCGTACCAATTCCCAAGTGTTAAATCTTTTCACTTGAAACGTTCTCCAGATACCTTCTCACTTTGCGAAACTAATTTAAATTTAATTTAACTATCGGCCTATAAGCCTTCTACCCGCTTTTTTTTGGCAAACTACCAGAGGTTCTCATCAACTGTGAATTGGTTAAGCATCTCAAATCGGAGGGTCGTCTTTCAGATAAGCAATATGACTTTTGTTTCTCTAGGTCAACTGCTGACGTATCAACCCTTATTGCTGAAATAATCTATCAAGCTTAATATAAAAATGGTGAAGCTGAAGCTGTTGTTTGGATAGCTTGAAGTTTGGCACGCTGGTCTTCTTCTTTCAAAGTTGAAAGGTTATGGTATTTCTGAACGTATTTTTCTATCTGATTTAATCTTTCTTCTCAAATCGCAAAATGAAAGATGTCTTGAACGGCCATTCTTCCAGATCTATTTGCATTAATGCAGGCATCCTCCGGAGCTCTATCCTTGCACCTATATTGTTTCTAATTTTCACCATTGACCTTCCTGATGTCTTTAGTTCTCAACCCGGTATCTATGCTGATGACACAAATATTTACGCCTATCTTAATGGTATTTTGGTCTTATCGAACCGATCAGACGATTGAACAATTAACAGCTGAGCCCCAAAATGTTCTACAATCTGTTGTTACCTTGGGTAAAAAACGCCTCCAAAAACAATACTGCTCTCGATTAACCATCAGAGAGAATCTTTTTTGCCGTCCGTCGGCATGACTTATGCTAACACCCAGTTGAGTAACTCATTACAATTTCTCGGGCTAACGATTTCCACTGAAATAAAGTGGAAAGATTATATTGAATCAATTTCTAGGTCTGCTACTAGAAAGTTTGGTTCACTATGTCGTGTAAAACATTTATTTCTCACCAAAATCTATCTTACACGTTTATAAGTCTACTATTCGTCCATGATTGGAATATTGCTGTCAGTCTGCTCTGTTACTTCTGCTATATATTTACAAAATCCTTTCAAATTCTAATGAAGAATCTGCAGTGTCATTAGTCCTAACCTGGCATCTCGGTTTTGGTAACCTTCCTACCGCCGTAACCTAGTTCACTGTACCTTTTACTATACATATTGAATGGAAATTTCTCTGATGAGTTTTCCTCTTTGGTATATAGACTTTATGAAGTTAAGTGTATTAATAGACTGGCGGTAAGGTTTACTCATTTTACCATTGAAATTGCTAGATGTAACCGTAAGTTCTACGCTAACAGTTTCCTCACTTGCACTTCTCGTTTGTAGAACTCCTCCCCAGTTTTTACTTTTTCAGTCAACTTCCACCTTCAAAAAGTTAAATACAATGTCAGTGGTTATCTTCTGTCTTCTTAATTCGTGTTGTTTTGTTCTTCTCTCTCCTTAATAATGGTTTCTCTTTCTCATATTATAATGGTTTCTCTTTCTCGTATTAATTATTTCACACTCAGTAACCCCCTGCATCTTAGTAGCTTTATTGGCTTTCTTGGGGCTGAAATTATTAATCTCTCTCTCTCTCTCTCTCTCTCTCTCTATATATATATATATATATATATATATATATATATATATATATATATATATATATATATATATAATATATGCATAGATACGCACTCACTCACAAATTTACCGTCACATTAAAATGTACGCACGCACACTCTCACCCCCCATATATATATATATATATACATATATATATATATATATATATATATATATATATATATATATATATATATATATATGAATACCTACACACTCACTCACAAATGCATGGACATATTAAAACGTATGCACGCACACACACCCACACAGACACACACACACATATATATATATATATATATATATATATATACATACATATTTGTACACACGTCAAGATTGGTCAATATTCGCATAAGACGTGAAACTGGCTGTCACGATAATACTTTACTAATTTGCATATCCGCCTGTTTCTATTTCTCTCTATCTATCTATCTCTCTCTCTCTCTCTCTCTCTCTCTCTCTCTCTCTTTATACATATATATATATATATATATATATATATATATATATATATATATATATATATATATATATATAATTTCACGGTCAAATATTTTTAACGAACAAGGACTGACATTACTTTAAATCATTTTAACTACCTGACACTAATATCATTATATATATCTGTGTGTGTGTGTGTGTGTGAGTGAGAGAGAGAGAGAGTGGGGGCGGGGTTAAGTGAACGGGTGTTAACATAAGTGCTTCACTTCAATTGCCTGGTTAAAGAGCAATTGCGTTTAATATTTACATTGATATTTGAGAGTTCATGCCTAAGTGGCCGACCCTGATGAATGAGTGGAATCTGCGAAATGCATATATTTGCCTGCAACCAGATTCTTTTCGTCATCTCACTTCGGTCACTCTTTCAGACAAGTAGAAGAGAAAATAGAAACTGGCAAACACACACGCATCCCATAGCCCCCATATATATATATATATATATATATATATATATATATATATATATATATATAAGACCCGATCTCTCATCGACAACAATACGACAATACGAGTGAATGAACTCCGGAAGATATCCTTTATAAAATCTTCCAGTTGCTCGAGGCTAAATGAAAAATAAGCGATGTTTTTTTTTGTTTGTTGTTTTTACTCGCTTTTTTTCCTATCTATGGAAATTTATTTTTTTATTTTTTATTTTTTTTCGTATTCGTGCCTCGTTCTGGTTGTCTATTAAAGGAAGGGTCGTTGGCTTCGTACCCGCCGGCTAGGTCTCACTTGACAAGCTTCAATTTCCAAGGAGGGATATTAACTACGAGTGACTTGCTTTCTTGCTTGTTCGAGCCTCTTTGTCAGCCATTGCGATGTAAATTATCAACATTTATTCACATCAGCGAGCGACCGGTATTGTTGATCAACTGCTGAAGTCATATATTTATCCACCACCACTACCACCTCACGATGACCGGCTAGAACCTTAAACCACAGTTTATATCCTCGGAGAAACCTGCTGAATAGCTTTAAGAGTCGACACCCTCGCTGAAATGCGATACTTAATGTTTAAATTGAATTTTTTTAAATGAAAAATATTCTTGAAGTTTTTATTTTAGTTTCAGTTTCAAGCTAATAGATTCATTTTAATATTTCCAATAAACATTGCCGTAATTTTAATTGACTGGAAAGAGTTTTCGGTTTGAAATTGCTAAAATAGCGGATTTTATCGCGATTTTTGGACATTTGTCATCACAATGTACATCGTTTTATTTGAAATATTTTCTAAATTAAAATATACTTTTCTGAAACTTTGAGTTATATTAGCTGATTTAAAGTTTAATTAATCTTAGTTGAAACAAATATTGCTTACTTTAAGAATAAAATATCGCAGAAATGCATTTTTAACACGGCAGTAGCTGTCTGCTTAATATGTTGACAGGTTTGACTGACAGACGGAAGTTTATCCAATTTTGTTCTACGGTGGCTATATCCGTAAAAATTACGAGAGAAATATAACATGAGCGTATTTTTTATATAATTTTTAACTACTTAGTCATTATTTCTCTTTTCTGATAATGTCGTGTATGTACGTCCGTATTTAGAAAAATAGAAGACTAGGCACATTTATGCACATACAAAAAAATCAAAATTCTTCAAAAAGGTCGATGAACTATGAGCATTTTTATTCATGATTAATCAATATAGTTTTTACTTAATAATAATATCGCTTAACCGGGACAAATTAAAACTCTATAAATTATTATAATTAAAATTTAAAAGATATAAACAATTATTGTACAAATTCCTTATTTATCGATGTTTTATCTTAAGACAACGGTGTCCATAATATAACTTATTCACAAAAGCAATTAAAAGTTTTTCTAAAAAAATCATTTCTTAATTTTATTGCATTTTCGTAACTGAGTGTCCTGTTTTAGAAAAAAGAAATTGATGATTTAAATTCTACAGGGAGATCTGCTTTTAATTATAAAATATTAAGCGGGTAAAAATTTAATTTCCCACAATTTCATAAAATTAAACAAGTGGGCGGGGAATAAGAGATGTAAAAAAATATTTCTATCAAGATTTTCTGAAAAAAAAAATTTTTTCTAATATAATTTCATTTATTTGCGTCCTGAAAGTTTCATTAGAAACCAACAATTATTTGATTTTTGCATGAATTTTCAAATCAATGTGTTTTTTTACCGCAAAAATTTATCATACTAACTTGTGGCCCTCCGGCTGATGAAAAAAAATATTTAACCAAAATCTCGAAAGTTCTAAATAGGATTAAAAATACATTCAAAAATCATTTCGTCGTTCCTCTTAATAATAACATATTTTTTTTTAATTAAGTTTGAGGCATTTTTCATCATATGCTAGTTTTTTTTGGGGGGGGGGGTGCGGGGGGATCAATGGTGGAGGTATTCTTTGTTATTTTACAATTGAAATCAAATTCACCCAAACTCTGACAATCAGACTTCAGAAATTACTTATGGAATCACATTATATATATATATATATGTTTTGAATTGGACAGAGTCCGACAATTTATTTAAATTTATTTAAACACTTATGATATGTGTAACGTCCTTCTTATAGATACAAGTATTTAAGCAAAGGCTCTGTTTATAATAAACAGTATTAAATAACATTTACCGGCCTGAATGCCCGAGAAATTTTCATAGAAAATTTTCGATCCCCGACAAGAATCGAACCTGTATCCTATACGGAAACGTCATTTCGCGTGACGTGCCTTAATCGTTCGGCCACAGAGAAGCGTCCGGTTACCCAGGTCAATTTTACTATGTTTAAACATATATATATATATATATATATATATATATATATATATATATATATATATATATATATATATATATATATATGTGTGTGTGTGTGTGTGTGTGTGTGTGTGTGTGTGTGTGTGTGTGTGTGTGTGTGTGTGTGTGTGTTTGTCTGGCTCATTAGGTTTGACTAGGTTTGCTCTACGTTTGTATCGAGCTCTTTAGTTAATTGTTTACTCGTATCGTTTTTTTTTCTTTGGTCCTTGAACCTGTATCTGTGCGATTATTTTCGACAGACTTTCATGTTCCTGGCTCTTTCTTTTTTAAAACCTTTTTTCCCTTCGAGATTGATTTGGCTATTGTTAAATCAAGAATTCGAAGGTTTTTCGACACGAGTATAGTTACCTATATATATATATATATATATATATATATATATATATATATATATATATATATATATATATATCTTCTTGACCTTCATACGTCGAAAAAGATGCATAGTTAAAAATAATAAATAAAACAATTATAATAAGTATATATAATAAGTATGAATGAGTATAAATTTTATGTATTTCTACTATGTTCGTGTACATATACGTATACATATTAAAAAGTTTAGACTAAAATCATTCTTCCTTACATTCATATCTCTCTCACACACAAACACACAGACATACATAAACACACACCATATATATATATATATATATATATATATATATATATATATATATATATATATAATTCATACATGTTTCATTAAATAATATTGGCAAGTGTTGTCTACTTATTTTATGTAAATACTTTTCATATCGTCTGATAAGCTTAATAACATTATCATTAAACGAAGAAAGAAAACCACAATATCGATACATATTTTTTAATCCAATCTAATCTTTCAGCTTGCATAAGCCATTATCAAACATGACAATTAGAGTACAATATATTAAGCAATACACGGACGAGAATTTGATGATAGTCTGTTTTTATTTACATGGATGATTTCCAAGCAACGATAATCACGTGCATATAAGACGCTGGAAGCGAAAATCGCACCGCAGCTCATGACGTCACACATGATCACGCGAGAGTGAATTCGAGAAGTATTAAGTATGGGAAGCCGTTGGTATAAACCAATGGCTTCTGTTACCAATTTTAGGCATTTAAGAATATTTGTGGAGATTTCGTAGTTTATTTTGTTCAGTTTAGGTTTCAACTGTTTTATGTATATAGCTTCAAGAATTTTTAGTTTTTGTTTATTGTTTTCATGTTTAAGTATAATAGTGTTTTCAACAAGGATTTTCCGGAATTGTGTATGTGGCCAGGCATGTTGTCTTAAATGCCTAAAAATGTTAGAGTTATCATTCAAATGTAGTGTCAATCGTCGTGAAAGCGAGTTTGTGGTGTGACCAACATAAATATTATTTAATTCGTTGGAGATACAATCTCCCAAAGGGCACTTGAATTTGTAAACTATGTTGGTTTTTTGCAAATCGCTAACCGGGGGAGAAGAACCATTGCGAATAATTGAGTTGGATATACTCGATTTAGTGTAGTATATGAGTAACTTAATTTTTTTGCTAGGATATGTTGTAGATATATTAATATTTACGAATTTTTTTAGTATATTTTCATCTTGTTTATAACTAGTATGCATTTGATTACGATATAGGAGATTAATATGTTTGAGATTAGTAGAAGCAGTATTATGTACTATTTGCTTAGTATTGAGATTTCTAAGAAAGCATCTTATTTGTTCATCAACTATATAGTTTGGAAAGCTATTATTAATAAGTGTGTTTTATATTCTTTAGTTCACTGTAAAAAATCTGTTTTGTGCATGAATTAGTTTCTGCACGATGTATTAGATTTTTTATAGTTGCTATTTTGTAGTAATATGGGCATTCGCTCTTGTAGTTAAGTGTACATGGATTTATGCTGGTATGTTTTTTGTATGGCGAAATAGTAAATATGATATTATTTGTGTTTATCAATATGTCAAGGAAGGGAATTCTATTTGTAGTATTGAGTTCATACGTGAATTTCAGGACAGAATTATTTTGGAACCGTTTTTGAAGTTGAAGTATTTCATCTGTATTTTTAACTAACATAAGGATATAATCAACGTATCTTAGGTAGATGGATGTTTTTTTAAATCTGTAAATATCTTATTTTCAAGGTTCGACATGTAGAACTTGCTAAATGTCGGACCCAGTACTGAACCCATAGAGATACTATCACGTTGTATATATATATTATTATTATGATCAAAGAAAGGGACTTCATTAGAACAAGCTAATAGTAGTTTCCGTAATATATTAGGATTAATTTTAAGTGGGGGTAAAGATGGGTTACTGTATATATTTCTTATAATTTCACTAACAGGGACATTGGTAAATAAGTTTTCAACATCGAGTCAAGCTATGATTTCGTTGTCGGGTTTTTCACTTTTTAGGATTTGGATTACTTCTAATGTTGACTTAACACTATATTTACTAGGAAGGTAGGGAGGAATGAGTTGGTTAATGGTTTTTGGTTTTTTAAACTTTATGTGATCATGGAGTATGTGGTCAAGTTTTTTGTTGTAATCCAATTTGTTTAGGATAACGTAAATGTTGGTCTTATCAGCTTTTTTTACAATTATGTCAGGGTGGTTGCGTAGTTCTTGTGCGGCAATTTTCACTTGTTTAGAAAGTATTTTTGAGGAGTTTCTGCTTTTATCATGCCGATCCTTGAATGCCTCGGCCCTAAGTAAGTCTTTAAATTCTGGTGGAGTTTCTATTAGTTGTTCATCCTGAAGTTTAACTATGTTTTGGTATATGGTCTGAATTTCTATTTTTTTTTAAATTCGATTGTACTTACGGTATATATAGCAGTAAGGTCCAAGGTTAAGTAATTCTTTTTGGTGCTTGGTTAGTTCATAGTTGGAAAGGTTAATGTATTTATCAGTTTTGTTGGGAAGAGTGATATTACCTGTGTATAATGTATTCAGTTTTTTATAATTTTAAACCGGTGTTGAGCTTCAGATTTGTTGGTAATTTCCGTGAGTCTATGCGTAATATATGTATGTATGTATATATATATATACACACACACACACACACACACACACACACACACACATATATATATATATATATATATATATATATATATATATATATATATCCGATGCGATGAGAACGAAAGTAATATATAAATTCCAACGTTCGCAGCGTTAATTCAAAAAAGAGCTCGATACAGGTAGTAGAACGATAATTATTTATTTATTATAATTTTATAATACAGACAAAACCATTTTACTCACAACAAAGATGCAACTTGGTTTCAGTGCATTTTAACTGCACATCTACGGGTGAGGGTAGAAAATGGTTATGAACGATCCTGTTTGTAGGCAAGCCCGGATGTAAAACGTCACTTCCTATTTTCCATTTTTTGAGAAGAAAATATACATACAAAATATACATAAAGTATCTGAGTGAAACAATAGTGGTTGTTGATAGCAGTTTGGTGTTGGGTGGACCGGGTAGTTAATGTTGATTGGTGTGTGGACATTTTTTCGTTAATAAACATCAGTCAAAGTTTAGGTACGTCAACTCACAAGCGTCCTAAGTTTGAGAGGTAGGGGAGGGAAGATCGAGATAGGGGATAATATTACATTTGAGTAGGTAAAAAGATTTTCGAGTTATCTTTTGTAATTATTGGGAGTGTTATTTTTTGTTTTTTCTATAAGATTTCTAAAGTTGGATTGCATTTCTTTATGTTGGGGTTATCACTATTTATTTTGTAATCGAAAGAACGTTTTTGGTGGATATATAATTATAAAAGGTTCATAGTTATGGAATTGGGAATTTAGCAAGATTGTAGTGTTAAATCCTTAGTATGTCTACAGAAAAAGGTAGTCTCATATCTTTGGTTTAATAATTGGGTATTATTCAAGAGTTCAATGATACATATTTTCTCCTGTAAACATAGGAAGCAAGGTTCGCTCAGTGAATTGCAGTTTCTGGCTTGTCTTAGGATTTTCCATTTAACTTTAGGTGTTTTTCCTTCTTCCTTGAGTTTCCAAAAATATTTCGAAAGTGATGTCATATTTCGTTTGGCTGTATTTGTAAAGGAGTTCAAGTGATTGTAATACCTATCCTTAAAAGGTCTGCTAGTAGACCCCACATACAGCTTAATATCTCCAGGGTTCCCATTTGATGAGATATAGGCCATATACACTATGGATTTGGTTAAGCATCTGTTTGATAATGGACATTGATCGGGGATTTTACAGTTGCATAATCTTTTTTCTTGGGGTGTATTAGAACTTGTATTTAGGTTTCGTTTATTATCACTATGCAGTTTCAGTATTCTATTGTTATGTGATCTAATAATTTTATCTAAGTTTCTAGAACAGCTGTAGCTAATTTTTAAGGTATTGCATTTGAAGATCTGGCTTAATTAACCTTTTTTTAGGGAAGTGCTTGTTAATTAGATTTAAGAATTTGTGCCCTAATCTGGTACGGACTAACTTGTTGAAGGGAGGTGTATACCAAATTATTCTCCTTCCTCTATTGTTTTTTTTAGAGTAACTACAGTTTTCTCTATATTCAATTTCGGAAGATCTGTAACCACTGTCCGTAAGGATTTTGTTATAGATAATTTTGTGTTTATCGAATATTTCCTTGCTAGAAGAGTGCTTGTTTATACGGCGTTCAACAGATGATGGAATATGTTTAATAACTGACGTTGGGTGATTGGAATTAGGGTTTATATAAATGGGGTTAGCATTATTCATTAAGAAGGGTTGGAAATTATTTAAGTGTAAGTTTAAGGTTACATCTAAGAAGTGTACTTGTTTTATATTAGAATTCATTTTCACCTTGAGGTGCAAAGATTTAAACACTCTATGTATCCATTTCCTCAACTTGTCGACTTTGCTACCGGTAGAATTATTCACTACCATCAAACCATCGTCTCTATAAATCCCTATATTATTAAGACTAATTTCATTGTGAACTGTGAGGTTGCATGTTGTGATATTGTTAAGTATATATAAATGTCTTTACTAGCACTAAGATAGATAGATAGATAGATAGATATTAACAGAAATAGATAATGTTGTAGCATACATACGGACGATAGTCCCCATTCACATAAATACAGTAGTAAATACTGTATGTTGGTCATTCGTCTGCAGCTGTGCGGGCATAGAGGTTCCCAGACTAGGATACGTCGAAGGGTAGAGTCTCCTCTTGGAAAACAGCTACACGACCCCGTTTTATGGCCGAGCCTACAGGCTCGGATACCCCACATTAAATTCGGCTTTGTGCAATATCTGAACACGTAGGGCGGTTGGTAAATATCCTGCAGTTGAAGATTCGTTGTGTAATCCACTTGACTCACTTCTAGCAATTGACTACTGGTTATACGCGCCGCTGGCGAATCTTATAGGCGTTGTTCTTGTCCTAAATATTATCGTTCATTACCAAACTTCGTTTGATTATTCTATCCAGTAACCTTCCCTAGGTTACAACAACTTACTTCGAGGATGGATAAATACTGGTTGTGTATATTTGAGTCTATAAATATTTACTGCTTTGGGATAGTTAAATACTGAACGTTTATATTTCAGTCTGTATGCATTTCCTTGGTTTGTGAACGGATAAATATTAGCCATATATATATATATATATATATATATATATATATATATATATATCGCACTTTTCGAAATAATATAACTGTCAATAAATTGCATATTCTTTTTAAAAACATCTTTCGGTCTACACTATATTTCGTTTTTGTGTTTACCTGTAAATATTACGCCCTGAAGATGACAATTTGAAATTGTCGAAAGTACTCGGCCCAAATATAAGGATCGCATTATTCAAGAAATTGATGGTAATTTAATGTTTTCATTAAGTCAAATTAGCGTCATTAATCATATTAATTTTGATAATTAACACTTTATATAATTACTTCTTTATGATATAATATATATACTTCCCAATTTAATACACACATATATATATATATATATATATATCAGTCTATATGCATTCAATTAATCTATAGATAGGTAAATATTCGTCAAATATATTTGAGGCTATAAGCATTTATTTGGTCCGTTGGTAGTTAAATATTTGTCGTTTATATTTGAGTCTGTAAGTATATACTTGGTTCAAGGATAGGTAAATATAGACCGTTAAGATACGAGTCTACTTTCTTGAATAAGTAGCTCATCCCTTTCAGAGGAGCCTTACTCTTCTGTATTAGATGCTGGGCAGGGTCTCCAACATAAGTTCATTTCGGGCGTTAACAAAAAAAATTAACGAATAAATAATGAAAAAAACTGTTTCAAGTTTTAAGGGACACAATCATTTATCAGTCATTAGACAATGTCGCTGGATAACGAAGATCTATACTAAATAATATAAATCACTTCCAACGTCTGCAACATCAAAATTGTGTATCACATGCATCTAGAAGAGGAAAATAAAGCTATAATCTCTATGTTGAATTTCCACACTACCAAAAACCAAAAGTTAGAAAGTGCGATAACATTTAACGAACTATTAGAAAGTGCGATAACATTTAACGAACTTGAGGAAAACTGTTTGAACAAAAATATTTTATAAATCTCAACTGCCAATAACACTAAGTTTACGGTAAATAAATATCGAATGCTTGCTGAAGGAAAATACTTATTTTACTATTACAATTACCATTTTAATGAAATATCTATAAAAGAAAGACTGCTACCTAAATACACATTATACATATATAAAAATATATGTATGTATGGATGAAGACGTATATACGTTTGTGCTGTTATGTACACACTCACGTGCATCGGTCTTAAAGGCGATTATAATGACTATCAAATGGAAAATCTGAATTGGTCAAGCAAATAGCCCGCGGTAGCTCGGAAAATGCTAGCTTTTATTGAAATGGACTATTGTCTGTTAGGATGAGAGGTAGACACCGGCAAGGTCATGCCTGGCCATTTATTGACGAAGTGCTCTCTTCGCCAAATTCTCCTAACGGTTTTGATCATAAGCAGTAATAATAGCATTTTCTGCTCGCTTCGGCTCTTCGGTGTTATTTGAGGCTGGATAAGACGCGGATCAAAGTAAAACGCGAGGCAGACAAGCGTGCAGTGAAGGAGAGAAAAGTAGAAGGTGAAAAAGGTGAAAGAAATGAACGAAATGGAGCCGACAATACATCAACGAGAAGTGGAAACTGAGGATCATCGAAATAGGACGAAGAAAAGCTGAAGATTGGTTGCCTTAGGAGACGAACATCTACCTGAACCCCATCATTTACAGACACTTCACAATATAACATCCGATTTGGTTTTCAATTCAAATTTAAAATCTTCATATACGAGGTGGCCCAATAAGTCCGCCGTAGTTATGATCGGAAATTTAAACCAAATCGTTGATGATATAATGTTTGATTTATGCAATTACGGATTTATTGCTAAACTTACGTATATATATATATATATATATATATATATATATATATATATATATATGTGTGTGTTTGTGTATTTAGGCAGCAGTCCATCTATCATGCACATTTCATTGAATACGACAGACAAGGGGCTTTGATTTAATTTTTTATACAATTTCTCATGGAAACTATTAATTTTTTAATTTTCGGATGATAAATTATATAAAAACTGTCCAATTGTTTTTTTTATCCGAGCGCTTTCGGCTATACATTTAGCCATTTTCAAGGTTGAAATACATTAACTATTAACAAGAAATAGTTTGTTGTATGAATGTTTTTATATAATGTTTTCATTTTCAACACACGGTCAAAATATTGTGTTCATATTCATAGTTGATATTATTTTAATTATAGACAGAATTAATTGGACAGATTTCATTGAAATTGTATAAAAAAGGTAAGACAAAGCACCTTGTCTGTCATATTCAATGTTATATATATATATATATATATATGTGTGTGTGTGTGTGTGTGAGAGAGAGAGTGCGCGCGTGTGTATATGTGTGCGTGTGTATGTATTCAAACATATATTCTTAAATATAACAGACAACGAATGTCTATTATGTTTGTTGATGAGCCATTCTAAGCTTCGTATACTTGCTTTAACTTCGGCAGATTACTATACGAAGCTTAGAACGGCTCATTATAGACATTAATTATCTGTTATATTTATATCTGAATAATGATCTGCTGCCCCAACATATTGAATTTATATATATATTGAAATTATTAGGAGAAATTGATAATTATATTTAATGATTCATCGAGTCTGAAACCTCTACAGAATGCAGAAAGCGCTGGACGGCCGTTTCGTCCTATATTTGGGACTCATTAGCAGTGTGCATCCACTACCGAGAATTGAAACCCTGACAGTTAGGTTGGGAAGCAAACACCATACCAACTTTTGCAACGGGCCTCGGTGACGAAGAGATAGCAAATCAGACTCAATATAGCGCCGCTCACTCACAAATTCCTTGGTGGAACTCTACTGAGATTCACTTTAACCATAGGACGGTGTCTCCCGGAGCCACGACTACTATCACCAAGCCGCTCACTCCAGAGCATTAGAAGCCGTTTCAAGCAATGATATACAATTTGAAATTATTAGGAGAAATTGATAATTATATTTAATGATTCATCGAGTCTGAAACCTCTACAGAATGCAGAAAGCACTGGACGGCCTCTTCGTCACCGAGGCCCGTTGGAACAGTTGGTATGGTGTTTGCTTCACAACCTAACTGTCAGGGTTTCAATTCTCGGTAGTGGATGCGCACTGCTGATGAGTCCCAAATATAGGACGAAACGGCCGTCCAGTGCTTTCTATATATATATAGTTAGGTAATGAAATGTTTGGTAATCTGTATGGACAATCCCAAGGAGGATTTAAACAATTTTATCATTTTGGTGTTATCGACTAAGATTTGTCTCATGTTCATATTATTTTGCTTATTTGTTATATGTTGAACTATATGTTCAACAAATTAAATTTTGACACATGACAAGTCAAACTACGCGGAAGTGTGGTGCATGTGTGACCAATGTAAGAATTTGATGTTGTTTGTTAGTGTTGGAGACACAATCTCCCAAAGGATATTTATTTATACACAGTGTAGACTTTTTAGCTGATTCATTATTTCTAGAAGGCACGATGGAGTAATGGATGACGGCTTGGATTGAGGAATCGGAGAATAGAGTTCGAATTTCAGTCGAATGCCTTACATTCACTTACTTGCTAATACCCTTGGGAAAGGCATGGATTCTCTTCTCCCACCAGCTATAGGTAAATAGCAGAAAAGCCCGGCTTCTATAGCCTTGGATGGCAACTGGTCTCTGAATACAAAACCTGCGGAGGGGCGTTTCCGGACCTTGTGGCACGTAGTGCACCAGGTCT
>OZ038483.1:29760065-29780065 GCA_964036315.1 Acanthosepion esculentum | reverse complement strand
ATATATATATATATATATATATATATGAAGAAATATAGTCTTAAAGTGTGCTATATTTATGGGATAAAGTGCTCAATATCAGATATAGAGCGTGTGTAAATATAAAAGTGAACATAGAAGTCAACACTTAGAGGCGACAGTCTGTTTCATGCTAGATGCAATCGTCAGGCAATCCTGACGATTGCATCTAGCATGAAACAGAGTGTCGCCTCTAAGTGTTGACTTCTATGTTCACTTTTATATTTAAATATATATATATATATGTGTGTGTGTGTGTGTGTGTGTGTGTGTGTGTGTGTGTGTGTGTGTGTGTGTGTGTGTGTGTGAGAATAAGGAAGAACACATTGTAAATGCCTATAAATTCATCATGTTTCGCTCTTATTAAAGCTTGATCAGAAAATGAAATATTGAGAAGAAAAGAAAGTTCTGGCATTTTGTGTGTTTGTTTTTCATTACTTAAGAAAACCTCACGTTTGTCTATCACAATTCTAGTTGTCTATGCAGGATTCGGCCGATAATATGTATATTTGTGCGTGTGTCTGCGTTTGAGTGTCTCGTAGGCATTTTCATATATAGCTCTCAGTTGTTCGTATGTTGATTGGGAACGTGAAACTGAAAGAATTTATAGTTACACCGGTTGTGGTTATAGAGAGGCAGATATTAGATTATTTAGGTATGGATTTTATAAACAATAGTGATGCAATGAAGTGTCTTTGACGTGTGTTTATATATGGCAATTTATCAGGACTCCCTCTAAGTATTTATTATTAAGTAGAAAATACTTAGAGGGATTCCTGATGTCAAGAATTTTTAGCACACTTGGAATTGTACCAAAAGCACTGAAATCCGGATTAGATGTATGAGAAATCAGAAAAGGAATTTCGAGTATGTGCGTGTGTGAATGCACACATGAGAGAGAGAAAGAGAGAGAGTTGTAAATATGGATTAAATCCGACAGAGAGACCAAAGTAAGAAGTACTAAAATCTCGTGTTTCGTGATTATTTAGCTTCACCGGAAAGATTAGAATCCAGATAATGTGGAGTTATGTTGCGAATTACAATTAAAAAATAGAAAATTGTATAACATAAGCATGAAAATTTAAAATCCGCACTATATCACTTTCTTATTTCTGCTGAAGCTAAATCAATAACATGATTATAACATAAATTTATTAACATTTTCCTATTTGTGGATAAAAGTAATCAATATCTGGGACACAACGTGTGTAAATATAAGAGAGTTCGCTGAATTTCAACACAAAGCACTCATGGTTCGGCTCCATCAAATCCTCCCATTGTAACGTCGATCAATTCTTCATTCTTCATGTCAAGGAATGTTTTCGACATTACTTGATGCTTTTTAATTCATTTTAATTTTGTACGTGTTCCCAAGGTAAGTAGATGACTTTACGCCGTCTCCTTTAAGACGATTTAAAATATAACCATTCGTACCTATCCAATAGCCATTAGGATAACACAATAAACTGTAAATATCTGACATTGGTACACATAATTCCTCATTGAATAACATATATAAAAAGTAGTGCTACCAACAAATACGCATGACCTGAAGATTTCGTCAGGCATCGAAGAGATTGACGCCACTTTTTGTTGGCCTCAGTGTTCACTCATTTAATATATATATATATATATATATATAAAGTGACAGTACTAGAGGGATAAGTATATAGATAGCCGCCAACAGACAAGGATGTGAACAAATTCTGATAGATAGATAGATAGATAGATAGATAGATAGATAGATAGATAGATGTGTGCTGTGATTATCAACTTATCTAAGCTCTCTTTTCTTTTCTCATTATGTGCCCTAAAAATTTCAACTGTCTCTTTCTGATGTTATATATGTGTATCGTAGTTCTAGTTTATCTTCGCGTGATTCGGGTGATAATGTGTATTCTTTTTTGTGTGAGAGATCGTGTACTAGGCATCTTCATCTATATTTGGTGGTTGTCTGTATGTTGATTTGAGGATGAAAGAATTTAGGTTACACCGATTATGATTGTGTATGCTTCTCTACAACTACAACCATTATAATTCTTACGTAATAATTTACTTTTAATTCATACAATTTTTGTTAAGGATCGACGGAAGAGTTTTGTTTAGAATATTTTGTTTGATATTTCAAACTACTTTCGGTGTTTTCGTTTAACCTTTGAATATAATTCATCCAATTTCTTTCAGCTTTCATGTGCATTATGAATTATTTTTTGTTGATAATGTTTTCACTATATTGATGAGTTGGCTTTTTGCGATAAATTTTGTAAAGTAGATTTTTCAATTATCAAATATATTTTGTGTTTGCTCTTAAATATGATTGAGTTTTATTGATGCTCCATTGTTCACCTTTGTGTGTATATAACATGCATCACTTCCCCATTAAAAAAATAAACATTATCAAGAAACTATCATACAACTTCCTTTTACGACCACTTACGAAGTATATACACACAATCCGAATGTTTCGCCATGGGTTCACCTACTGCACCAACATTAGCAGAATTTTACAGGTCAAACAGAGAAAACGAAACTTTTTTAAACAAAAATAAACCAGTAATCTAAATCCACTACATTGACGATATATTTATTTATATTTTATAACAACACAGACGAAATTTTAAAAAATGAGAGCAAACATCGAAAATATCTCCGTCCTTAATTTTACATACGAACTAATCATAAATGACAGTATTGATTCAAATGAGGAAAAATATAAAACAACCATGTATTAAAAAAAACAAATCAATGTAAATTCATGTCGACTTAAATACAACAGTGAATGCTCATACAGATGCAAGATAACAATCATCAATAATTTAATAAAGAGAGGACATTTAATATCCTCTACAGGCACAATATTTTTACCGAACTCAAAAACATAAAACAAACTTAAATTTACAAAAAAAGTTCCTAAGCAGAAAATTGATAAACACATTAAACTGACATTAGAAAAATCAAAATAAACAATAATAATGTAATAAAGACCATTAAACCACTCTACAGAAATCTACAATGTCCACAAAATAGACGAAAAAGTTATAAGAAACCAAGTGCATCCATAAATATCATCTACTGAAAAATACAAGCAAATTAAATTAATATTTCAAACACAGACCTTGGTTACACAACCATGATATTATCACACAGATTGACTTGCCATTTATCCTATAATACTTCAATTAAATAACATATCACCAAAACAAATTAAAAAAAACGACAAATCGTTACTGTTATGGTCCAAGTTCCTTGTACCACGGTGATGGTCCAAGGTAGAATCAATGAAGAATAACTCGAACACAGGAATGGAATAACACAGATATATTACAAACAGAAATATATACAAGAAAGTAGAAGTATTAGTAATGACTATCAGATTTGGTTAGAGTGAACTATGTTGTCGCGACAGGTATCACTATTCCAATGTCTTACAGTAATCGTCTGACTCTGTCTCTGACTGACTCTGACTGACTCTGACTGAGTATTTTACGTATATCCGATTGCATAAGGGAAACAGTATGTGACTTAATATGTTGTTTAATGGAGCATAAATACTTATAGAAAAATTATAGATAAACATACAGACATTAGACGCCCTAAAATCTTAGAATCATTACATATTAAAAGCAAAAGACCTCTTATTAATCGTATAGATTACAATATTTCTGGTAAGATATTACAATGTTTATAATATATTTAAATTTTATAACGTATTCTTCGATCTTTTGGCTTGTGTAGTGGAAATTTTTTTCACGCTGTCACATGATAAAAATCTTCGCCATGCACGTGATAACATCATCGCGTCTTTTGAATTTAAAAGGATTTTAACGTTTATTTAGTTTGTAAAATAGTAGCAACATGATTACGCTACAAGATAATTGGAAAATGTTTGTTTTAAAACATTTTGACTAAAAATATTGACCCTGAAGATGAACAATGATGCTCGAAAGAGCTAGGTCATCGTATGGACAATACTTATTTCGAAATCATTTTCAAATAAAAAGTCTCATTAGAGAATATGAGAAAATTCAAAAGAAAATATGCAAGACTATGTTGTCTTTAACATTCAATATATATATATATATATATATATATATATATAGAGAGAGAGAGAGAGAGAGAGAGAGAGAGAGAGAGAGAGAGATGAACAGACTTAAATACATTGATAGGGACAGACTTAGGAACATAGATAGATAGATAGATAGATAGATAGATAGATAGATAGATAGTGGGCAGATTTAGATAGATAGATAGATAGATAGATAGATAGATAGATAGATAGATAGATAGATAGATAGATAGATAGATAGATACTGAAACATAGAGATATATAAAGAGTCTAAGTGAGCGTGAGGGAAACTGAAGACAGAAGAATAAAAAGAAACTACCTCTCATTTTCACAAAAGTTTTTTTCTTTATTTAAAATGTTCCGGTTCAAAAGACGCTATGCCTTCTCTTGCTCTCAGTATGTCCTGTAAGGGGTCATTTCTGCAGGCCATCCGTTTTAGTCAATTGATCATCCAATACAAGTCCCAAGAACTACTCAACGAAGATGGTTAATGAATTATATTATTTTATGCATATATATATTGTGGATTCTAAGGATATTAACGATCCTACACATGAAGAGGTTAATACTGTTGTAGTCGAGAAAGCGTCCTCCCGGGAGTCTTCTCAATAAATCTGCGGCGACTGGACAGAGACTGCCTAAATGGACCTTGCCTCTCACCATCTAAATACGAAGTGAATGTGGATGGCTCGCTACTGTGTGCATAGCAAGGTGGTTCTGAGCTGTAAAAGTCTGAACTGCTAGAACTAAAGAATATAGCTCGTCTGAAAATTTCTCATGAAGATAGCGATAGAGTAGCGGTTGACTTGGCACGTTCCGAATGCGTGAAAGGGGTTGTATGGTGGAAAATAATTAATCACCAGTTGAACCAGATCTCTGTTAAATCAAATCCCTTCTTCATCTTAGGAAATTGTCTAGCAATCCCTGTCCTCAAAATTAGATATTACATAGCAGTTTTACTCTCTTTTCATTGGTTTTAACGATATTTTCCTGTCTTAATGCTTTGCTGAGTTTCTGGAAAACATCTTTCGCTATTCCTATGCGCCTTCTGATTCCCATCTCACATTTTTGGTTGTTTCACATGTTCAGTCCTTGACATTCTCAGCATCCTTCTGTAGAACCACCTTTCTGTTGCCCCAAGTCTCTTCTTCATCTGTGATGAGATTTTCCAGCACTCACTGTAGGAGTACCGATATTAAATAACAGTTCTATACTCTTTTCTTTGTATCTAATCAAATGTTACTGTGTCTTAATACTTAGCTTAGCTTCTGAAAGGCAACTTCCGCTATCCCAATGCCCCTTCGGAATTCGGTCTGTCATTTTTCACCTTCTGTTAAAACATTTTCTTGATATTTACATTTGTGTACTTGCATGATTTTGGAATCTCCAAAATTCAGTTCACATCTGGCCCTCTTGCTTTCAATATGCCCTGTCGGTGTCAAATTTTCCATACGTTCTTTCCACATCCTCGAAATAAATTTCAACCTTCTCCTTCTTATTCAAAGTTATAAACGTCCTTCTTATTTATATTTACTTTAAAACATTTTCGTTAGTCATATGTTAAGGTCATGTTATTCTCAGCATCCTACTGTTGAACCATATTTCTCATGCTTCGAGTTTCTTCTTCAATTGTGCTGATATTATCTACCATCTACTGTTATATAACAGCACCGATATTTCAGTATCCTTTTCTTTTTTTTCTAAAAAGATTTTCTTGTTTCTTAATACTTTGCTTAGCTTTTCTTTGTTTGTGTTTATCAATGCTTCATGATACTAATTCACCGAAAATCCTCCCCAATAAAACTTTCCGCCTGGTGCATACGATTCCTACTGTTCCCCTATAATTTCGAGAATGCCTACACCTACGTGTCTTTTTGAAGATTGAAGCCATAATTTTATGCAGTCAGTGTCACACTCTCAGTTATATCCAAACTCTCACGGAAGATTACTTTTAGAAATTTGGAACACACAAAATTTCTTCCCACATAACTTAATGGAAACATTATCTTCCATTGATTCCACATCAGTTTCCGAAAGATTTCATAGGAATATTATACATTTGCATAACAAGGACAGCTTGTATCTCGAGGATCTTCCAGTATAAAACATTGTCTTTTGACTGTCGTTTATTTTTTTATTGACCTTGTGCTGTACTTGAACCATGCAAATGTCGATAGACTCAAGTTTAGAACGGCTCCATGTTGTCAAGCGAATGAAGAATCTGCAGGAAGGTTATCTAAAATTCCACTTCGCCACCTCCTACACCAAACTACTTTCATCTGTGTGAAATGGCCAGACACATTCCAACAGGGAAATGGACAACAGATAGCGACTTAACGTTTTCCGTTTATAACTTTTGCGGTCCATATCGCTGCGAGCTGTTTTCTCTGGAGACGTTATCAACAATAATGTAATCTGACCGAGGAAGTTTCTTTCTCCACACTCATCTTGTCATCCTTTTTCATTAGCTTGCGTTATATATATATATATATATATATATATATATATATATATACCAGGTGTAACATCAAAATTGTCCAAATCGTGTAATAGCACAAATGTCCAATTGTTAGATTAAGCGTTGAACCGCTGTATCTTAGAAATAGTTAAAGATATCTTACCGGAATTTTCCGAGGTTTTTATAACGCTATGAAACTCTAATTTGAGGAATAAGAATGTATAATTACTCCCCAAGCTTAACAGAAGAATCGTAAAACGAAAATGACATGTTCATCATTAATTAATCATAGGTAAGGAGCGGAAGCACATGAAGGACTGAAATAAAGTTCAAATATATATATATATATATAAATATTACTTCAGGATCATTTTCCAACTTATTCAAGATGATCTTCGCCATCTCTAACCTTCTAACTTTCTGTCTAGGAGTAACAAGGTGACTCACTTTCGGACTGTCGTAACGGAAACTCTTCTTTCATGTATCAAACGTCTTATGCATTGAGTTGGATCTTTTCTAGTTGATCTCTTTAGCTCTACGTTGAATTGATGATCCCTCTTTCTGTTGTGACCTACTGATCCAATTTTCCTCTCTACTGTTCCCTTTTTTAACTTTTTCACCGTTCTTTGGATGGTTTTTGAATGAATTTGAAGATGGAAGCCAGTGTATGAATTTTTGTGCCATTACTGAAGTCCAGAGTGATCTTTTCCTCTCACCATTGCTCAGTTGTGAAGACAGTGGTGCTCACACAAAATGATTTTAACACGTTCTCTTTCTAGCTGAATAACTCAAAAGGTTTTTCAGTGATTCTTACGACAAATTGTGTCAAGACTGCTAAACCTCTCATCTAAAAACCTGGAAAATGAATTATTTTGGTGTTTTATAGATATTAAACATCATTATATATATATATATATATATATATATATATATATATATATATATATATATATAAGATATCGCACATTGAATGCCGGTGTTAATAAAAAAGTGCTCGATGTAATATAACAGAGCTATTAAGTAAACCTCTTGGATATTTCGTTTCTATCATCATCGTATGCCTTTAGGCAGTGTAACATTCATGAATAGTCTAGCTCTCACCAAACATTTCTGGCAATTAAAAAATGGTAATAATATATATCCATTATCACGTGGGATATTTTAGTTAAATGCAAATCTTACAATCGGAAAGGTGATATATGCAATTTATGCTTTATAGAAATATTAACTTAGAACACTTAAATAAACCTAATTTATTAAATAAAGAAATGAATTGATGGTTACATGTAGGCATAAAAATAAATACCTGTTGAAATACGTTGACCCAGATTAATTTCTACTGTAGATTATAACTTTTCTTTTATTTCTGTTTACTTATATATGTCGGACATATGTTTTTTGTATAGTTTTAGGTCCGTTTATTTTAATACATATTTTTTAAATACCATTAATACCCTTTTATTTTAAATATAAGATGCAAATATAAATCCCGTCTATTTTAAATATTTTTTAAATCCAGTAAACCCCGTATAATCCCCTATTGCACCAGCATTGCGTTAACTAGATACTTTTATTCAAATTTAAATTTAATTATGTAATATATATATATATATATATATATATGAGGGTTTAAAAATTGAGATATAAATTAAATATATCTATTAAGACAATAAAAATAAAGACGAAAGGAAAACTTTTCTTTACCAAAGCGTTTCGTCAAACACAACTTCGATCTCAAGAATGCTACACCTAATAGAGGAGAAAATAACTTTAATTTGACGAATAATTCTTGAGAGTACAATTATCGATTCTTTTTAAATGTTAACTTAGGCCTTGGAACTTTTTTTCAAATATCTTCTTTCATGAGGGAAATACTTCTATCTCGAGCTAAAATATGACCATAGGATTTTTTTTAGAAATAAAAAGAACCGCTAAGCTTAAGACCTTTAAATGTTTAAAATAAATAAATAAATAAATTGTCAAAATAAAATAAATCTTTGAAAACAACATTTTACTCACATTCGTTGAATAAATAAAGAATTAGAATTAAATAAAGTTTAATAAAGGCTGGCCACTCGTATCCGCGGATGCCCGTCTACTAAGACGACTAGTCAATCTCTGCTCAGGTACATTTTTGTTTGTTCAACAAAAGTAGTTTAAACTGCAACTCTGTCTAGCGAACCGTAATTACAATTTACGGGTGAGAACGCCTTATCTCGGCATGATCAACAATCTAAACGAGGCCAGCTTAAACACCAAGTGAGTTGCGAGCACAACTATCGACAGCTCCCAAGGAGTTCCATGTTATGATTTTCGGGCAATTTCCAAAGAGATCTCCTGCACTGGTAACATCAAATAATCACCTTTTGTCTATAATCATATTGTCCTTTTACAAATATATATATATATATATATATATATATATATATATATATATATATATATATATATATATATATATATAATTTTGCATAATTTTATATATCAACAAGCAGTATTTAGAAAATTATGACAAACTAGAAAATTTCTTGAGGCAACATGAAAAAAAAACAGTCCAATGAAATCATAACGGATGAATCACACCTCAAGAAAGTTTCCAGGTTGTCATATACATATATATATATATATATATATATATATATATATATATATATATATATATATATATATATACATATATCTTGAAGCAATCGGACATCTAGCCACACTAAGGAGCTGTGATACAGCGAAACAGTCTGTCTGTGGATGACTACATATATATATATATATATAAATATATATATGTGTGTGTGTGTGTGTGTGTGTGTGTGTGTGTGTGTGTGTGTGTGTGTGTGTGAAGAAGACAAAATTATTGAGAAAAGGTATATGGTTTTGTATATCTTTTCATGCCTGTGTGATGGGAATAGGTTAAAAGATACCCCCTTATACATCTAGCGTTCCCGCATTTATTTCTAATGTCATTTTTTGTGGGGGGGGTCTAGAATCTCTTTTTCTCTGACATCCAATCAATATTCACAAATCTTGTTATAGAACCGCACAAGGTCAGATTGGCCGACCCATAGATGGGCGACAATTATTATTAAAGCATCCATTCCATTCGACTAAATATTTATCAAGAAGACCTGCTTTGCACTTCTCGGAACTTAGCTTCATTAGGACTGATTTAAATACATACGGAAATCTATTAACCTATGTCCGCAACATACTTGAGGAAAGTACTCATCCACATGCCAAAAACTATTAAAAAATTGTCTTTCACCACACAGTGAACCAACTTTTTCAAAAGATGACCTAGCAATGGATTCAATATAGTCTTTCCACTTCATGTCAGCCGAAAAAGTTACCCCGCCACGAGTGACTCTCCTAGAGGTTAGTATCAGCCATACTGATTACAGGCAGAAAAAGGTCACTCATATATATATATATATATATATATACATATATATATATATATATAAAATATGGTCATCTACATACAGGCCTGTTTCGCTGTATCACAGCTCATCAGTGTGGTTAGACCTCCGGTTACTTCAATCCCGGTTCGAAACGCTACTGATTTGGCATCAGTCGGAGATCCTACTCCTAAGCAATCGGCGCAGACCAGAAAGGAAGGGAAATTAAAACGTATTGTATAAGAATGTAAACAAGCACCAGCGGCCAGAATGCTCAATTCATTAATGAAGAGCGTTGCGTTAATAGTGGTGTCTGCAACTGTTTTGGAATTACCTTCCTCCCAACAGTGCTCGATCGAATAGATGAGAGCTTTATATATATATATATATATATATATATATATATATATATATATTGAACAATAAAAAATATTAAAAAATTAAAATCTTCAGCACACTGGGTTGTGTATTAATATTCCTTCGTTTTTATTATTATTTCATTTAGATTCCTCGACTAGTTCCGGCCAAATGGCCATCATCAGGAGAAAAATAATTTTCTGCTTGCAGGTAGCAGTGAACTACAGAAATGAATGTCTTGATGGAGAAAATTAACTTTTGTCTGTAGTTTTCATTTGTTTGTTTTTTCGTTTTTTTATTTTTATCATGACTTTTGGTCAGACCTTGTGTTGGTCAAACAGTCTCTTTTAAGTTGTTATTTGAGATAAGAGCTGGATGGATTCATGCTGCTTTGAATTCCCTTGGTCATTTTGACAGTTTTATTGGTTCCTGAAAAGGGGATGTGTCTCTGTTAAGTGTGTGTGTGTCATTTGGTTCTTAGGGAGTGAGTGAGTATGATGTGTGTAAGCGTGTATATTACTATAGGTGTGTGTTATCATTTGGCTCATTAGGGAGTATGATGTGTGTAAGTGTGTATTTACGTGTGGGTGTGTGTATAAGTATGAGGGCTCAACACCTCTGTAAGCATATCTGTCTTGTGTGGGTGAGAAATGTGGGTAGGTTTGAATTGTAGGGTTATATATTAATACTATCTATGTTGTTAAATTTATGGTTAAGCCCGGCTGGATAATGCATTTTTAAACGTTGTATGCACTTATTTTAATGGAACTGTAAAATCTTTCTAATGTTATCTGCTCTGGACTTTTCTATTCTCTCAATTATAGTGAATTTGGCATGGGTTTTAAAATCTTGTTTTTCTAGGCGGAAATGTTGTTCTACAGGTAATAATCTTTCATGGGGAGTCGACTTAATTCGATTGCGATAATTATTAATTCTGTAGTGAAAGGGTCATTCAGATTTTCCTACATATTGTTTCTGGCATAGTGTGCATTCTAGGGGGTAAATTATGTTATGACTTCTACAGTTAGAGTCATGGTAGATTTTGAAAGTAGATTTAGTGACTGAGCTAGTGAATGAATTCGTGTGTTTAATGGAGTTGCAGCATAAGCTTCTTGTGTTGTTACATGGTTGGGAAAATCCTGTTGTTTTTGTTGTTTGTTTATTACGGATTACCTTGTCCCTTGAAATGTGGTTGCTACCTATGATTTCTTTTAGATTCTTAGGTCTACGATATGATAAAAGACAGGGTTACTCAAACAATCTTTTAGGTCTGGTTTGAGATGTAGTATTTCCAGCGACTTTTGATTATTTGAGATAGTGGAGGCAGAGTGGATTTGAAAGTGGTTACTAGAGAGATGCGGCTGGGTTTATTTTTAATCTTGTACATTAGGGTGCCTTCTCTAGGTGTGGAAATTGCTTTATTTATTTGTTCCCTGATTAGGTGTTGTTTATAGCCCCGTGTTGTGAATTGATGCTCCAGATTTTCAATGTGTTTATTTAGTTCTTCATTGTTGGAACATATCCTTCTGATTCTAAGTGCTGGTGAATAGGGAAGGTTCTCTTTGAGGTGTTTAGGGTTGGAAGACTTAAAGTGTAGATAGTTGTGGGTGTCGGTGATTTTAGTGTGTAGTGTCGTTTGTAGTTTCCCGTTTTCATCTATGTCAATGCCGGTGTCTAAAAATGTTACCGATCTTGTGGATTTTTCATAGTCAAACTTAACTGAGTTGGGCACTGTGTTTAGGGTCATGAAGAATTGGGTGAGTTTGTCGTCACTGCCCGTGTATACAATGAATATATCATCGATATATCTTGCATGGAATACGCAGTCGCTACCGATGAGGAGATAGATGTGGATCTCCTCAAATTTTCCCATGAATATTGTAACATATGATGGGACTGCAATGGTGCCCGTGGCACAGCCTCTTACTTGCAGGTAGTGTGCTCCATTGAAGTTGAAAGTATTCAATGTAAGAATATGTCCATAAGTTATATGATAACTTCTGGGGGGGATCTTTTTTTCTTCTTTTAGTAAGTGCTTCCTGAAGGGTGGTTAGCCCTTCGATGTGTTTAATATTTGAATAGAGTGATCTTACGTCCATAGTCACTAGAATAGCATTCTCTGGAACTGTTTGTGTGTGATTAATTTTGTTAAGTAGATCTGATGTGTCTCTGATGTAGGATTTTACTTCCTTAGCTAGGGGTTATATGTAATGGTCTACGTATTTGGAAATTTTGGTCGTGTGGCAGTTGAATGATGAAATGACCGGCCTTCCTGGGTTGTTGCTTTTGCGTATTTTAGGAAGGAGATTGAAGCGAGCAGGTGTGATGTTTGTGGGTGTAAGTGTTGTGCATGTTTCCTTGTCGATTAGATTGTTGCGAAGCATTATGTTTAGTGAGCTAGTTAATTATTTTTGGTATTCGGGAAGAGGATCTGTTAGTAAGCTTTTATAGGTTTCTTTGTCGTTTAGCTGATTGTTGGCCTCTTTCATGTATTCTTTGATTCCCCAGATCACTGTGGCACCCCCTTTGTCAGCCTGTGTTATGATTAGATCATCTCTATGTGTCAGCGTGTCAAGGGCTATACGTTCCCCTTCAGTAATATTATTACGTTGCAGCTTACGTGCTATTGTTTTCTTTGTCATTTGCTATGGCTGTTTCAAATGTCTGTATAGTAATGTCTGTGTTTTGTGGGATGTATGTAGTATCCTTCTCTTTTAATGTACCAAGTATGGAAGGTGTGTGACCATTGTCCCCATAGTGGGCTTTTAGCCGTATTCTTCTGAAGAATGATTTCAGGTCCTTTGCCAAGGTGTCTTTATCAAATCTTGGGGGACTAGGGCAAAAGCTTAGTCCTTTATTTAATAAGCTGAATTTATATATATATATATATATATATATATATATATATATATATGCGCAGGCCGATAGACAATATACACTGTTTAATAAATAAAAATGGGACTCCTATTTCAAATACGGAGTATCCTCTATAGTAGCATCTGCAGTAATAAAATGCCAGATTAAAAATAAATCCGTTAACTCTTTTAAAAAAACTATGCGTACCAACCCCTTTCCACAAAAAATAGACATAGTAGGCATTCATTGTCTGTTATATTTAATAATATATGTTTAAATAATGATCTGCTGCCCCAATATATATATATATATATATATATATATATATATATATATATATATATATATATACATACATATATATATATATATATATACATACATATATATATATATATATCTTCTGGACATATTATGTCTATTTGTTTTTATTTTAATCCTCTCAAATTCACAGATCAATTTCTTAGTGTCGTTATTAAACTGGTTAAGGAAGAAGCCGTAGTTTTTGTCATTTCATTTATTTTCTCAAGTGCTTTCAATCTCATCCAAGTTCATCTTCAAGGGTGAATTCCTAAGGAAAAAAATTAATGTAATTGACTGTAGTGATTTTTTTTTTTTTGTAAATGCGCATGAACGCGGGCTGTTATAATTATAAACACATATGAACGCGCTCCGTTATAGACAATTTAAAAATTAACATTTAGAAATATGCATTTAATGGAGGTAACTCAATTGACATATATTATAATTAATGTTTTAAATACACAACCTGCAATATATCTTTTTTAGATTAAAATTTTTTTTTTTTATAATTTGGATATCCCATAAAATTGCTTTTAAAACATTTCAAAACATTGTTGCTTAATCTTATTTAGTGTTGCTTGTATTTTTTACATAGAGCGCTTCAAGAATTTGAAGTTTTGTTGTTTTTTATTTTCATGGTGGAGTATACTTGTATTGCAAATTAATATTTCTCTAAAACGTGAATGTGGACAGGAATGTTCCTTTAAATGTTGTGCTATGGAATTTGAATCTGCCATGTGTAAGGTAAGCTTCCTTGATAATGTTTTTTGCCGTGAAACCAACATGTGCATTTACTTTTTTGTCGTTGATACTATTTCCCAAAAGACATTTAAATTCATATAAACGTTGGTCTTTCGTAAAATATTAGTTGACGAAGAAGAGTTATCGCAGATGATTAAGTTAGTTGCATTAAATTTTAGAGTAGTATATAATTAGTTTTCTTTTTTAATGGGATCAGTACTCATGAGCTTTTTTTATAATTGTGTATCTGCGTAGTAACCCCTCTTTTATATAATCTCATTAAAAACGACTGACTAGCAACTGCGGTTAAGTTTTATTATTTAATTTTTCATGTGTTCTTATAATTTTCTTCTTTTCTAATACAACATTCCTAACAAGAAGACTCACGTTACATCTCTCCGATCATAGCTCAATTATTTAAATACACATAGAGACCTACCAAAATCTACCCGCAACATACTCATTTATAATACAAATATAATAGCCCCATCCACATACAAAAAAGGGTAAAAATAATGGAAGCATTATAATAAAAAACAACAAAGCCACCAATAAATGATATCAACTATAAACACTGCCACAATGTGCTGACCGTATTTGGAAAATAAAGCATTCCTATAACTCTAGATACATACAAAAAAACAATCCATACATTCAGTTAAAAGCAAAAATAAAATCATTCTTAACAACGGCTAAATGTATAGCCGAAAGCGCTCGGACATATAAAGCATTTGGACAAATTCTACATAATTTATGTCCAGAAAAGAATAAAATTATCACAGAATAAAAATTAAATAATATACTTAACCGCAGTACTTTGTCAGTAGTTTTTAATGAGACTTAATAAGGCGCGGTGGAGTAATGGATAGTGGCTTGGGTTGAGGAATCGGAGAGACGAGTTCGAATTCTAGTCGAATCCATTACAATCACTTACGTGCTAATAAACTTGGGAAAGGTGTTAATCCTCATCTTCTCCCCCCAGCTATGGGTAAATAGCAAGACAGACTGGGTTCTATAGCCTTGGATGGCAACTGGTCTGTAAATTCAAAACGTGCGGCGGGTCGTTTGGGGACATTGTGGCACGTAGTGCACCACGTTTCTGTATTCGACCCTTCAAAAAGGTGTGGATGGTTCTGCACAAAACCTTTACCACTATAATCAAATCTCATGTGCTGGTGTCGGGCTATCAGTCCCTAGGAACTGATCTGCTTGACCCTCATACGTCTAATTCGACGGGAGAGGTGAGTATATATATATATATATATATATATATATATATATATATATATATATTTAAAAAAAACAGTGTAACCCGGATATAAGAGACCCGAATATAAGAGACCCGGATATAATAGAAACCCGGATATAAGAGAGATTTTCTCTAGTCCCAAATTAGAGCCATACTTACCTAAACAAAATAGACCAAATCCGGATATAAGAGAAACCCGGATATAAGATACTTCTTCTCCGGTCCCGACAACTCTCTTATATCCGGGTTACACTGTGTATATATATATATATAGATGACAATATATATATATATATATATATATAGAGAGAGAGAGAGAGAGAGAGAGAGTGAGGGAGAGTATATTATGATAATATTAACACAATAAGATTGAAAAGATATTGAGTGATGAGAATATTCTGTTGGAAATTATAAAAAAAATAAAACGGATAATAGAACAATCGAAACAGAATGTAAAAAATTTAGCGGGATAAAAACAAAAAAAAAACTGTTCCTAAGAATGCCACAAAAAGAGACGAGAGAAAAGCTAAATGCGTTTAAAGAAAACAAATCGCCGGCGTGGGAGGGTGACCACCAAGAATACTGATGATTTTTATTTTTTTTTTACAGCTTATCAACCATTTGTGGGTTACTTAAAGCCAGGACATATTTTGGTCGGTAAGAATAATTCCTTTTCTTTCTTCTTGCAGTGAATATTGCATAAATAATTCTTTTAGAGATAATGATTTTTTTCCAGATACTATTATTTTACAAATAGCTAAGAGAAGACGATATGGGCCTAAACATTTCACAAGAATATTTCCGCATTTCCCACCCTACAGCCTCTTTCCCCACAGACGCAATGTCGCAAGCCACTTCCTTGGTAAATGTTCAAACGGGATCCATTCTGTAGGGTCACCAGCTCAGACTTTAACAGCCAAGATTCTCCTTATAACGTCCACAGGGTTCATTCACACTAATTCTCTACGTATTCCTTTGGTAAAAAGAACTTTCCAATCTGGAAAATTCTTCCCAAGAACTACTACTTTATGGAACTGACTTCTGCAATGATGCTTCTTAACCTATACGTGTTTAATTTCAATCGTTATCTAAACGCCGCTAAACACTTATTACTTACGTTCATACCACGCACCATATTTACTAAACCTCTACTTTGAGTGGCTCTTGGGTCTTGCGTTGGGTGAACTTTAGTAAATAAATAAAAAACTTACCGCATTGATGAACGTCATATATATATATATATATATATATATATATATATAGAGAGAGAGAGAGAGAGAGAGAGAGAGAGACATTGAGGAAAATATATGACATAGAGTAAAAGGTTAACGTGTGACGCGTTTCGTCCTGCAGGACTAAATTTGTTATGCTGGTACGACGACACATGCGCACGAACGAGCGATGCTCGTGATTTTAGATTTTTTTTTTTTAATATCTAGCCGGAGGGCACATATTTTCTATGTAATTTCTCCGACCTTTAGGCCGGTATATGTTGTTAATACTGTTTATTACAAACACAGGATTTACTTACAGGATTTATTTGTATCTATAAAAATAACATATAAAAAGAAAATATATTAAAATATACATGGCGCGATAGATAAATTATCGTCTAAATTACGTTAAAATGAAAATAATACTGACATCCCATTTAAACAAAAATATTTACTAAAATTACACAAAAATATCATGAAATACTAAAGGGTAAATCTATTCAATAAAATCGCAATCGGTCTCAACCACGGCCTCCAGATATCTTCGGAATCTTCTCTCAACTCTTCTGGACAGTCTTCTTGTTTAAGTTGGTGAATACTGCCATAGCCCTTGCTTTCAGTTCATCTTCGGTGTTACAAGGAATTTTGTTGGTCTCTTACTCCACTGTACCCTACATATAATAATCAAGAGGGTTGCAATCTGGAGAGTTAGATGGCCAGAAGTAAGGGGTGATGTGGACAGTGAAATTGTCTAACAGCCATGCCTGTGTTCTCCTGCTTGTGTTGCAGCTACCCTCTTCAGCCAGGGCAGCACTACCTCATCAAGTCACTTTATGTAGACCTCTTGAGTCTGAGACCCATACCCACAAATTCGGAAGTGCTTTTCTTTCAAAACGTTCAGAGTGACTTTTCCGAGCTGCCGAACCTTCGTAATCGCCATTAGACTCATCCAACTATTCCCGAATCCTCTACACTCTCCTCAGCTAGACACCCAAACACTCTGAAATGTTCGTATTGGAGCTTCCGGCGCGAATGCCAAGCAGTACAGCATACCGTTTCCAATTTTCTGGCGGAGGGAATTTCGTCTTTGTGCTCTTTTTCTCACAGACGGTGCCCAACTGACCCTACTGTACCATGCAGTCGACAAAATCAAAAACAAACACAGCGCATGCGTGACAATTTACCCATCGCACCCTCTCTCTCTCTCTCTCTCTCTCTCTCTCTCTCTATCTATATATATATATATATATATATATATATATATATATATATATATATATATATATATATATATATATAGGGAAAACAGTGAGTAGCCTACATAATTAATTTGAATGAACAGATGACAGAAAAAGGCCAAAGAAGGATAGTAAAGTGTGAATAGTTATTTATTACAGTAAAAACAGGAGTTTGTAGAGAGTCGCGATCTTTCAAATTCTGAAAGGACATGGCACATCAGAGAAAAATATAGAAACAGATTATACATACTACATTGTCTCTCGCGTAAAAATGAAAGTTATATTTAAGTAATTTTTTTTTTATTGTAATGGTTTTATTTCCTCTGTACTCTAGGATTCATTTATATTTAAATCTGCAGTCGCATTTAACTTTTAGATTTTTTTTACCATAAGTAGTGGAGAACAGACTACGTAACCGATAAATATATAAATTAAAATTATTTTATCATTCTTTTATTTATTTCATATTATAGAATAAATTTGGCAGAACGATGATGAACCTAATTTTTGTGCTAGGATCTGTTGCAGATATGTTAGTATTTACTATTTTGTTAGTATATTTTCATCTTGTTTATGAATTAGTATGCATTTGACTACGATAAAAGAGATCTATATTAAAAGAATATTAAAACTGATCTACAAAAAGAGCTCAATGTATTTGTTATAACAACATATAAATTACACCGAATATAAATCCTAAATTACCTCATTTGAAAAGCTATTTCGGCTCACAAGACTTGTAGGCTTTATCAACTCAGAGAGTTAAAGAAATACATTTTGTTTCTTCTTTATAAACTCTTTAGTTTACATTTTTTAAAAGCGTGTATATATTTTAGGGACATTCTGTATATATATATATATATATATATATATATATATATATATATATATATATATATATATGAGAGAGAGAGATACGGGTGCGATAGATGAATTCTCGTCCAAATGAACGTAAAGATGAAAGTAATTCAGACATCTCATTTTAACAGAAAATAATTTACTTTGCATCCATGCACTTGGGGAGAAAAGGTATGAATCTAGTTCTCACTACGAATATATATATATATATATATATATATATATATATATATATATATATATATATATATATAAAATATCTCTGACAATATATCTCGTCTTCGGCATGTCACAATGGCTGACAGAGAGAGAGTGGACGAGTGAGAACTTGGATAAACCACTCTCCCATATGTTCCCATTCTCCCACTCTTAGCTTTTTCTCTCTCTTCTTTCTCCCTGACATTTTATATTTGTTACTTCATCTCCTCCTCTTCCTCCTTCCATTCCTTTTTCTCTTTATTTATCCAATTTCTAAGTATTCCTCAGTCTATATATTTATCTCTCATTCACTCTCCCATCTCTCCAAGATGCGAGATGCCTTTTGCTTTTTCATACACATTTGCTTCCAGCTATTTCTTCAAAAAGATGACGCCGACAACTTTTAATTTCGTCTACAAATTGCGTAGATTGCTTTTCTTTCCTTGTCTTTTTTTAATTTTTCTTTTCTTTTTTTTTTTCCTTGTGGTCTTTTAAAACTTCTCACTTAGTCTTTCTTTCTATCAGTCTCTCTATCTTTTGCATATTTCCACTATCGCTCTGAGGTGTTTTCGTTCGAGACAATAATAGAATTTTATCTACAAAATGCTTTTATTGTTTGTTCGTTTCTCGTCGGCCTCGTTTCTCGTCAACCTTATCATAGACTATTGCTTACCTTATTCCTGTTATCAAAGTTCTGCTTTATCTCAGTTTCCCTCATCTGACCCCCTTCTCTCTCTCTCTCTCTCTCTCTCTCTCTCTCTCTCTCTCTCTCTCTCTCTTTCTCTCTTTCTTTGTGTCTCTTTTTCTTTGTCACTCATATTTTATTTCTCTCATATTTTCTTTATTTTTATCTCTCTGGTTTGCTTTTTCTTAATTCCTCCATTTTCTGTTATATCTTTTTCGCTTGCTTTCTCCTTTTCTTTCTTGATTTTCTCTATCTTTCTCTCTTTACTTCTCACGCTTCCTTTTATTTTTATCGCTTTCTAAATTTACTCTTCGTTTTTTTTGTTTTTTTTCCTTCCCTCTCTTTCGTTCTTCCTTTTTCTTTCTCT
>OZ038483.1:29745293-29755293 GCA_964036315.1 Acanthosepion esculentum | reverse complement strand
ATCCTATGGGTATCGATTTATTTAGTGTTATTTGCTAAAATAAAAATATCGTCTACGTAGCGGACATATATTATAGGTTTACAGACTTGATTAAATATCATATTTTCTACATGGGACATGTAATAATTGGAAAAACATGGACCGAGTGGATTTCCCATTCTAACACCATTAGTTTGGGTGTAAATGTTGCCATATTTTTATGGTCATAAAATGGAACTTTGGTTGTGCATGCGTGTTGTAATTTTTTGTGTATAAAAATGGATGACGGAAGGATAGAATTATTAGTATTCACAGAATTGAGGATAATGTCAATGGTTTGATCGACGAGAACGTTTGTAAATAAGTTTTCGACGTCAAGTGACGCTATGATACCTTGGTTTGTCTTAGTAGTTTTTAAAATTTAGAGGAATTCGTGGGTGGATGTGATGCTGTAATTGGTGGCTAGGTATGGAATGATGATGTTGTTCAAGAATTTTGATAGCTCGCAGATAGGTGTTGGGATCTGGAAAATGATTGGTCGTAGCAGGTATCCTGGTTTATGGGTTTTTATATTTCCATATAAATATCCAGGTTGGTAGTCTCCAATGATTTTTTGGATTTTCAAGGAACCGACTTCCACGTTGTGGGCTGTTATTTGTTTGTTGACGGACCTTTTTAGGGTCTCCGTGAGGTTTCTATTAAGTTTGGTGAATTTAGTTTGGTCATCGATAATGTTTTGTAATTTTTCGTGGTAATCGGCTTTATCCAAAATTGCGTATGTATTAGCTTTGTCAGCTCGTCTGATGACAATGTTAGGGTTGGTTTTAGCTTTGTTGTTAAGATATTATTGTGGTTGTTGCCAGGGGAGCGGTTTTTGAAGCCTTCGGTTTGAGGTCTCTCAGGTCTGTGTGAACTATGTCTCCTCGCACCTCAAAAAAGCTCACGCTCACGCTCTGGATATTCTCTTCGATCAATGATTCCCTTGATCCGAATCAAATCTCCAGCCCCCCCCCAAAAAAAACGCCACATCATAGCAGGCCCACCACCATGCTTAACTGATGGAACCACACATTCATAATTCAGTCTTTTTTATGGCTTTCTTCTCACATACACTCTCCTGATACTATCAAAATTTCCAAATTTGGAGTCGTCTGTCCTAAATAGGCTTTGCTAAATTATTAATATTTTCTATGAGAAACATGACGCTTCACCATTAACCCATCAGTAAACATTTTGATATGACCAACATTTATAAATATTAACTCAGCACTGACTAATACTGTAAACAAAACATATGTAGCTGTCTCTCTTTGGATAAAAAATATTGTACCATTACGACTGAATTTTCATAGGTTTTTCATACTTATTTTTTAAATTTGAAGTAACTGAAATTTTATTAAAAGAAGGCTACTCTGAAAGACAAATTGCTAAGAAGTTGAAGATTTCTGAACATTGGGATACAATATTCGTTACAAAGGCAGTTAGAAAAAGACGAAAATATTGACACAAAAAGAGTTGGAACCACAAAAGTGACAACTGCTACTAAAGATAAACACTTGATTAATGAGAGCAAAATAAATAGAAGGAAAACTGCCCAGAGTTGACAGCTGAACTTAATTCCTCGCGACAACAACCAGTGTCGCTCTCAATTATGAAAAGTCGACTTAGATCAGCGGCACTCGGTGGGGTGCATAGCCACCAAGAAACCCTTTTACGGAAGGTGAATAAGGGGGAAAGATTGTTATGGGCAAAAAAAAAGCATAAGAATTTGAATTTGATCGAGTGGCAAAATGTATCGTGGACAGTTGATTCCAAATTTAAAGTCTTTGTTAGTAAGAGGAGAACGTATGTGAGAAGAAAGACTGATGAATGTGTGGTTCAAACAATTAGGAATGACGGTGGGTCTGTTATGGTGTTGGGGTGTTTTGGGTGAGAGAGGGCTGAAGATTTGATTCAGATTAAAAGAATCATAGAAAAATAACATCATTCGATTTTGCAAATACATGCTATACTATCTTGTATACGAATAGTTGAAAAAAAATCACCTTTCAATAAGACAACGGTGCAAAACACTGTTAAATAATGTCAAAATTACAAAGTGTCAAAAAAAAATGAAAAAGAAATTAGAAGTTATAACTTGACCGCCTTGATCTCCTGATTGAGTTAGTATGGGATGAATTGGATGGGAGATTTCGAAGAGAATACCAAAATAGTGAGAGTGATCTTTTTCAGGACTGGAAGAATGCTTGAGAATGTCTGCTGTCTAGTTTCATGAAAAACTGTTGAAAAGAATGCCAAGAAATTGTCAAGCATTAATTTTGTTAGGTGCTGGTTTTATTGACAAAAACAAGATATGATGCTGTTGTATGATAATTCTTTTTATATTTAAGTGCATATATTTTGTTAAAAATTTAAAAAATTTGTTAAAATATAAGCAAGTACACTGTAGTTACTGACATTTTATTTTTTACTTCAAAATAAATACAAACATATCTCATTTTAAGGAAATGCATGTCTCCCCAAAGCTTTTTGCCTCTAGTGTATATATATATATTTTTGTCATCCACAGACAGACTGTTTCGCAGCTCATCAGTGTGGCTAGACGTCCGGTTGCCTCTAGCTAGGACTGAATTTGCGTCAGTCCGAACTTCTCCCACTAAGCCATCAGCTTACGGTACGGGATGAAGGTGAATTTTAGCGTGTTTATTTTTAGATTCGGATAAACACACAGTGACTGAGAGTGACTCAATTCTGTCGAAGAGTCGTGCAGTATTAGCTTAAATAGTCACTGTTTACAAATTCACACCTCAAACCAGAGGGCTCAACCGAAATTAATTTTTCAGGAGCTAATATTTTTGCTATTATATATATATATATATATATATGTATATATATATATATATATATATAATAGCGCGGCACTCTCACTTTAATTGGTAACCAGCCTAAAAGAATTAAAACTTTTGTGACACAATGTGCCCCATTTTCTGTTCTCAGTCATTTCAAATAATGTAGCAGGTTTTCCACAAACTTTCACCACTATAATCAAATCATATGTGAAGACTGTGTAGCTGCTCAGTTCTAAAACTAACCTGTTAGGTCCTCATACAACGAAAATTGACGACAGATTTCATTATAGAATATATGTGTGTGTGTTTGTGTATGTATGTGTGTGTATGTGTGTGTGTTTGTATGTATGTGTGTGTGTTTGTGTGTATGTGTGTGTGTGTCTGTGTGTGTGTGTGTGTGTGTGTACTCCTCTATCCGAACGTAGAGCGTCCATATGAAACTTTTGTAATTCGCACGAAGTTAAGCAAAGACATAGTTATCACAATTAAAATTATTCAGAACCATTTTTCTGGTTGTGGGTAATCAAGGCTCTCCGCAACTTCCTATCTTTTGTAGTACTTAATTAGTTTTCTCTTTTCAGTATCCCTCACAGTCCCTATTCCACCATCCATTTACACATGCCTGTTATGTAATTACTCACTACTTTTCAGTGCCCCTCCTGCCTTCAATATGTCCCGTGGGGGTCTCATATTCTCCAGGATCTTTCCCTATTAGGTGACATAGAAATGTTAATTGTCACGTTCTGATTCAAATTATAAGTGTTCTATTTGCATCCATTTTCCCAAAAGCTTACCAGTTGCTAATATGTTCAGCCCATGATATCCTCAGCATCCTTCTGTAGAATCCCATTTCTGTGGCCTCAAATCTCTTCTTCATCTGTGATGAAATTGTCCAGCATTCACTGCTATATAGGAGTACTGATATTACATAACAATTCAACACTCCTTTCTTTGTTTCTAAGGAAATTTTCCTGTTTCTTAATATTTTACTGAGCTTTCCGAAGACATATTTCGTTATTTCAATACACCTTCAGATTTCGGTGTTATATTTCCGCCATCTGTTAAAACACTACCTAGGTGTTTAAAATGTTGTACTTGCTTGATTTCGATATCTGTGATTCGTAGTTCGCATATTGGGATGTCCTTCTTGCTGACAACCGGACACATTATTCTTTCTCAAATAATATTGCATTAAATTATCTTTACAATTGACATACTGCAAAGATTGCCGACTTATTGTTGACTTTAAAGTTTGAATGGGCACCGAATTTGCTGAATGGTGCGGTGTCTGCAAAGAATATGATAGAAAATGCGGAAGATTAAGCAAACGTGCTTCAGTCTTTCTTCATCAATCAAAAGAGACAACGAACTTCGAGAGAAGAAAGCTATTGTGGGGGTCTGGAAACACTTTTTTTCAAATGCATTATTATTAATTATTTCTCCGTTATTTGGAATAATGGCGGAAAACTGTCTCAACAGACATCTTTCGTAAAAGAGAAGTACTGAAAGAAGTGTGTTATGTTTTTAATCATTTAAACCCAAGAAAGGCAATGAAGCCACTAAGCCGCAAGGAGAGTTACTGGGTGTGTGGAAATATGAGTATAAAAAACACTATTAAGGAGGGAATATTTATTTTAATATGTCGCAATATTATCTATAGCCGGCTTTTGCATGTAATGTGACACTAAAGCCGTGAAGTGGTTAAACATTAATTCTAAGCAGAAAAAAGGTTAAGCTCAAAATGAAACTCTAAAATAGGGATAGAGATAGACTGGAAGACATTTTCCTGGTAATGTGGAAGTAAAAAATGGCCATCTGCACTGTCTCAGCTTCACAAATTGGAACGATGCACCAAGAGTTTACTTTCTTTTAGCTATCGAAAATCTGGCATCCGAGTAAAATTGAAAAATGGTTTTATTTCTTTCTTGGAAAATTAGAAAAGACACGTGTCACTGGAGAGAAGCGAGACAGACGGGAATTATATTTTCCTTGTCGAAAACGAATCGAGAAATGAAAACAAAGAATGTACCCGTTGCGCGGGTTAGGATTATGAAAATCGATCCTATTGTAACGGGTATATGATCTGGCTTATATTTTCGCTAATACGGCGTTTAAGCCAAGGTAGAAGTACAGTGTATCTCTTTGTTGAGAATTTATGTAAACAAATATACTTTCGTTGACGAAAACAAATTTGGAAGGTTAAAATGAGAAGCATTTGTTTGGTTTGTGTTCTCGCTGGACAGAAGAAGTAGAAGGAAGTCAGAGAATTGAAATTAACGAGGAGAATAAACTACGCCCTTTCACCTACACAATTTAAAAATTAAATTTCTCACAAAGACAGTTATGCCGGCCCTGAGAAATGCGCAGAAGGAAGGAGGAAGAGGCAGAATTTAGCGCCGACTGTCTGGAGTGGTGGTGCAAGATGTGAAGTGTAGTGGGTTGGAGTCAACGGACTACTCCCAAGGAAGGTGGATAATTCTCTAAATTTGGAAAGTTGATTAAGAAATCAGAAATAAAGAACAAAGAAAACATTTATTGTGAGGATTGGAGAATCACCAAATCCCCAGAACCCTTCGTCCCCACACCAGTTTTGGACCGAAGTGCATATAAGCAGATGATTTGGGAGCTCAGAGACTTGGGCTGAGAACCTGTATCGAGTGCCTCTGGAATCTACGTCAGCTGCCACCAGATTTCTTTATCCTAACTTCGAACCCAGCTCCTCCAGAAAATTAGACATGGCCCAGTGTCACTATAGAGATTGATGCAGGAAGGATTCCTTTTTTGTTGTACCAAGAGCTATATAAACCAATTGAAGATTAACGCCATGAATCTTTCATCTTAGTTTTCGCCGTGAATATATTTTCTTCCTTAATATAGCACTTGCCACGGCTTGAATAAGCGCTGCGATTACGACGACTTTCAATCTTCCACTACTCTAAGATCAAGAACACAACCTGGGCAGAGTTCGGGTGAATGGAAGCGGCCAGCGACCAACAACCAGCATAGACCAGCATAAGCATTGACCAGCTCAGTGTTGGCTCTGTGGTTAAAACGTTGTTCTAAGACCATAAACGTAGTTACACCACCGGGTGTAAGCGGCGGTCAAAATGTGTTATAATATTTAAAAAGTGGACTCAACTTATTTTGAGTAACTTTTAAAACATATTTAGTTTTTGAAATGTTAATTTTCTACAGTGAATGTAATGATAGAACCCACTCTGGTTGTAAGCGAAGAAAGAATTATTTTACTTGAACTTGATGTAAGTAGGTAATTTTTTACACAGGGCCAAGAATCGCCCAAGATTGATTGATTGTTTCGTTTTTTACGGTTTATCAACCCTTTGCAGAGTTGATAAGTCGTAGAAAACGAATTTATTTAAAGCCAGAAAATATTTTTTTAGATTGTAGGAAACGGAGAGATAATAATGGTTTTGTGATAAAAATCCTACTATTTACCTATATCCGGGGAGAAAAAAGTTGAATTCATACCTTTTCCAAGGGTATTAGCACGTGACAGAATGTAATACCAGTCAAGTTCATTACATTCACTTACGTTCTAATAACCTTGGGAAAGGTTTGAATCCAATTCTTCTCCCCTCAGCTATGGCTACATACTAGGACAGATTGGGTCCTATAGCCTTTGGTGGCAACTGGTCTAGTAGAAGGAAAACACTGAATTCAAAACTCTGGTGAAACACATACTATACAGCAAAAGAAAGGATCGTTCGCATGGACTCGATGATCCCGACTACGGTTGATTTCTTTTGTCGATACAAGTCTTACTAATTAACCCATGGGTCGGGGAGAAATTGGTGGGTTCATACCTTTCCCTAAGTGAATACCCAAGTGAATATAACGAACCCAACGGGAACTGGAACTCGGGTCTCCGATTAACGATTCCGAGCCATTATACATTACCCCGCTCACACATCCAAGCTTACAGATCTTGGTATTCACAAGCGGTCACTTATCTAGGTACTGACCAGGATCGACGTTGCTTAACGTCGATGATCGTACAGCAATCGGTGTTTCAACATGATGTGGCCGTAAGCATCAAGGTATAGGCTTTACTGAATGTGGTTGTATGAACATAATAGAAGGAGTTAAGAAGTGCAGATAATTAGGATATATATAGGATAGATAACGTTTTACTATAGACTTCCAGAGGTTAAGATTGTAGTGATCAGGAAATGATCTTCTTAGGACACTGTTCTATAAAATTAACTTTTCGAGTGGAACTTCCTTCTAAAGTCCAAGCAGCGTTATAAGGATGGCCTGAAAGAGTTACTGAACCTCGCCATCAGTACACATGGCTGGGAGTTCTCTGGGAATAATTGTGCCACCCCGAAGAAGGTTCATGATAGAACGAACCCTTTTTCGAGAGTTCTCGATAATAAAAGAAAGGCTGATAAGCTCTCGAAAATGTCTTCATGTGGAACTTCCTAGCCGTATAGATAATAGGCATGAGTTTTCCTGTGATGTGTGCGGTAGATTTTGAGTGATTAAAGCAGAGAAATTGGCTTATAAACAGTCGGTGTAGGTGAGTACTGACCAACTACGAAATGGCACTAAATGCTGACGATTTATCTCAGTTTCTTTAAAAAGTGTGCAAGGCTGCTGGTGTCCTTAAAAGCCACGCAAACATTCGAAAGAAAAAAACAACCAACCAACGCCCAACAAAATATATTACGAGTTTAGCAGCAACGTGCTGAAATGCATTTAACAAACATTTAATACTCTTTTGCATTTCTACCAATTTCTGGTTATCACCTTTATATTGGAACGCTTGATTCGCAAAGATTCCATAGCTACAACGGATAAATTACAAAAAAAAAGATTAAATAATTAAAACTGAACGCGTTTACGCGTGATTTTCAGTTACAATAAGTTTGTCTTTATAATTCACCCCTGAGGATAATCTTGGAGGAGATCGAAAGTACTTGGGTAGGAAAAAACAATGGTGGTTTCCCTGGTAGATTTAATCTTAACATCAACAAATTGACTAGAGAACTGGAATGGATTATTATAAAAATAGACATATGTCTATATTATTCAAGGAAACATGTTTGAAAGAAGTTATGCTGCCTAAACATACAATATATATATATATATATATATATATATATATATATATATATATATATATATAATTTAGATATATATTATTAATTTCGATTATTCCCAAATTTATTTCCAAGTGATAAAAATTGTTAACTTACAAAAAAATTCGTTGCAAAACTGACATACAAAAATCGCCGAACACAATCGCAGTTATGAAAACTTGGGAATCCAAAATTTCGCGATTGCGGATCCAGATCCGGCGCGGAGTGTTTTTAATTTGCTCACGGAGTCGGCTGGATTCCCAAATCCTCTAGGAGTAAAGTTGAAAAAGTGTAACACAGTGACACACTGACATTCGCATTTATTATATAGAAGAAGATGGGCTATTGAAAGTTAGAGAGTTGTGCTCTTTGTTTTCCTCATATATATTCCCGACGTTTCGGTAGTTGTACGCCCCGGCCTCCTTCAGTTGATTTACGTTTACAAAATTTCGAAACGAACCCTTTATTTAATCCACGGGAGTTGATTAACTCACTGATGTCCCCAAATACACATGGCCCAGTGTATAAAAACTTTAGTGACTTAACTCAAAGTGTTGTGAGTTCAATATCTGGCCACAGCAGAGGTAAACAAAAACTTGGAGAGTTGAGTTACAAAAGGGAAATAACTGAAACTGAGATATCCAGAAAAGGCATGACACAATCAGACCAATCTACCCCTTTTCTTTCTTTTTTTCAGGGCGTAGGCGATCATGGCTCTCCACCTCCCTCTATCCTTTGCAGTTCTCAACAAGTTCCTTCCCTCTGCTTCCTCCCCTAGAACACGTTCTGTCATCCACTTGCTAAAGTCCGACAGGTATGTCACGCATTGTTTTCTTTTGTCTCACTTTCCCTCTATTCGACCCGTGAGTATCAGATTCTCCAGGCCCTCCTTCCTCATTATGTGTCCCAGAAACATCAACTTCCTCTTCTTGATGTTAAGTATAAACCTCCTCCTTGTTTGTAACCTGTCTAAGATCTCACCGTTACTCAGGCGCTCTGTCCATGATATCCTTAGCATCCTTCTCTCGCATCACATATCTCTCGCCTCGAGTCTCTTCTTCATCTTTGAGAAAATCGTCCAACATTCGCTGCCTTAAAGAAGGACAGATGTCGAATCGAAATGTATATCATCTGAAGAAGGCCGGAGAGTACAACGGAGAAACATAATGAACGTGGCAATAAAGACGAGGACAACAGTTTGTAAATAGTGTAAACAGTAATTGTAGGAAATGAATGTACTTTAATCTGGCATTTTTTTTATGACTATAAACGTTAACATTAGATGATACATGTGTTTGAGTGAGCATCCGTGTGTTTCAAAAAGTTAAATTAATGTCCATCAGCTTAGACAACAGAAAGCCTTACTAATGTAAAGGAGTAATGGATAGCGGCTCGGATTGAGGAATTGGAGAGCCGAGTTCGAATTCCAGTCGAATTCATTACATTCACTTACGTGCTAATACCCTTGGGAAACGTATGAATCATCTTCTTCCACCCAAATATGGGTAAATAGCAGGACAGACCGGGTTCTATAGCCTTGAATGGCAACTGGTTTACCGCAGAAAGAAATGGCAACCTACAGTGTGAAAACTGTGCCTCGTGAGTCATGTATAGCCAATGCGTGTATAACGCATGACACATAAATGACTGACACGTTTTCTGAAAAAAATTTTTAGGTGCCGTGTCCCTTCAAGACGTAGGTGATCATGGCTCTCCACTTCCTCCTATCCCGTGTAGCTCTCAATAATAATTACTAAAGATAATGTACCTCCTGGAAAGACTCGAACATTCATTCCCTTTATGCCCTAACGTAATGTTTACAGTAATTATATATATTAAGCGATAGGTGGATTTTTATAATATGACATTATTATTTTTTTAATCATTTCACCCCAGACAAGGCAATAAAGCCTTTAAAACGCAAGGGGTTACAAAGTGTGAGAGAATATAAGAAAAAAAACGCTCTTAAGAAGAGAGAATAACTTCAACGTACCACAATATAGCCAACTTTTACTTATAATAAAAAAAACTGAACTCACGGCCATATTGCGCTGAAATATTGGTCCTCGT
>OZ038483.1:29722793-29740293 GCA_964036315.1 Acanthosepion esculentum | reverse complement strand
TGGCAATTCTACTATAAAATGTATTGTTGGTAATTCTACTATAAAATGTATTGTTGGTAATTCTACTATAAAATGTATTAGTGGCAATTCTAATATAAAATGTATTGTTGGTAATTCTACTATAAAATGTATCGTTGGTAATTCTACTATAAAATGTATTGTTGGTAATTCTACTATAAAATATATTAGTGGCAATTCTACTATAAAATGTATTGTTGGTAATTCTACTATAAAATGTATTGTTGGTAATTCTACTATAAAATGTATCGTTGGTAATTCTACTATAAAATGTATTAGTGGCAATTCTACTATAAAATGTATTGTTGGTAATTCTACTATAAAATGTATTGTTGGTAATTCTACTATAAAATGTATTGTTGGTAATTCTACTATAAAATGTATTAGTGGCAATTCTACTATAAAATGTATTGTTGGTAATTCTACTATAAAATGTATTAGTGGCAATTCTACTATAAAATGTATCGTTGGTAATTCTACTATAAAATGTATTGTTGGTAATTCTACTATAAAATGTATCGTTGGTAATTCTACTATAAAATGTATTGTTGGTAAATCTACTATAAAATGTATTAGTGGCAATTCTACTATAAAATGTATTGTTGGTAATTCTACTATAAAATGTATTGTTGGTAATTCTACTATAAAATGTATAGTTGGTAATTCTACTATAAAATGTATTGTTGGTAATTCTACTATAAAATGTATCGTTGGTAATTCTACTATAAAATGTATTGTTGGTAATTCTACTATAAAATGTATTGGTGGTAATTCTACTATAAAATGTATTAGTGGCAATTCTACTATAAAATGTATCGTTGGTAATTCTAATATAAAATGTATTGTTGGTAATTCTAATATAAAATGTATTGTTGGTAATTCTACTATAAAATGTATCGTTGGTAATTCTACTATAAAATGTATTGTTGGTAAATCTACTATAAAATGTATTAGTGGCAATTCTACTATAAAATGTATTAGTGGCAATTCTACTATAAAATGTATCGTTGGTAATTCTACTATAAAATGTATTGTTGGTAATTCTACTATAAAATGTATTGTTGGTAATTCTACTATAAAATGTATTAGTGGCAATTCTACTATAAAATGTATCGTTGGTAATTCTACTATAAAATGTATTGTTGGTAATTCTACTATAAAATGTATTGTTGGTAATTCTACTATAAAATGTATCTTTGGTAATTCTACTATAAAATGTACTGTTGGTAATTCTACTATAAAATGTATTAGTGGCAATTCTACTATAAAATGTATTGTTGGTAATTCTTCTATAAAATGTATTAGTGGCAATTCTACTATAAAATGTATTGTTGGTAATTCTACTATAAAATGTATTAGTGGCAATTCTGCTATAAAATGTACTGTTGCTAATTCTCCTATAAAATGTATTGTTGGTAATTCTACTATAAAATGTATTAGTGGCAATTCTACTATAAAATGTATTGTTGGTAATTCTACTATAAAATGTATTGTTGGTAATTTTACTATAAAATGTATTGTTGGTAATTCTACTATAAAATGTATTAGTGGCAATTCTACTATTAAATGTATTGTTGGTAATTCTACTATAAAATGTATTGTTGGTAATTCAACTATAAAATGTATTAGTGGCAATTCTACTATAAAATGTATTGTTGGTAATTCTACTATAAAATGTATCGTTGGTAATGCTACTATAAAATGTATCGTTGGTAATTCTACTATAAAATGTATTGTTGGTAATTCTACTATAAAATGTATTGTTGGTAATTCTACTATAAAATGTATCGTTGGTAATTCTACTATAAAATGTATTGTTGGTAATTCTACTATAAAATGTATTGTTGGTAATTCTACTATAAAATGTATTAGTGGCAATTCTACTATAAAATGTATTGTTGGCAATTCTACTATAAAATGTATTGTTGGTAATTCTACTATAAAATGTATTAGTGACAATTCTACTATAAAATGTATCGTTGGTAATTCTACTATAAAATGTATTGTTGGTAATTCTAATATAAAATGCATTGTTGGTAATTCTACTATAAAATGTATCGTTGGTAATTCTACTATAAAATGTATTGTTGGTAAATCTACTATAAAATGTATTAGTGGCAAATCTACTATAAAATGTATTGTTGGTAATTCTACTATAAAATGTATTAGTGGCAATTCTACTATAAAATGTATTGTTGGTAATTCTACTATAAAATGTATTGTTGGTAATTCTACTATAAAATGTATTAGTGGCAATTCTACTATAAAATGTATCGTTGGTAATTTTACTATAAAATATATTGTTGGTAATTCTACTATAAAATGTATTGTTGGTAATTCTACTATAAAATGTATTAGTGGCAATTCTACTATAAAATGTATTGTTGGCAATTCTACTATAAAATGTATTGTTGGTAATTCTACTATAAAATGATTTGTTGGTAATTCTACTATAAAATGTATCGTTGGTAATTCTACTATAAAATGTATTAGTGGCAATTCTACTATAAAATGTATTGTTGGTAATTCTACTATAAAATGTATTGTTGGTAATTCTACTATAAAATGTATTAGTGGCAATTCTACTATAAAATGTATCGTTGGTAATTCTACTATAAAATGTATTTTTGGTAATTCTAGTGTAAAATGTATTGTTGGTAATTCTACTATAAAATGTATTAGTGGCAATTATACTATAAAATGTATTGTTGGTAATTCTACTATAAAATGTATTAGTGGCAATTCTACTATAAAATATATTGTTGGTAATTCTACTATAAAACGTATTAGTGGCAATTCTACTATAAAATATATTGTTGGTAATTCTACTATAAAATGTATTTTTGGTAATTCTACTATAAAATGTATTAGTGGCAATTCTACTATAAAATGTATTGTTTGTAATTCTACTATAAAATGTATTGTTGGTAATTCTACTATAAAATGTATTGTTGGTAATTCTACTATAAAATGTATTGTTGGTAATTCTACTATAAAATGTATTGTTGGTAATTCTACTATAAAATGTATCGTTGGTAATTCTACTATAAAATGTATTGTTGGTAATTCTAAATATAAAATATATCAGTGGCAATTCTACTATAAAATGTGTTGTTGGTAATTCTACTATAAAATGTATTAGTGGCAATTCTACTATAAAATGTATTGTTGGTAATTCTACTATAAAATGTATTGTTGGTAATTCTACTATAAAATGTATTGTTGGTAATTCTACTATAAAATGTATTAGTGGCAATTCTACTATAAAATGTATTGTTGGTAATTCTACTATAAAATGTATTAGTGGCCATTCTACTATAAAATGTATCGTTGGTAATTCTACTATAAAATGTATTGTTGGTAATTCTACTATAAAATGTATTGTTGGTATTTCTACTATAAAATGTATTGTTGGTAATTATACTATAAAATGTATTAGTGGCAATTCTACTATAAAATGTATTTTTGGTAATTCTACTATAAAATGTATTGTTGGTAATTCTACTATAAAATGTATTAGTGGCAATTCTACTATAAAATGTATTGTTGGTAATTCTACTATAAAATGTATTGTTGGTAATTCTATTATAAAATGTATTAGTGGCCATTCTACTATAAAATGTATCGTTGGTAATTCTACTATAAAATGTATCGTTGGTAATTCTACTATAAAATGTATTGTTTGTAATTCTACTATAAAATGTATTGTTGGTAATTCTACTATAAAATGTATCTTTGGTAATTCTACTATAAAATGTATTGTTGGTAATTCTACTATAAAATGTATTAGAGGCAATTCTACTATAGAATGTATTGTTGGTAATTCTACTATAAAATGTATTAGTGGCAATTCTACTATAAAATGTATTGTTGGTAATTCTACTATAAAATGTATTAGTGGCAATTCTACTATAAAATGTATTGTTGGTAATTCTACTATAAAATGTATTGTTGGTAATTCTACTATAAAATGTATTGTTGGTAATTCTACTATAAAATGTATCGTTGGTAATTCTACTATAAAATGTATTGTTGGTAATTCTACTATAAAATGTATTAGTGGCAATTCTACTATAAAATGTATTGTTGGTAATTCTACTATAAAATGTATTAGTGGCAATTCTACTATAAAATGTATCGTTGGTAATTCTACTATAAAATGTATTGTTGGTAATTCTACTATAAAATGTATTTTTGGTAATTCTACTATAATATGTATTGGTGGCAATTCTACTATAAAATGTATTGTTGGTAATTCTACTATAAAATATATCGTTGGTAATTCTACTATAAAATGTATTGTTGGTAATTCTACTATAAAATGTATTAGTAGCAATTCTACCTTAAAATGTATTGTTGGTAATTCTACTATAAAATGTATTGTTGGTAATTCTACTATAAAATGTATTAGTGGCAATTCTACTATAAAATGTATTGTTGGTAATTCTACTATAAAATGTATCGTTGGTAATTCTACTATAAAATATATTGTTGGTAATTCTACTATAAAATGTATTAGTGGCAATTTTACTATAAAATATATTGTTGGTAATTCTACTATAAAATGTATTGTTGGTAATTCTACTATAAATTGTATCGTTGGTAATTCTACTATAAAATGTATTAGTGGCAATTCTACTATAAAATGTATTGTTGGTAATTCTACTATAAAATGTATTGTTGGTAATTCTACTATAAAATGTATTAGTGGCAATTCTACTATAAAATGTATCGTTGGTAATTCTACTATAAAATGTATTGTTGGTAATTCTAGTGTAAAATGTATTGTTGGTAATTCTACTATTAAATGTATTAGTGGCAATTCTACTATAAAATGTATTGTTGGTAATTCTACTATAAAATGTATTGGTGGCAATTCTACTATAAAATGTATTGTTGGTAATTCTACTATAAAATGTATTAGTGGCAATTCTACTATAAAATGTATTGTTGGTAATTCTACTATAAAATGTATTAGTGGCAATTCTACTATAAAATGTATTGTTGGTAATTCTACTATAAAATGTATTTTTGGTAATTCTACTATAAAATGTATTAGTGGCAATTCTACTATAAAATGTATTGTTTGTAATTCTACTATAAAATGTATTGTTGGTAATTCTACTATAAAATGTATCGTTGGTAATTCTACTATAAAATGTATTGTTGGTAATTCTACTATAAAATGTATTGTTGGTAATTCTACTATAAAATGTATCGTTGGTAATTCTACTATAAAATGTATTGTTGGTAATTCTACCATAAAATGTATTAGTGGCAATTCTACTATAAAATGTGTTGTTGGTAATTCTACTATAAAATGTATTAGTGGCAATTCTACTATAAAATGTATTGTTGGTAATTCTACTATAAAATGTATTGTTGGTAATTCTACTATAAAATGTATTGTTGGTAATTCTACTATAAAATGTATTAGTGGCAATTCTACTATAAAATGTATTGTTGGTAATTCTACTATAAAATGTATTGTTGGTAATTCTACTATAAAATGTATTGTTGGTAATTCTACTATAAAATGTATTGTTGGTAATTCTACTATAAAATGTATTGTTGGTAAATCTACTATAAAATGTATTGTTGGTAATTCTACTATAAAATGTATTGTTGGTAATTCTACTATAAAATGTATTGTTGGTAATTCTACTATAAAATGTATTAGTGGCAATTCTACTATAAAATGTATTGTTGGTAATTCTACTATAAAATGTATTGTTGGTAAATCTACTATAAAATGTATTGTTGGTAATTCTACTATAAAATGTATTGTTGGTAATTCTACTATAAAATGTATTGTTGGTAATTCTACTATAAAATGTATTGTTGGTAATTCTACTATAAAATGTATTGTTGGTAAATCTACTATAAAATGTATTGTTGGTAATTCTACTATAAAATGTATTAGTGGCAATTCTACTATAAAATGTATTGTTGGTAATTCTACTATAAAATGTATTGTTGGTAATTCTACTATAAAATGTATTGTTGGTAATTCTACTATAAAATGTATTGTTGGTAATTCTACTATAAAATGTATTGTTGTTAATCTTACTATAAATAGATATTTTTGATAATTTTTATATAAAAATGTATTGTTCGGATTTTTATACTTTCGTGGTATTTTGCATGGGGGGGTAACTATTTGCCCATCGCTGGAACCCTAATGGGTGCTACAACCTCGGGTCATGGTGGACTTAGGAACAACAGCAATTAAGAGGTTATTGACGGTCATATAATGACGGTTTGAATAAATGCCATGAAAAGAAGTTGAAATTAAAATCAAAAAAATCCTACTCAGTATCTTTAAAAATAAATACAAAGAGATTTTACAAATATGAAATTTCAATGAAGAATAAATGGGAAATAAAATGTCTTAAGAAAAGAAAGGAACGCTCTGGTTTAGTAAAATAAGAAAGAAAGAAAGAAAGAAAGAAAGAAAGAAAGAAAGAAAGAAAGAAAGAAAGAAAGAAAGAAGAGTCCATAGGCATAGGAGATGAAAAGAAAGAAAAAGAGAAGGAAGGAAGGAAGGAAGGAAGGAAGGAAGGAAGGAAACAAAAAGTACATAATGGGAAAACATGAAAAAGAACGAAATAAATACTGTAGGTATGAGACTCAAAGGAAAATAAAGAAAGGAAGATTGATTCATTTGTTTTTTACGGCTTACCAACCTTTTGCAGGTTATTTATAAAATATCTATATATTTTTAAAGTTTTGCGATATAATAATGATTTACTAGATTTTAGAAGGGAGTAGAGGTGAATTCATACCTTTCGCAAGAGTATTTGGCCGTAAGTGAAAATAACAAACCCGAATGGAATTAGGACTCATCTCGCCAATTTCGAGTCCTTAGCCATTACACCAGCTGCACATCCAAATTTACTGCACTTGTTACTAAACAAGTACGATGTTACTTCGGTGATCGTACGAGCGTTTGAATGTGGTCTATCTGTAAACCGAAAGAAAGAAACAAAGAGACAAACAAGTATTATATCAAGTAATTAAGAAAAGAAACAAATACAAAAACCGGTTATTGAGAAAACATGAGAAGAAAGAAAGAAAGAAAGAAAGAAAGAAAGAAAGAAAGAAAGAAAGAAAGAAAGAAAGAAAGAAAGAGAAAAAAGGAATTTTAGGAAAGAAATGAACTTTTGAAGAAAGAAAGAAAGAAAGAAAGAAAGAAAGAAATTATTGAAGAAAAAAGAAAGAAAACAGAAAGAGAAAAGAAAGAAAAAAATTTAGGTAAGAAAAGAACTTTTGAAGAAAGAAAGTAAGAAAGAAAGTAATTTGAGAAAATAAAGGAATTATTGAAGAAAAAAGAAAGAGAAAAGAAAATCAAAATAATTTTAGGAAACAAAATAACTGAGAAAGAAAATAACTGAAAAAGAAAGAAAGAAATTCCCTAAATATGGTTTGATTGGTCATAAAATGAGACTTTCTAAAATTGTGATGTCTCTAGTCCTTCGTTTCTCTGGCGAATGGATGCAGACTGCATTGGAACAGTCATTAGGGGAATTCTAGACCGCCATTAGGGTAATAGTATGACTCTACAGTTGTAAAGTGACTGACAATTCATTTTGATGTTAGTCATACGAAAAACATGAGACAGGCCGAGGCAAGGGAATAAAAGATACGACAAAAGAAAGGAATTTGGTGACGTTGGTGATAGGGAATGGCAGGGGTTTGAATTGTGTCGGATTCTGATGAGCAATTCTCGGTCAGTCAATTGGGCAGAGGTTATGAGCAGTGGTCAAGCCAGACTTCACTAAACGCTTATTTTCTCAGCCGTCACAACAAGGGCTTTCAGTCGGTTAGTTTCGAATTTCATGTCGGAATAAGTTTGTCAAATAAAGGTGGTGGTCTGGGTTTTGCATCTATTTATGACAATGCAAAGAGAAAATCTTCCGGACGGTTTAGCCCTGGGGACGAATAAAAAAAAGATTATAGTGTGAAAGTTGCAGTTAAATAAAATTCTGGAAAGATTCGAATATATTTCAGAAAGAAAGAAAGAAAGAAAGAAAGAAAGAAAGAAAGAAAGAAAGAAAGAAAGAAAGAAAGAAAGAATGGTATTTATGGAAGAACAGACAAAGAAACGAATTTAAGAAAGAAAGAAAGAAAGAAAGAAAGAATTTATGAAGGGAGAGAGATAGGAAGTAATTGAAGAAAGAAAGAAAGAAAGATTGGTATTTATGGAAGAACAGACAAAGAAACGAATTTAAGGAGAAAGAAAGAAAGAAATTTGTGAAAGAAGAGAGAAAAGAAAGAAAGTGATTTATGAAGGAAAAGAGAAAGGAAATAATTCAAGAAGAAAGAATTCAATTTTGAAGGAAGAAAATAAGGATGAAAAAGAAAAAGAAAGAAATTTGAAAAAGAAAAAAGAAATCTGTGAAAAAGGAATAAATAAACAAATAAACAAAGCAACTCTAGAAGAGAAAAAAGAAATTTGAGAGAAGGAAAGAAACAAAGATTGAAATATGGAAATGAAAAGGAATCAGAATTGAAAAGGATGTTAAAAAGACCAAATAAACAGAACAAAATTATATAAACAAATCTAAAAATTAAAACATTGCAAAATTAAATGAAGAAACTCTAATATGAGGGACTTCATATAAGTTCTCGGCCCCACCAACTTTCTCAATCCTAATTAAATGACAAAATATCAGAGTTTTTTTGTTTTGGGGGGGGGGGGGTTATGGCCCAGAACATTTCAGCACTTACTGGTAAACAAAAAGAAGGAAACAAATAACAAATAAAATTATCAGAAAAAAATAAAAATAAAATGCAATTACTTCACAAAATTACTTGGATTAAAAATCACAGGAAAATAAAAACAGATTTTTTTCCCTTATCTTTTTTATGTCGATAACTGACTCTTTGAACAGTTTTTCTGCATGATTTTTATTTATTTTCGCATACAAGCTCATCTCTACATTTCTGTTACATTATGCCATCCTGTATACAAGATATCGCGATCGCGAATCCCGTGACACATCACTGCAGCCGCAGTAGAAGTGGTATTTCTTGGGCAAGATAGCCTGACGGAGCCCAACCCTCTTCCAGGCCGATTTGGAATTCAATGTTTCCTTCTCCTAGACCGGCTGCCACCCAAGTCTACAGAACCCAGTCTGTCCTGCTCTTTACCCAGGAGAAGAAAGTGGATTCATACCTTTCCCAAGTGTGTGTGTGTGTGTGTGTGTATATATATATATATATATATATATATATATATATATATATATATATATATATATATATATATATATATATATATATATATATATATTATTGAGTAAGCAAGCCGGTAGGCGATATAAATACAGTTCAAAATAAACGGAGTGTGTAGTCAAATACCGTTATCCACTAAAAATAACGCTTGTAGTAATAAAAGATATGTCGGATTAAAAAGTAAAATCCATTTATTCTTTAGAAATTGCTTTGTTTACGTTTCGGATACGAGGAGATATGTGAGTTCGAGAAAATCTTAACGATTCAGTGTGTTTTAAAGGCAAAACAGGACATTGTTTTAAAATGAAAATCTTCATAGGTGAGCGGTATATCACACCTTATCTTGTCGGTGTGTTCCTCCTGAACAGGCGGATGCATGTTCGAATCCTGGTAGAGGGTATATTTTCTTTATTGAGATATCTCGAGTACGCAATACCGTAGTCGAAACAAATACTGTTTGTCACAGATTCTTACAATAGCAGTCATTTTGTACCGCGGTGACTGCCTTAGAATTGTAGCCTGGTATCAGGCTAAATTAATCTGAATAACTTATATATACGCCGAAATATAGATTTCTGCTCATTAAACCAATATATCTATTAACAAGCTAGCCTCGCAGATCATTACTGAAATGAATTCAGACCTCATTACCTCTCTCCAGTTATGGTTCAATGGCCTATTAAGCAACATTAACGCGTTTTGCTTGAATATCATTTATGTGCTAACGTTTCATGAGATCTTTATCTGTGAATGTACATATATATGTGTGGGTACTAGACACTACATTTATATTATATAATAATATATAATAATTCTATCGCTTTCATTAACTTCGCGTCTCTTTGAACACAGCATGGGCAGATCAAAACTGTTTAAAGATACAATACTAGAGTAGACAATCACCACGGGAATGCCAAAGTCCAAATCCCAAATTCAGGGCCTTTTCACACTTGTTGGAGGAACCCCTCGCTGACTGATTATGTCTTCATGGGTTTGGTCGTACTCACCACGCTTGACCAATTGCGGATTACTGAGGCTATTTAAACTATAGTTGGAGGTTTTGAATTCGGAGTTGCCCTTCTCATAAACCGGATGGCACCCAAAACACAGTATATCCTGCTATTTATCGATAGCTGGCAAAAGAAGAGTTAGATTCATACGTTTCCCAAGGGTATTTGAACCTTAGTGAATGTAATGGCCTCGAGTGGAATTCGAACTCGGCTCTCCGATTCCTATCAATTACTCCGCAGTGACTGTGAAAGGGTTATATAATATTGTAAAAAATGTCATATCGGTTCTTCCATAAGGGAGCGAATGCTGGACAGTCGCCTCGTAGAAGAAAAAAGACTTGAAGGAAAAGAAATATGGTTCTACAGAAGAATACTGAGAATAGTATGGATAGAACACAGGAATAACAAGGGATCTTAAAAGAAAACGGGAACGAAATGAACTCTAATACTTACGCTAACGTGGGTCACGTTAATAAATTAATTATAAACTTAATTTTTACCAAATATTTCCTATTATCAGAAAAATAGCGTCTCGAGTCAAATAGCTTTTATCATCTTTTCAGGTATTGATGCGCGTTCCATTTTTATTTTTTATTTTCTAAAAGTGGTGTGGAACGTCAGAGTCTTAATTATACCATTATTTCCTCTTCGAATGACACGTGATATCCATTTTAGGCTTGCTGCTATTGAAAGTGCTCAAGTGATATTGTTGTGGTAGGATCCACCTAATCTGCATAGGTGACTACCAACTATATAAATAATGGTTGGTACCGGAAGACGAGGGGGAGGAATCACGAGATCCAACTAGAGACTCTGATCGACTGCGACTAGTCAACACATTCTCCAGGAACGTCTTCCCAGAAATATACAGAAATACTATATGTACTTATTGTGTACACTTTCTTGTTATAATACATTCTTGTTCTAAGTACATTTTGTGTTGCATTATTATTCCATGCATTAGGCGAGATTCAACATTTAGTCAAGACTCAACAGATATGGTTTCTGTTATTTGGTACAGTCCTTTGTGATTCTGTTCGAAGAAAGATGGCTTCACCCGCTCAAAGCTATTTTAACCATTGAACCGAGAAAGCGGTTTTATACAGCTGACAGTTTAGATGATGTCCGGTTGGGCGCCATGTCTGACATCCATATGAAAATTTCGGTCTGACGAGGTATTTTTTATTGTTGGTTGATTCATATTGTTTAGCGGCATATCAACCTCTATAGGTTATTTAATGCCGAAATCTAAACATTTCGTACGTAATTTTAATTTTTACTACAGATATTTCGTACATAATTTTATACTTTCAGGATAAATGTATGTTTTTTAAATATATAGTTTCTAGATCATAAAATGCATTGTTGGTAATTTCAATTATAAATATGTATCTAATATTTTATTTTTTTAGTGTTGCACTAACTCCCATTTTGCTATAAAAATATATTGTTCAGTGTTGACCGTGGTGTCTAGGATTTTAGGATTTGCAGAATTTATAAGCTCTTCTTCTCGCGTTGAGTATGAAATGATGTAGGTATTGACGAAGTCTAAATTTTTTTCTCAATGTAATTCTCTTCTTCACCTCGGTTTTCTGGGCTACACGTGCAGAAAAAAATACAATTCTCAAGTACAAAGTTGTGTTTGAATTGAAACTTGTTTTGACCATTCACTGCAATTAATCTTTCCTCAGCCATTCTGACCCCAACTTGCTGCCGAATCTAGAAGATGAGCAAATCCTTGCAGAACTAAAACAAAAAAAAGAAAACATCTACACGCGCACAAGCCGCTCTGCTCAATATCCGTTACGACGAACAAAAGACCAGAGTTCAATGCAAAATACTCCGGATTTTTTTATCTTATATCACAGATATTCAATATCTAAACAAAAAGAAAAAAATACGCAGACCGGTCGGAAATTAGGCAGACATCTAATAAAAAGAGAATTTCTATCAGAATTGTTGTAACTTAGCATAATAATACGTGATTAGGTGCAGATATTTAACAAAATTTCTGAACACTGTTGGAAAGCCACAACACTAGGTCAGCAAGAAAGGCGGGAACTTCCAAGAATATGTAATGCGAAACTGGTATCTATTAAACTATGGCAAACACATTCGATATTCTCTAAGCTAACGTTGTCTAGCACAGTGGTCAGAGTAGTTGAATATCCTCTGAAGATGAAACTCATTCGACTATCTATATGAGGCGTCCAATTTCATATTACATATATATATATATATATATATATATATATATATATATATATATATATATATATATATATGACGTCACACAATACGAAATGGACCGTTCAGGCCGGTAAATGTTGTTAATACTGTTTATTATAAACAGAGTATTTACTTAAATATTGTGTCTATATAATTAACGTATAACAATAAAATATTTTAATATATATATATATATATATGTGTGTGTGTGTGTGTGTGTGTGTGTGTGTGTGTGTGTGTGTGTGTGTGTGTGTGTGTGTGTGTGCAAATTATTTTCAGATAGAGTGTATCTGTAGAGGAACAAAATGAATAAAAAGAGACAAATGGAAAACTATACTTATACGCGTATCGTCTTCTCAGGGACTTTATCAACACAATGTAGGATTTATTCTGTTGCACGTGTTTATATACAAAAGCGAGGATGTCATTGGTTTATCAAGGATTTTAAATTGGAGAACTTTCGTGAATGTTGATCAGGTGGTTGAAAGGTTAGTCAAAAACTGAGGACAGAAACTGTCATAATTCAAAGTCTGGCAAAAAGTAAGCGAGTAATGTTCGATAATTTTTCTTAAAACTAATATTGTTCATATTCTGAGTAAATTGTTATTTTGTGAGATGGACGTATGCGGTGGACATATTCTTCATGAAGAGAAAAGAAACACAATTACTCTCAAAATACACACACTCATTAGGTTTTACCACGTGTGTTTTGCTCAAACAGCTTAGAGCACCTTATGATTCCCGTTTAATCTAGTTACATATACTTTTTTCATTGGCATTAAAAAGTCGAATAGATATCAATTTAGCATTATCAGAATTATTTTCGCCCAAATTTCCGGATTCTTCCTGAAAGAAAATATAATTATCATTATTTCCCTACTTATTGAAAATATTACTAATGTTCTTCTTGATAACAATTATTCCTAGACAAAAAAATTAATTTGATTGCATTTAAACCAGTTTTTGTTCACTCTCCGACAAAATACGACAGAACATTCTGAACAAGCAATGATATCCAGTATTATGCCAAGAGTATCACAAGTGATTTTTTACAAACTACACCCTTAATGAAATGATTGCCTGCATAAAGCAGTCGATGTTATACCATACATATCGAAATAGGTTTATATATATATATATATGTGTGTGTGTGTGTGGGCAAATAGAAGAGACGCGAATGTATGTGTTTGTAAATAGATAGAGTTGCGTTTGTGTTTTTAAAGCGTGCAGCAAAGTGTAAATGGGCGCATGCGCATTAGTGTTTCTATTTTCACTTTCAGCGCTTCAAGCCGCAAAAGGGAACAAACAGAATCAAACAAAGACTTTTTTTTTCCTCTCAGGCGCCGCGAATGCCTTCATCATGCAAATTGCAATTGATCGATTCTGACTGAAATAAGGACCCCGCTATCGTTCTTTTTGTAAAGCGGGTTGAGGAATATTAAAATTGGCAGAAACGTTATCTTGAGAGATTAGGGAACATTTTTTTGCTTTGTTTGTTTTTTTTTTGTTTTTGTTTTTGTGTTTTTTTTTGTTGTTTTTTTTAGACTTTCATTCCTATTTTAACTTTATTTTTTTCAGAGATTTTCTTAACCAAAAAAAAAAAAAAGAATACAATTTAGGAGAAGCATTTCTATTTCATTCATATTATGAATGAATTAGCATTGCAGATAAAAATCAGAATTAATCATTTCTTCTTTTTTAATGTTTATTGTTTTTTTCTCTCCTTTCGTTCATTTTGAGTTATCTCCCATTTCTCTGTCACTCTTTAATTCTTCAAATTATCTCATCCTTATCAATCTCGTTTTCTGCAGATCGTCTCTTTCTCTTGCCTTCTTTCTCTTATCTTTCACCCATTATCTCACGATCTGTATCTCTCTTTTCCTTTTCCCTCTAATACTTCTTTTCTTCTCTTTCTTCTATCCCGTCTCTCTCTCTCTCTCTTTCACTCTTTCGCTTCTACTTCTACACTAATTTCTCTTTTTCAATTTCTTTTCCTGTCTCACTTTTTCTATTTTAGTCTTTCTTATCCTTTTCATCTAACTATAAAGATGTGTACATCCTTTCTCTCTCTCTCTCTCTCTCCCTCTATCTCTCTCTCTCTCTACATATGGCTTTATATCCATTTTTATTTGTATTTTTTTTATATATCTCCAACTTCGAATCTCTCCATACTCCATCCTTTCTCTCTCTCATTCTCTTTCTCTCTCTCTCTCCATATATATATATATATATATATATATATATATATATATATATATATATTATTTAGGCAGCAATTCCACTTTTATACATGTTTACTGATATTGAGCTGTTTATTTCATTTTTCTTGTGTTCATACAAGTGTTTCCTTTCAGGACACAAAATGTGTAAAAATTATGTTCTGCATATCCGAGCGCTTTCGGCTATTCTTTCTCTGTTATCAAGGGCTATTTCTATTTTTTTAAATAAATATGTGAGTTTTTATATATGTTTCTAAAGTTATGGGAATGTTTTATTTTAAGAACACGGTAAGCACATTGTGGTCGTGTTCGTCGTTAATGTTATTGAATGTGACTTTTCCTTTTTTATCATTAGGGCTTCCATAATTTCATGAGAATTATATTCAAAACTGAATCACTGCACCTTGTCAGTAGTTTTCAATGAAACTTGCGTATATATATATATATATATATATATATATATATATATATATATATATATATATATATATATATATATATGCAAGTTTCATTAAAAACGACAGACAAGGTACTACGGTTAAGTTTTTTATTTAATTTTTCTTGTGTGCGAACAAGAGCTTTCTTTGCTGGACAAAGGGTGTGTAAGAATTGTCCAAATGTTTTATTTTTCCGAGCGCTTTCGGCTATACCTTTAGCCATTATCAAGGATGATTTGATTTTTCAGCTTAATTGAGTGTGTGCATTATGTATATGTCTTAGTGTGTAGTAGTGGTGTTTTAATTTCCAAATACGGTTAGCACGTTGCGGCTTTGTTCTGAGTTAATATTGTTAAGAGTAGGCTTTTTCTTTTTTATTAATAAAGCCTCCATTATTTTTAACCTTTTTTTACAGGTGGAAGCAATTAATATATTTGTGTTTTCTACTAGTATATATCTAATGGAGTCTGGTAAATTTTTGTGTGTGTTTAAACAGGTTCTAATGGAGCTGTGATCGGATAGGTGTAACGTAAGACGTCTGGATAAGCATGTGTTTGTGTAACCGATGTAATTATAATTATATATATATATATATATATATATATATATATATATATATATGTATATATATATATATATATTCCTTATAGCATAGCTTTAATATATTTTAAATCTCTCATACGTAAAATTATTGTTTATTCACTTCTGAAGTCCGTAAATTAAGAGCGGCGTGAGTGAGCGTGGCTTTTGAAGATGTCTTGGAAAATGGATTTTATTCTCACAAGAATGTCAGAGACTCTGTGTCTTTTTCCTTTCGTTAATTTCGTACTAACAGTCTTGGAAAAGGTATGAATAAATTTCGCTTCCGCTGTTGGTTAAATGGAAGAGCACACAGAGCTGTCTTTCTTTGGACGGCAACCAGTCTCAGAGAAGGAAAATTTCAAACACTACTTAATAATTCGGCAGACTGGATTCTTTAACTTTGCAGGGAAGTGAGGACGCAATCAATCTTAAAGAACAATTCTTAATTCAAAACCGGTGTCCATAAAGTGGGAAACGTTCCGTCAGTTTTACTTGCTCTAGTCATATTCACATCTGCTACGGCTGCAGTACTCTACGGCCTTATTGGATTACAGGACTCGTGATAATCTAACGATCATTATCTGTCTCTATCTAAACATTGTTTTCATATCTATCTTTTTTTTTTATCTATCTTTCTCTCTGTTTAATCTTCTTAATCTTCGCCCAATCAAGGCTTAATCACTCTTGGACACATCCTCATAATTATTTTATTTCTATTTCGTATTCACTCTAAATAACCCTTCAGCCTTTTTTTTATCTTAACACATTCGCCTTTAGGTTGGAAAAAACACTCAAGGTGCGTTAGAATAACGAAAGATGTCTTTCAAAACATAATCAAAATATTAAGAAGCAGGTAAATATCGCTAAGAAAACAATTCTAAACTGTTATGTAGCATCTATCTTCCTATATGGTATTGAATTCTGAAAAAAATCTCACAGATCAACAGAAGACACGAATCGATACAAAAGTGGTTCTACAAAAGGATACCGAGAATATGGAATGAACATGCAAGCTACGAGGAAAGGAAATAGGAACAAAAAGGACACTTACAACCAGAAAGAGACTGATGAAATTCTAGGGCACGTAATGAAGAAGGATTTAGAGAATTTGACGCTCATATGACGGCAAGAAAAACAGTGGAAAATGGTGAATAAAATAACAAGATTTTGTAAATGGATGATTTGTAGTTTTATCAAAGCGGTCAGTTTAATATCCATAATTGTGCTATAATCAGCAAAATTCAATTGGCGTTTATTTCTAAGAGTCTTTTTTTTTTCTCTCTTTTGATCCGTCAAAGCAGCAATAAAATAAAAGATAGAAACAAAAAATGTCGAAAGAGAGATGCGTACATTGAAACATTAGAAAGAGCTAGCTTTATTTGATTCGGTAAAGCTCGACTCATTCCGGTTCTGTTCGTTTCGGCTTACGTCCAGTAAGACGCACAGCGTAATACCGTTCTGCGCACGAAACAATTCAATTAGGAATGCTTAGTGGGTTAGTGCGGCCGAAAAATAAGTCAAGCGATTTCGGTTGTGGTCTCGGAGCATGATTAATTATTTGCGCGCCGGTTCCGGACACTGGAACCAAAGGATCGATCGTAAATCTGGGGATGGGGGGACGTTCGTAATGCCGGGTTCAGCGACCCTTGCCATTCTTATTCATTCGCATTAGAGAGCGACAAAGAGATTCGATATTTTTCTTTATTCCTTATTGTTCTTGTTATTATTGTTGTTATTGCTCATTGGTTAGATAGAACATTTTCTGATG
>OZ038483.1:29617793-29720293 GCA_964036315.1 Acanthosepion esculentum | reverse complement strand
GTTTTGAGATGCAAACACTTTATTGTGTGTTATTGGTTTATAAATATTTTGGATGCATGTTTTAACATTTATGGAGCTATTTTTGACTGAAAATAATTCTGATGGGTTAAAATTAATAAGTTTATAATTAACATAATAATTCTTTTCAAGAGTTTCACCCCAAGCAAGGCGGCAAGCCACTAGTACGCAAGGGATTACAGAGAGTTGGAGCGAGAGCAAAGAGGAGTGATAGATGAAAGGAAGGATCAAGAGAAGGATAGGGGATAGATCAAGGCATCTGGAGACGTCGATTGACATTACACTTGAATAGTTGGAGATTATAGATATCAGGGAAACAGGAAAATGGTTTCCACAGGCGAGAGGTGCGAGACATGAAGCTATTGGAGTAGAAGAGACGGCTACATTTAACAGTTTCGACAGTGAAAGGGTGAGAAAGAGATGCCAGCCTAGTAGATCGCTTAAATTCATGAAGTTTGGGAACCAGCGAAAGCAGCTCATCGGAGCAGTTACCATGAAAGTATTTGTAAAAAAAGACAGAGGGAGGCGACGGCACGTCTGTGAGAGAGCGAATGTAGACGAGATGCCAGATCAGGGCCAGTTACATTGCATATCCGTCTCTGGATTTTATCAAGAACCTTGAGACAAACAGAAGTGGCTCTAGACCATATATGGCAGCAATACTCCAGTTAGTTCTATTGTGTGGAATATCTTAAATATTTAGATATTTTAGTGAACTTTACAATGTAAACAGAAACTTAACAAAGAGCATGTGGACATAGCTCAAAAAGTTGACCTGATTGAGCAAAATTGATATGATTTTTGGATTAAGCACATCAAAATTGTCCTGAATCAGCTAAAACATGTAGACAGTAAATTTGGTGCTGATCAGTGATAATTATCATTATTATTATTGTTGCTGTGGTTATTATTAGTTCTACTTTCAGACAATGTTTTACCAAGGCTTTTACCTGAGACCTGAAGCAAAAAAACTTTTTAAAAAGTTACTGAACCTATTATATAGTTTTGCTGAGTATGTGGGCAGTGCTTCTGAGGAGACTTTTCTATTTCAAAAATGTACTGGCACTTTAAGCTAAAGATAATGCAGTGTTTATTGACTTGCAAACAGGCTTAATGGTTAAAATTAAGAAATATTAATGTTTATTGACGTAAAAAGAATATTTGCTGTTTAAATAAAATATTAAATGAAATTAAATGCATGGATCTTGAAAAAAGAAAAGAAATATAGGAAGTTAAAAAGTGAGTAGATTTTGACGGAGGACATCCTGTATATATTGATGCCTGTCTTTCATTTATTGTTCGTTTTTCGTCTTCTTGGCGACCTTATTGTCTGCAATGGTCTTTGTACTCGTTTATATATTCTCATCCAATTGGGGAGCAGAATTACTTTCAACTCGGATTAATTTAATCTCGGATCTAATGTCAACTGGGAACTAATCCTAATTTTGATTCCCACCTGAAATTTTCTAAGCAACTTCAATTCTATGTCAACTTTACAAAAACAACAGCTAAGCAATCTACTATTCTTACTACAAAGGACATTGTATTTTTATTGGGTCAGATTTAAATGAATAAAAGTAAATAAAAAAGTACCATTTTATTCATTTGCAACAAAATTGAATGAAAGTTGCACAAAAGAGGAATTCTGAATTATATTATCTATTAAGGATTTTTAATGCTAAATTCAAAAATTAACACCAACTCATTGCATTTTGTTTAGGAATTCACAGAAATTGATAAATTTGATTTTAAAGCGACTTGAAATTAGTTCCGAGTTGTACTTAATTCCGAGTTGAAATTAGTTCCGAGTTGTACTTAATTCCGAGTTGAAATTAGTTCCGAGTTGAAATTAATTCCGAGTTGAAATTAATTCCGATTTGTACTTAATTCCGAGTTGAAATTATTTCCGAGTTTAAATTAATTCTGAGTTTAAATTAGTTCCGAGTAGAAATTAATTCCGAGTTGAAATTAGTTCTGTCACTCATTGAGTTAGATGTTGCTTATGTTCACGGTACCGGTTTACTATCGGGACTGATATGTTAACGGAGCTAAAGTACGTAGAGTGAAGCCGTTTGGCACAAATTGAGTTTGAAGTCTGTCAAACATATACACTAAGATATAATGTTCTCACTCACTTCCGTAGGGTATAGAAGTGCTTGGAAGGACAGTATGTAGCATGTGGTCGTTTCAGCACACCACAGTGGCTCCATCAGTGACTGTTGCTTGTGCAGCATTTTTTGTCCAATTACAATATTCCCCAGGTCCGACAGCCAACATATTCCCCAGATCTCACGCCATGCTACTTTTAATCAAAAATCAAATTCTACTAGAAAGGAAGAAGACTTCAAGACGTCCATGGAATGCAACAAGGCAGCTCTAGCTATCCCAAGTTAAAGGAGTTTCAGGAATAATTCCTTCAATGAAAATGACGCTAGATAGAGTGTGTGGCTTCAGATTGGAACTACTTCGGAGATTAAATGCCGAATTAATATGTGATGTAGTTTTTTACAGCATCATTCCAGATACTTTTTGATCAAAGCCCGTGTGTGTGTGTGTGTGTGTGTGTGTGTGTGTGTGTGTGTGTGTGTGTGTGTGTGTGTGTGTGCGCGCGCGCGCTCGCGTCTGTGCACGTATATATGTATGTAGCGCCATTTTCTCTGTCAGTGGTCAGACATGGGTAGTAATAGGACTACTAAAATAGCGCGCGATTTGTTGCTAGATGATTTTAAGATCAGAGTTATCTCTTTCTCGGATTGGTTGCACTATCAAGTGAGTTCAGTCTGCCAAACCATTGGTCTATAGCAAGGGGCGGTAAGATGGATTCCCGTGTTTTGCACGAGTATTAGTGAGATACAAACTCAAAAGCCTCGGGTTGAATTTGAACCCGGCATGCTGGTTTCAATTTTCGGCCTTGAAAACTTTTTATGGATCAAGTGGCGAATTCATAGTCAGACACCGGCCGTTTACCCACTTTCTTTTTCACTTGACCATGTGCCAATTTAAGCTATTAGTAAAAAAAAAGAGTGAAAGTGAAAGTGAAAGTGAAAGCTATTTGAAATTATAAAGATATAAACAAGAAAGAAGCGAAAAAGATTTTGAAAGAGATTGCGGATTTCGTTTACTTTGCTACAAAATCAATTGTAGAATGTTCATTTCCATACCTAACATATCACCATGACAAGCATCGATCAGCCAGCGTGCAAATCGTTTCGAAAGATGTTATTATTCACATTACAATATCAGCCCCTGTGTGGTTTAATTGAATATTTGACTGCAGTTTGTGAGGTTAATGCTCGTTTCCTTCTTTTTCATTTTCCTTACACTTGTTTTCAATCTGTCTTTCACAAAACAAAAATCTCGATTTTCTTTCTTATTATTCTGTCAAATGTCATCAGTTGATAATGTTTCGCACTCATATTGTGATATTAAGGTTGGATCAACACAAAATTGAATCAGACACTTCAGCTTTGGTTAATGTTTAATGTAGCACGACTAGTTGACTATTACTACTGGATAGAATTTTCGATAGTCATTGGGTGCCCAATACCATTAACCTTGTTCTAAATCAAAGTCAGTCTCTGTAATAACATAGGGAGATATTTATTTATAATAGTTATCAATTACTCCCCCATGCCTCCTCACACACTTACCTTTCTCACATACGCACGCAATACTGTGTGTACTATACACAAGAACTATTTTAACAACCACATAAAAGACATTACTCATTCAATTTCAACCAACTGTATATTCCAGCTTGAATACTTGTTATATAAAATTAATGTTATTTCTTAATATTACGATGTGTTTTTAAACATGATTTCATTCTTTTAATGAATGTCGTGAGATTGTTTTAAAAGGCCAAATTACGAGCATTCCCGCAACATTTTAAATTACTGTATCGAATCCTAACATTCCGCTTTTTAGCGTTTAACCCTAGAACACTAATCATGAGTATACAGTACCCAGTGCCAATTTTCTCTATTTTTAATTACAATTTTCAGTACCTGATTTTCTTACCTAAATAATATGTTTTTCAGTTCCTATTAATGTTAACTCAAAGTACAAAGTTTGAACTGACTGCATGTAAAATATTTCAAATAAAGATTTATATTTGATATTTTTTTTGGTTGATATTTTCAAAATCGGGTATGATATACCCATGGTTAGTAGTGGTGTAACTTTAATTGATGGTTAGTGTTCTAGGGTTAACTAAAACCCGTGTAGAAAGATTCCTACAACAAGTACAGGTATTTTCGCTTTATATTAGCTTTTTTTTATTTCTTGAAATAAAAGAACGCTGAAGAGATAAATACACCAATTTATGTATAATTGGTATTTTAATAGCTGAATGAAATGGTTTCAACCAAAAGATCTTGTAAAAATAAACCCGACGTATTTTGAAACATCTGCAGTGAATACACCATTGTTTCTAACAAGAATCTAGTCACAAGTTTCATATAGCGTGCTTACTTTCTTTATTTTGGTATTAAATATGGTGACCAGGATAAAGCTTGGGTGATACAGATGGTATGTAAGATATGTACCGAGTATCTACGTCGGTGGACCAAGTGCAAGTAGAGTTGTCAGAAGTTTGGAATTCCCATGGCTTGGAAGGAGCCAACAAACCTTAGCACTGACTGCTACTTCTGTGCTATTGATGCGACTGGGATCAACAGAAAGAACAGGAGCAGCCTCAAGTATCCTGATCTTCAATCAGCACATCCTCCTGTAGTTCGTTGTCATAAAATTTAAATACCTGCTTTTGAATAATTTCCTGACATTAGTGAGGAAGATTTCAAGTTCAAGAAAATGAAGAAGTGTTTTTTTTACGCTGATGTGTACTGTTCACGTTCTAAGCTTGTCAAAGTCCTCTCCTGAACTGTTGGAATCCAGATTGAAGAAGAAAAAAAAACTCCTCTCTGACAATGGTCGCATCAATTTCTACCGAAACAGGTATCAAGAGTACATCCGTTTTTTTTCTCTGAAGGAAAGGACTTGGTGTACTGTACGAATAATGCGCGGCTTCTGAACAAAATTGGAATGCCACGGTACGAACCCAAAGATTGGAGACTATTCCTTGAGAGCAGAAAGCGATCCCTGAAAAGTATTCTGCTGCGCAATGGCAACCAATGTGCTTCTGTACCCTCGCAAATTCATCATGAGCAGCGGGAGTTGTTTTTTTGTTGAAATCTGGCATCTTTCATGGTCCTCATATCCGTCAGCTCATCAAAGATCCAGAGTTTGAAAACTCAATGCACGAAGTGGAACTGGAAGCATGGAAGACTTTTATTCTGTTCGTGAAGAACAACATTCTTGGTAACAACATGGCCAGGAATTACGCAGAACTTGTCCTCAATATCCTGACTGCCTTCAGAAACCTCGGACGCAACATGAGCATCAAAATGCAGTATTTATTCTCACATATGGATCGGTTTCCTGAGAATCTGGGATCGCTGTGCAACGAACAGGGAGAGATTCGATCAGGATATGAAAGAGATGGCGACCAGGTGTCAAGGACGCTGGGGTGCAGCCATGATGGCTGAGTTCTGCTAAACTTTGAAGAGAGACACCCGTGTCGCTGATCATTCTAAGGGTTCGAATAAACGAAATTTCAAGCCCTGAATTTTTAACAATGATGACGTAACATGCAATTTACATGTACTTACATTTACCTATGTTTACTATTTAATTTATTGTAATCAATGTTGTAACATTTAATAAATTGAGTTAGAAAACAATTTTTTCTCTTAAAACTTATTTCGTGTAAGAAAATGAAATCAATAATGACACAAAAATGTAATCGATTTAGTCAGAAGATAGGAGTTTTAAAAACTCAACTTAGCACAAAGACATGACCTGATCGAGAGAAATCGGTGTCCTTTTCGGATTCAGAGGTGAAAAATTGTCCTAAATCATCTGGAAAAACATAGACATTTTTTTTTACTTTTGTTATCCAGTGAATAATAATAATGATAATAGTAATAATAATAATAATAATAATAATAATAATAATGATAGGTTCTATCGCCAATAATAATAATGATGGGTTCTATCGCCAAAATAAAATATTCCAAACGGACCTTAAGAAATTTTACAGGGAAATTGGAAAAACACCTATACATGTCGAAAGGCCACCACCGATTGATAATGTACAGACATTTTGGGAAAATATTTGGAGCAGCCCGAAGGAATATAACGCAAATGCAGAATGGATCCGACGTGAAGAAGAACGAATGCTGGATACACCTCTGCAAGAATGGGAAAATATATCCACAGATGATGTTGGGCAAGCTCTAACGAAATCCCAAAAATGGAAATCCCCAGGAAATGACAAGGCTCCCAATTTCTGGCTTTATCATCTCTCATCTATCCACAATATCCTTGCGAAAACATTATCAAAGCTTGTAAATAATCCCAATAAAATCCCGGAATGGATTACTGAAGGTATTACAAACCTCATACCATAAACAAATGAAACAGACGACCCGAAAAATTATCGACCGATAACATGTCTCTCCACAACGTACAAGTTGATCACGTCTGTCCTGACGAACCGTGCTTACTCCTTTTTCGAAACAAACAGCATTCTTCCACTGGAACAGAAGGGATGCAGGAGAGGTTCATATGGCTGCAAATATCAATTACTGATAAATAAAATGATGCTGGAAAATTGCAGAAGAAGACGTAGAAATCTTAGCGCAGCGTGGATTGATTATCGTAAAGCCTTTGATAGTGTTTCACATTCTTGGATCTTTAAGACTTTGGAAATGTACAAAGTTTCCCCTGTGGTATTAAATTTTCTTAAGCACAGCATGGGAATGTGGAACACCAAACTATACCTTAGTCACACAAGAGGCACTGCCATATCCAACCGACTAAATATCTGACGTGGAATCTTTCAAGGAGACTCCCTGTCACCCCTTCTGTTTTGTTCGTCCTTAATCCCCCTTACGCATGAACTGAACAACAGTAGCTATGGTTACAAAATAAATAACAAAATATTCAATCAGCTACTATACATGGATGATCTCAAACTCTTTGCCAAAGACGACAATGAGTTGAAGGGCCTCCTCAATATTGTAAAATACTTGAGTGACGACATAGGTATGAACTTCGGATTAGATAAATGTGCAAAAGTTACATTCAAGAAAGGTAGAATTGCAGAAGCACCCTTAATAGATTTAGATTTTGTCACAAAGATTAGGGAACTGGAGCATGATGAAGCTTATAAGTACCTAGGAATTAGCGAAGGAGATGGAATACAACACCCCAAATGAAGGAGAAGGTAAGAAAGGAGTACTACAGGCGTGTACGACTGGTACTAAATACCGAACTAAACTCAAAAAACAGAATATCAGCCATAAACACCTTGGCTCTCCCTGTGGTGCAATACAGCTTTAATGTCCTTAACTGGACCATAGCTGAAATTAAGCGAATGGACGCCAAAACGAGAAATCTCCTCACTTGCTACCGCATGCATCATCCCAAAGCTGATGTTGGTCGCCTGTATGTGCCCAGATCCGAAGGAGGCAGGGGATTAGTTCAACTAGAACTGTCCTACAAAACTACAACAATTGGCCTCCAAAGATACCTGGAAACTACAGAAGACTGGATGATGATGTGTGTCAAGGAACATGAAAGCAGTAAGCGTCTTTACTCCGTAATAAAGGAAGCCAACAAATTCAAAATGGAGTTTCAAATGGGCGCATAAATACAAGTACAGCACGGTAAACCGGCTGAAGCTGCAAAATACTTAAAAAAGAAAACAAAGACATATGCAACCGATAAGATACAGAAACAATGGCAAGATAAACCGCTTCATGGCCAATACTCTGCCCGTAACATACAGGCTGACGTAGACAAAAACCGTACCCATCAGTGGCTACGTAGTGCAGGCTTGAAAGCTGAAACTGAAGGTTTTATCCTTGCTGCACAGGACCAATGGTTCTTAACTAGAAATTATCAAGCACATATACTAAAATACTGTGTTAGCCCAAAATGCAGATTCTGTGATAAATATCCAGAAACCATTGACCATCTTGTATCAGGTTGCACGTTATTGACACACACTGAATATAAAAACCAGCATGACAGGGTGGGCCAATATCTGCACTGGAAAATTTGAAACTTCTACGGGAAGGAAACTGAAAGAAACTGGTACGAACACAACCCAGACTCGGTTACGGAGATAGGACCTGTTACAATTCTATGGGACTACACAATACACACTGACAGAACAATCAAAGCCAACCGGCCAGACATGGTTATTAAAGACCACAAACAAAAAAATGCCTCCTTATTGATATGGCAGTCCCTGCAGACTGCAATGTATCTTTGAAGATATTTAAAAAGCTGTCAAAATACAAGGACCTTGAAATCGAAATCTCAAAAATGTGACACATGGGAACATCAACAATCCCTGTTGTAGTTGAAGCCTTAGGATTGGTTGGAAAATATTCCAGTAGACTAATTGTAGGGATTCCTGGAAGCCCATGCCTCAAAGAAATACAAAAAAAAAATTCTCACAAATACAGCCCACACTTTACAAATGGCTTTATCTATGTAATTTTTTTTTTTTTTTTTTTGTCAGTGGAAAATGTCATGAAGCCATTTCTAACCTTAGGTCTCTGGGCGGGGCACGGAAAGAAATGTGTACAGAAAGGAAATAAAAAAACAATAATAATAATAATAACTTTACAAAACACGCAGAACAATCAAAGTTCATCGCACAGACATCGTAATCAGAGACCGTAAAAACAAAATGTGCTTTCTTATTGACATGACAGCTCCTATCAATAAAACAATACTGGCAGAGATGAAAACAAAGAAAAGAAATCGATTTGGATCGACTACGGAAAGGCGTTTGACAGTGTTCCATACTCATGGATAAAGAAGAGCCTAAAAATATACAGTTTATGCTCCGCAACGGCCAAATTCATAACAGAAAGCATGAAAAACTGGAAGACTACACTAAATTTAAACCATACAAACGGGTCATTAACATCGAGACTAATCAACATCGTCCAGGGAGATTCATTGTCACCACTACTATTCTGCCTTGCATTAGCGCCACTCAACTGCCTACTGAACTACAGATTCAAGTCACAGAAGGGCAAACTGAATCACATATTCTATATTGATGATCATAAAACGTTTGCCAAGGATGACAACCTGCAGATCGATTTTTCTCCTGGTTGTCGTCCTTGGCAAAACCATTGTCAAAACCTTCAGCTAAGACATTACGATGGAGTTCGGAATCGACAAATATGACAATGCCACCTTCAAAGGCTGTACCCTAACGAATACTACAGATTTAGACCTTGATATCAACAACAAAATTAAGGAACTAGACCAAGATGGTACATGCAAATACTTAGGAATTAATTAATACAACATTCAATTATGAAGAAAAAGATCTCAAAAGAATATTACAGGAGAGTGCGTTTGATACTAGAAAGTGAATTTAATTGGGCCAATAATATGAAGACTATCAACACCTTAGCTATACATGTAGTAACATACAGCTTCGACATTATTAAATGAAAGTTGAATGGTATTAAAAGATTGGATGCCAAGTCCAAAAAAATTCTTAGCCAAATGAGGGTGCACCACCCGAAATCAGAAGTTGATAGCCTGTACATACCAAGACCTTCAGGAGGCCAAGATTTACTTCAACTAGAACTAACTCTAAAAGCTACAACAATCGGATCGGAAGTGTAACTTACAAAAAAACAATGAGCCTCTCCTATAAATAGTAAAATACAAAATTCACCGCGTCAACAAAGAATCTGCACTCTTCAAGAAACAGCTTAATATACCTGAAACCCTACCAACAAAAAACGAAGCGAATATCATCTATGCCAAACTAGTAAAACAGATAACAGAAAAACTTGGCCGAATATAATTACAAAACCACTGGGAGGGCAAGAGGTTCTGTGACAAATACTTAAAAAGAACGAAAGAACACACAACAGAAAACACATCAGTGGCTGAGGGGCACTGAGCTGAAAACTGAGAGGGAAGGCCTAATTATTGCAGCCCAGGACCAAAGCTACGCAACCAGATCCTATCAATGTCACAAAATCAATGAAGGTGTACTTGTGAGGTAAAGAACTTAAAAAATTGCTTGATATCAAGAACTTTATGTTTCAAGAATTTTACTGCCAGGTCCCGCATGGTGTCTCTTAGCCATCAGAGAAACTTGGGTGGCATCAACAACCAGGGGCTGCTTTAAGAACTTTAACAGCATTTTAGATGAAGCTATTGTTTACGCAGAGAAAAGATTTACAACAATGGGAGAGTTCATATTTATCGACTCGTTGAATCCGAAGCTTTTTACGCTTTCGAAAAAAAAATTCCAGTAAAAGTGTTTTCATCTTTGGATGTCTATAAAAAAACATTTTGGGTTTGGATGGATTGAAATGCAGGTTGAAATCAGACTGAAATTCTGCTGCAGTCTTTTGTAAAGCAAGCGTCAATATCCAAAAAGTCGCAGACCTAATGTCGGAAATAAACCAAACTCTAGCAGAAGTAACCAAAGTATTACGTCTGGTCTGGCCGTATCTGCCACTTCTGCTTCCTGTGACAGATCGTTTCTTCGTTAAAGCGATTAAATAATTATATAAAGTATTCTCAAAGCCAAAATTGATTGTGTAATTTGGACTTCCTTTCTAAGACCTTTCGAAGAAGGGATTCTGATAAATATTTTACCATTTATAAACGCACGACAAACACACTATATTACATCACCAAAATAACCGTTAGCATAATACAATAAACTACCCACAATGCATCACTGACCTATATATGTACATAGACGAGCAAAGCACAATGCATATTGTCTGACGCTTGCGTTCAGCATGAAACAGACTGTCGCATCTGTCCACATTTATGTTCATATACTATGATAGTGAGCACTTTACCCCATGAATATAGTATTGTAACATAGGAAGGGGTACTGAATGAGGAATAACCAAAACGGAAGTTAGAAATCTTTATAACATAAAGAAAATACAATACTCGCCAACGGCGTGAAGTAAGTAAACCAGTCCTAGTGGTGGACTATTTAGCATATTACCCAACGTATTTATGAGGATTGGACAATACCCATTAGTGTTCATAAGTACAGTATATAACATATAGTATACCTTGAAACTATATGTGTGTGCCTGTGTGTGTGTTTGTGTGTGTTTATTCCCAAAATCATTTTATTATCTTTCGTTTATTGAACATTAAATTACGTCACTTAGTATCCCCCATAATTTACTTAAAATTTTCAGTAAACCTGATGAATATTTATGAGCATCTATTCAATTTAAAAATATTTAAAATTTTTACTTTTGTTCATAAATACTTGTTGCGAAATAAAATCCTCATATTTCCCTTGATAAAGTCCATCAAATGACGAAACGTGTGGCCTAAGAGAAGTTTTTCTTTCGTCTTCATGCATATATATATATATATATATATATATATATATATATATATATATGCGCGCGTGCGTGTGTGTGTGTGTGTGTGTGTGTGTGTGTGTGTGTGTGTGTGTGTGTGTGTGTGTGTGACGGATTTTTTATTATTTAAATAATTCGTATTTGAGTAGACGTTCTGTTTATTTATTAAACATTATATTAAATTATTTTCGTCTACCGGCCTGAATATTCCAGAAATCCTATTAAAGAAAAATATGCGTTCTCTCTTTCTTGCTTTCTTTCTCTCTCTCTTTCTCTGCTTTTCTATCTGTTTCTCTCTCTCTCTCTCTCTCTCTCTCTCTCTCTCTCTCTATATATATATATATATATATATATATATATATATATATATATATATATATAAATATACATATATATAAATGCAATATTTATTTATGTAATATTTTTGTAATGCAATATTCAGATAGATAGATAGATAGATAGATAGATAGATAGATAGATAGATAGATAGATAGATAGATAGATAGATTAACCTCAGGATGAGAATATGTACAAAAGGTTTTCCGGCATTATTTTGTGCATAAATAAATTTGATATTCATTTTAAAAGCAAATCAAACACTAATCTTGTAAAAAGTTAAAATTGGAACTTTTGTAAATAAGTCTCTAACAGCAAAGATGTAAATAATAAAAAAACATCATATTTTTTAATATCAATATAGACACATAACTGACCTTTGATTTTTATAATCTGAATATTACCGTCGGCATTAACATGAATTATTTAATGCTTGCGCATAAGTATCTTTTTTCCTTTTTCCTATTTTTTTCTTCCAGGAATTCCTGCAGGCTTGCTTCATCGAATATTGTGCAAAATGTTTTCAAAGCGTGGGTAATGCATGAAATCTAGTGGCATCAAGTATCAAGTTTATTTTCCGCTTCAGCGAATCTTGAAGAATTTTTTGCCATATTGTGAAGTGCTGATTTGATTTCTGGTTACCTGCTGAAAACATTTTTTTTTATGCAATATTCCTTTGCTGAAGTGACATTTTCAATGCTCTTACGGTTATGGAAGCACACAAATATCATATATCTGCCACGGATTTTAACGACTCGAATAGGCAGGCTTTTGCTCATCGCTGGCAAAAATAAATAAGCAACGGCAAGGCCGATGTGAAAAATAGGGTTGAAATAGAAAAAAACAATGTCCAGAGGTTTTATTGTGTTCCCAATAGGTTTTAGATTCCGGAGAAGTGAATAAAAACTATAACTTCCTTATTTTCCTACACACACAAACACATGCACATATGCACGCACACACACACACACACACACACACACTATATATATATATATATATATATATATATATATATATTATTATTATTATTAATAATAAATATATTTTTCATTGCCGCTTTCCTGATTGCACACACACACACACACTATATATATATATATATATATATATATATATATATATATATATATATATATATATATATACTAGCAGCATGGCCCGGCGTTGCCCGTGCTTGATTCAAAAATCGTACGACTCGTACAGCAATCGCTATCACTTGACTTAAAATATCTTTGCTCTTCCTTGCCTTTAAAGGAGTGCCCTTTGCCATGCTGATGTTGCTACATGCCTTACTTCTTGCCTATCTCACACTGCGAATTTTTTCTAATCTCGATACTAAACATTAAATCTGTTACGAAAAAAAGAACTAAACAAAATGAACACAAAACGATCAGCTTGAAAAAAGGACTCGTAACTGGAAAAACCGAATGAAAAAAGAATGTTAACAACAAATACTTTTTCACACCCAACCCAGTCCTGCGGAATCAGAATCAACGTTGAGGTTAAGCAAGCGAATGAGCCAAATGGAGTAAAGTGCCATGCAGATTTAAATTTTTCCCACTTGTGACGAATGCAGCTATCGATTTTTTTTTTTTTTTGCATGCTAGGATGCTAGTTAACATTCGTGTCAGTCAGCTGTTGGCTCTCACGCTGGCCAATAGAATCTTCCTGCCTATTCGTCGCAACCAGCTATAGGTTCTCACTCTGGCCAGTAGAAAATAACAGCAAACTACATGAAAACAGCCGTAGAAGCATGAAAAAATCGATTATTTCCACTATCGATGGAAATTGGGAAAAGTCGGTCTTGGCCTTTTCGCTAACTTGGAACATGTGCATATAAATTTTGGTGAAAATGTGTCGAAAATTGCGGTCGTGCATTCGTTACACACACACACACACATATCCTGCCTTATATATATATATATATATATATATATATATATATATATATATATATATATATATATATATATCGAACACATAGTACTGGTAGTGACAGTGCTCTATGTAATATAACAGAGCTATTAAGTATATATTAATAAATACACATATTATCCCACACAAACTCGGAGTTTCATGCATAATGCAATCTTCAGGTTCTGAGTATAAACTCACCTTTACATAATTTAAATTTTTATAAAAAATATTTGGTTGAGCAATGTTGATACAATCTATATATTATATGGGGATTGCAGATTTTGTTCTCATTTTCCAAAAACATTTTGCATTTAAAATAAACGGGATGCGTTGGTAAAGATGAGTTTTTCTTGTATTATTATCCATACAGTTTTTTATATTAAGCATAAAGCGAGATTACTTGTTTTTATTCAAGAAACAAAAGAGGAATGGAATAATTTACATTAGAAATTAATGTGGATCAATATATTTCAGCAGATATTTATTTTTACGTCTACATGTAGCAATCAATTGATTTCTCTATGGCTATTTAAGTGTTTTATGACAACTAATTTTTCAACCATATTACAGCTATCACCTTTCCTATTGTAAGATTTGGCTTTTGCAACAATATCCCACGTGATAATGGATGTATTACTACCCTTCTTTAACGGCCAGAAATGATTTAAGAGAGCAGGACTATTTCTTATATTGCCCAAAGTCATTCCTTGATGTTAGAAACGAAATTTTCAAGGATTTTCAGTGGAACCGAAATAAAATTTGGCATCGTTACCGTAATGTATACTTGCTAGGTATACAATATTATCAGTCATACATTGGCCGTTTAACGGACGGATCGTATTTTTCTGCAGTTGCATTTATTTATTTTTAAATTAACTTTGTATTTTTTGCTGAACATGTATCTGTCTAATATAATATTTTTTTAAGTTTGGATATTGATTTACCGATGTTATTAACGCAGCGATAGCTGGTCTTCACATTATTTTTATTAAAAATCTTTTTTAGTATTGGTTAGTGATTAAAGTGTTTATGAATTAAATTTAGGAAAATTCTTCCAATATTCGTTTGAACATTACGATTAAAATGTGGGTTAAAACTTATTATGTCACTCTTATGGTGTTTCTGATTATTATTACTTTTTTTCTTTTCTAAATACTATAAATTTACTTTATGGTTGCTTTTTTCTAAAGCTTTTATATATTTGATTTTATTATTACAAAATATTTCCTTATTCCTGGAGTTGGTAGATAGTCTACCTTGGACTGATTTATGTAAATTAGAATGTTATAAGAGTTATTGGATTACTTACTGACGTATCTGTGGTGATATAGATCTTTGGTATATGGCTTGTAATAACCAGTATTCTAGTTATAAGATCACACCGAGAAAATTAATCACTTTAGTATTGGTGGTTGTGGTAATATTTAGCTGGTGATCTTCGAAAAATTTTATCACTTCCTTTCTCAATCATTCTGTATATTGTATTTCTGGACTTGTTTTATAGAGGCGAATTACACCGTGATGGATAATATATATATATATATATATATATATATATATATATATATATATATATATATAAGTTACGAAAAATTTGGTAATCCGTATAGGTAGTCCCAAGGAGGATGAAATCCTGAGAGCTCAATGTAAATTCAGAGCTAATAATTTAAAGAAAAACAGACCACTTTAAGGCTCCATGTAATAAATAATTTCACCATAGCCCTTTTAAAGGACGCTGGATCATCAGACATCACTTCCAAAAGGTTAAACCAAAAATGAAATGAAAATTTACACTTTTGACGGGTAGTATTAAGTTTATGTAATTTAATAATGAGGGTAGTGAGGAGTGGTGTGAGAGACATGATCGAGTTTAGAGAGTGTTTATTTTAATATTTCTATCTATCATACTTAGTATTAGGGGAGGAGGGACCAGACATTGACCTATTTAATCGGTTAACTTAACGGAAGTGATATATTGAAAGGGAAGGGGAGAAGAGAGAAAAAATATATATATTTCAAAATTTTTGTCCTAAATTTTTATCCATTTTTTGTTCCTTCCCTTATTTCTTTTCATTTCATTTTATTTAATAATATTTTATTATTGTATATTCCATTTTTGTCATCACGTTATTCTAAGCACAGCCCATCTTTGACAACAATTTTCGCTACAACTTACCACACACGAGACGTCTCTCCTCCTCCCCAACCTATAACTCTCTTCATCTATGTTTACAATTTCACTCCCCTATTCCCCCCATTATTAATAATAGACCTGCCTAACTCTTATACATCGATCAAAATTTTAAATTTAAGTTTATTTCACAAAAAATTTCACCGAGGAATCAGAAAGAGATTGGGCTTTTGTTAACATGATTTCCACCAGAAATACACCGTCTTCAAAAATATCTGTCGGTGAGTAATTCCCATTTCTCTGTTTATTTATCGGTCTGTTGATGAAGGACACAGGCGTGTCCGAAAATTCCAAACATAAAACCTTTCTTTCCGTGCTTCATTTCTGTCATATGGTTAATAATTAATATCTAATATATGTTTATCGTACTAATTATAGGGACAATTACCGCAGCACAAAATTTAAAAAGAGAAGATTCAAAAACGACTTGCTGCATTGAAGACACCAGGTTTACCACTCTCTAGTGGGCGGATTCTCCACAGGGTCAAATACACGAATGCGGAACGACAACCAACAGAAATGAACGACAAACGCCAATACGGTTGGGGTAACTAAAGAATGTAGAGCGTCAGAACACAAGAGATGGAAATAGCCATAAAGCAGCGAGATGCTCGTGACGTTTCGTCTGTGGGAAATCGTTTATTGGGTGGGGAATAATTCATCATCCACAATGCCGTGTAGACTCTTTTGAATTCTATCAAGACAGGCAAGTGAGGACTCGACAGCTCCAGCCCAGATATGGCAGCAATACGCCATTTTTGGTTTGATCTGGCTCTTGTCAGTAGAGAATATAGCATTGAGGTGGGGAGGGGGTACTTACTGGGGTCTTACAATAAACTTTGTAGAGAAAGAAATGGAAGAATTAGGGAGAGGACAAACCAGATGGGGAAATAACAACAACAAGCATTACAACTACAGATTATGTATGAAAACCTTTCATTTATTGACAAGAGAGAGAATGGATTCGTACAGTACTTGTCTAAAGACATCGGCTCAGCGGTTTGTTCTTACTTGATATGATAACGTGGACCTGGAAAGCAGAAATAATATTTTCATGTCCGACATTAGCGTTTAAAAGCAGATATAAACAAACGAATTTTTCCTTTGAGCGTTGGCTCTTCATATGGACACTAACCAACATCAAACGAATTACGATTTGAACTTGCTGGAACGTTGTTAACAGACCTTATTAATCTAATGTTATTCTCCAGTGTTACTTTATTGTTCTTGTTGTTATGGTTTGTGTTTTAAAGCATTATTATTATTATTATTATTATTATTATGCACAGCATATAATATCGGTTGCTAGGAAAAAGTTTATTTTCAGATCACCAATCGTGACTTAAAAAATATAAAGTGAGCATTCCTCTTTTCACAGACAGGCTGTATCCAATTCTTTCCAAAGTATCAACACTGTTCGAAGCAGGCATGTTTTCTCTAATGGCTCTATTTCCAAATCCCAATCCAATATCTCGTGTTCATTGCACAACACTCCAGTGATCCAGCGATCATCGGTACTCCTATTTACTTTCTTTGCTCGTCCTTCCCAATCTTTCAGAATTTCATACTTTTTAAAATTATTGTAGTTTTTGCTATTTTCTTTGTTTTCTCTTGTGTGCATTAAATGACCCATAAACCGAGACGCCGTACACGTTTACTAGGTCCCTATAGTCTAGTCTTTCTGTCGCTCAGTTCGGACTCCGCTTGTTCTTATATTTCAATCCCCACACGTCTATTGGATAAGGAGAGTTATACAGCTTCCAATCTGGTTTAGGGATTGGTTCCAGTATAAGTCGTCGATCGCCAGTCTTGGTTCTTCAAGTGTTATGATTCTTACTGAGGAAAAAAGTTGTCTTTCCCCTTTTAGTCAATAAGCCGGGGTAAACTACCATTTGACAACAGAGCTAACTGGAAAGAAAGTCAAGCTATCACCGTAGAAATAATAATGCCAGTTTTGGTTAAATATAGACGATTTAATGAAGATGAGTAAAATAATTTACAATCGAATATATTTGGCATCTATTAACACGAGAAGATAAGAAGGCGACGACTTGGAATCTCAGTCCATTTTTTCAGCAAGGTTCAATCAGAAATTCAAGTGGATATTGGGTCCTCTCCTAGTGCGAGCGTGAAACTGCGTGTCTGTCTCTGGCGTCCAAACCTGTCTCTATCTGTATCCTCAAAATCGAACTGAATGTATGCATAATTCTCCGCCTACATTTCAAACTGTTCACACGCCAAAATAACTCAATTTTCATTGTTTAAAATCAGGATTCAACGGCCAAATCCTATGTGTTGATTTTACTCCATTTCATTCAGAGCCATTGCTCCAAAACCCCAAATATATTTGGCTGACATATCGGTTAGAAAATAAATCAAAATCATATGCTCTGACCTGTCCAATTCCTTGTCTCTCAACAAATCTTCCTGCCAGGGAAAATTAATAAAGACTAGAACAACACACAATCCATTCCAAATCGTCGCATTGAAATTTAAAAAGTACAATATCTGCCAATAAAAAGTTACATTGTTATAGTAATAAGAAACAGGAATTTTTCAATAGATACAAAGAAGAATGCAGAACTGAAATATCAATCCTCCTACATGGTAATGAATGCTGGAAAATTTCCTCACAAACGAAGCGGAAACGCGAGGTAACAGAAATGTGGCTCTACAGAAAGATACTGAGAATACATCGGCGAAACTTATGAGCAACGATGAATTTTTAAGGAAATCAGCAACAAAATGAACGCCTGAATTTAGAATAAGAAAGAAATCATTGACAATATTGGGATCAATAATATGGAAAGATGGCTTGACACTCACAGAACATATTGAAGATAAGACTGACAGTGAAATATTACCCAACCTAAATAAACCCAGCTCGGCAATTTAGCGGTTTTCGGTAATCCTTTTTCTTCTGAATTATCTATATTCTTTTTTGGAATTTCCAAACTTTTAAAAATACTTTTTTTTTATAACAGTTCGCATTACTCCCACATACATAGGCACAACTGTTGTTTTCATCTTCCACAATTTCTTCAGCTCTCTCGCAAGTTCTCAATATTTATCCCGCTTTTCATTTTCTGTCATTTCTATTCTATTGGTGGAGCGAAATCCACCGTCTAAGACGTCTTCTTCGCTTACGAGGATTATATCAGGTAAACTGGTTCATGTTTTCTGATTGTTGTGGTAGGATCCACCTAATTTGCATAGTGGAGTACCGACCATATAAATATGGTTGGTACCGGGAAGAGAGGGGACGAATCAAGAGATTCAACCAGAGACTCTGCCCGACTGCGACTCAGTCAACACATTCCCCAGGAACGGTCTTCCCAGGAATATACAAAAGACTATATGTAAATATTGTGTACACTTTCTTGTTTCAATACATTTTGTTCTACGTACATTTTGTGTTGCATTATTATTCCATGCATTAGTCAAGTTTCAACACTGATCTATTTGAAGTTTAAAATCCCAGAGTAGTTTATATGTTGTTTTTTGGAGTGGGGGTATGAGACTGATCCTATTTTGTGTATAAATTGTTGGTTTGTGTGATTAAATTCTACTTAGACCTTTTCCAGTAGCTCATTCTTCCGACCTATTTTTGTAATATATCTAAGTTAATTTACTTTTTCTTCTTCTATTTGCCGTGTCCTTTAAGAACGCTGGAGATCATAGTTCTCCACGATTTCCTGTTCTTTGTAGCTTTTAGTAAATTATGCCGATTTCACATTTCTCCTAAAACCTGTTGTCATCCATTTACACAAGTTAGGTAGGTTATGCGATATTTTCCTGTCCTTCTTGCATTCAATATGTCAAATTTTCCAAACCCTCTTTCCTCATTATGTGCCCTAGAATTTTCAACTGTCTCTTTCTGGCGTGTCCTTTTTGTTTCCATTTTCTCTAAAAACTTCGTCGTTGCTCATATATTCAATCTATGGTATTCTCAGTATCTTTCGGTAGAACCACATTTCTCTAGCTTCAAGTTTCTTCTTCATCCATTTGTCCATTATTTTATGCCATATAGGAGAAGTGATATTATAACACGGTACTTTTTTAACGATTTTTTTTCTATTTCTTAATACTTAGATTTTGGAAAGCAACTTACGCTATCTAAAATTTCGAGTTCGGATTCAGTGTCACACTTTCCGTCCTCTGTTAACACACTTCTCAGATATTTAAATTGTTTTAGTTGTTTAATTTTATTATCTCCAATTTTCCTGCATTCATTTATTATATAATAGATAATCTCATCTCTCTCTACAGACAGTTTGAATTTGGTATTTTTATGAGTTATATATAAATTAGCTTTTGGTACTGGTTTTATGTCATTCTTCATGGCCATGATTAATAAATTTCTCTTTTCATATGAACTTTTTGTTACCATGTTAATATAGTTTCATCTTCTATTGGCGTTTTACTATTTTGAGTTTCTTTTCCAGAAACCAGATCCTCTATTTTGTTAGATTATTTTGTGTACCCCTTTGTACTAGTGAGCAAACCAAAATGACTTGACTCACTTTATAGTTTCCCACTAGAAGGTTAACCAATCAGGAGACGTGAAATATTCAATCCGTCGTGTATAAAGGCGGCCATTTTGTTTACTCTCTCCGAATGTCCAATGCCAACCTGTCAAGCGAATGATCAGAAGGAAAAACTACTGAACTACGCTCTGCTACTTTATCGGGATATCCACTGCTAACCTGAACTACGCTTCCCTGCTGTCTTCGAAATATTCACTGCCAACCTCTGGATTCTATACTCAAAGACTACCGTCATCGTGAACATATTTGACCACTTGTCACTCCCATATGGCAACTGCTGTTTGATGTAATTTGATTATTATTTTCAGTTATAGACTCTTCAAGAATCTTGAGCCGAGAGTCATTCTTGTGATTTTAGTTGCTTCGAGATCATCTGAATGATCTTAGCTATTGTATAGATTCATATTGTGATATTATTATCTCATCTACAGGATTAGCATTATATGTTTAAAAAAAACACCATGTCTCTTCGGGACGTTGATGATCATGACTCTCTAATCTGGGTGATGAATTATTTTCCCTCTTAACCCCTTTCCCCACAGATTAAACGTTTCTAACCTCTCGCTGCTCTATCGCTGTCTCCATGAAAAGTGTTCAGACGAACTACATTCCTTCGTTCCACCAGTTCTAATCTTCAAAGTTAAACCCCGCCATGCCGTAGACATTTTAACGAACCGTCCTCATTAACTTCATATACCAGACTTCCGGCCACATCACTTCGAAACACCGGTTCCCGTACAATCAGCGAAGTTAAGCAACATCGAGCCTGGTCAGTACCTAAATGAATGACCGCTTTGAAATACTAGGTACTGTAAGATTGGATGTGCGGTTGGTGTAATGGAAAATGGCTCGGAATTATTAATCAAAGAGTCGACTTCCAATTCCTGTTGTGTTAATTATATCCACTTACGCACAAATACCCTAGGAGAAGGTATGAATCCACCAATGCATCTCAAGCTATCGGTTAATTAATAACTCTTGTATCAGTAAATCATTACTATCTCAAAATAATTCTTACAATCTAAAAATATTTTGTAGCTTTAAATAACCTGCAAAGGGTTGATAAGCCGTAGAAAACGAATCAATCAAGCAAACCTTTGTATTCTATTAAGATGTAAGTTTCACTCGAACAGCTTCTATCCACAAACCGCTGCTTTGTTGAATCGACTCCCAAGAGGATGCTTCCCCGATCACTACAAATCTTAATCTGTTCAAATCTAGTGTTAACTTTTAACTTCCTTTCGTATCCCCATAAACTGTGACTCTTGCCACTTACTCTTTAACCCTCTACCTCGAGTGGCTCTTTACCTTTATACAAGATACATTACTGTAAAATAATAAAAAGATTCCTTTTCTTTATTGTCTGCCCTGACTTCTTGAGAAAAAGAATGAAGTGGTTTATTGCCGCCATCTCAGCGGTTTTGTATATATTTAAATATTTTTTCATTTTATTCTAAATACGAGGAATTTCTGAAATTAACTTGGACCAAATCACTTCCTAAAGTCTTATCAAATGACTAAACATTAATTTTGAGACACTTCTTAAAAATTTTCAGCTCCCCCTTTGAATATGCTTAAATTAAATGATAGAAAACAAAATTAGCACAGAAAAATTTACTATAGATCTCAAGTCTTTTTTTTTTAAACGGGTAACACGAGTTTAATTGGCAATTTTCACGCAATGCCCGTGTAAATTCTCGCACGCCAAAGAATAGAACCGAAGAATACAATTTGTTTGATGTAGAGCAAGGACACTCATCTAATTTCCATCTTTATTAGAAAAGGTTTGGGAAATAATTGGTAATAAAATAACAGCGAAACCTGAATATGAAATCTTTTCCAATTATTTTTAAACTTAAATATAAATTTAAAAGTGTAACAAATTACTGTACTTAACTTATGCTCCACATCCGCAAACCATATACATATATAAACACATAGACATGCACCAGAATCACACACAAATGTGTGTACACACATAAACAAAAGGGCGCTCACACAACCAAATATACACAAAGACATACACACACACACGCACGCAGAAAGGAGGGGAAATAAATAAAATATACGAACTCACATGCACACGGAGACAGAAAGAGTAGACATAAATATACACACAAACAAACGTGAACTTGTGCATAAAAAGCCTAGTGCAACAGTTAGCAACCCGAAAGAGGAAATCAGCGAGACAGGATCGAATCCTAGCCAAGAAAGGTAAAATTATCTCTGCTCTCCAGCATGGAAGATCTTTTGCCTTGATGTAGCTATCAGACTAGAAGGGAAATTCTCAGGGGGAAAAAAAAGAAACCAGCCTGGAGAGTGATAGTCTCCGTCAGGATAATTTCCCCCAGACACACCACTGCTGCTATGGGTGCAGAAAAATATCAAGAACAATATTGTATAACAATGTGGGAAAAAAAAAGTTTTCTTGTAACGTGTTTCCACCTTTAGGACGAAACAAGTCACAAGAAAATTTCCCCCACTTTGTCCTATATACAGGATATACCGGGTATAACAGCAAAATTGTACTAATCGTGCAACACCAAAATTGTCCACTTGTTAGATCAAGCTTTGAACCGTTGTATCTTAGAAATGATTAAAAACATCTTACTGGAATTCTCCGAGGTTTTTATAACACTATTGGACTCTATTTTGAACAATGAGAATGTATTTAGCTCTAAATAGAAATGATCCCTCTATGATCCTGCCGTAGTGAGCTCCTGATCCAGTTTTCCTCTCTTCTCTCTTTTAAAAAAACTTATTCGCCATTATCTTGATGGTTCTTGAATGGAATTTGAAAATGAAAGCCAGAGTGTGAATGTGTGTGTGTGTGTAGTTATGTACAGATTTAAATATATATGAAGACATTCTTGAGAACACTTTCGACTAATACATCATCAAAAGAAACCGTTATCAAAATAAATTTAATAAAGGGAGATTCTGGCAATGTCATCAAAACGCACGGTTGAAGGGGAAATTAAATGCTTCAAGGCTCTGGCTGTTATTGATCCTACCTTGTGTCCTGTATATTTAAAATTTCCTTGGCTAGGCAGGAAATTCTGATACTAGCCAACAGTGTGTCGGCTTGTGTTACATCAGGTTGTTCTTCGGTCTGGTTGCGTGTTGTTTTGGGGACCAATCCGGTTTTCCCCACGTTTGGCGAAGATAGTTTGTCCTCCCTTCAAAATATTATCTACACATTTAAATGTCAGTGTGAAGCTGAATATGTAGGACGAACCAATCAGTCTGAAGGCCCGGATTGGTCAACATGTCTCTGCTAGCTTCTGACTGTTGTTTTCCAAATACCTAGTCTGGTTTATCACTTTGGGCACACTAACAGATTGATCTTTTGGAATCATCCTTTATTATTATATGAAAGTTAGCTATTTTTGTCCACGTTTATCCCCGAGTACCGTGTTACGCCATTGTCTTTATCGCTCTCTGTGTCAATATTATTGTATTTTGCTGTTTACGTATGGTGGCGTCTACCCAGCGGCTTTAAAAACTATCTCCCGCTACTCCATCAACGTGGGCAGCGTATGGACCAAAGAAGGTCCCGGAATACTACGAGGGCCTAAAAGAAATCTACAGAGATTAAGTTTCTGAAAATGAAATGCTGACAATTCCTTCTGCCCTAGCAGTCTCGACAATGACGATTTAAAACCAAGAAAAATGATCGACGCCATCAGGGAGATAGTGGCGGAGGCTATTAAGAGCCTCAATATAGACACCAATGTGTTGGTCAGAAGATCGAACGCCATGTGAAACATTCTGCTGGCTACCGTTAGCAGGAACCATCCTCACCGAAAAATCGGTAAGGCTGCAGACGGAGTATTTGTGAAACCAAAAGTTGAAAATCACGTTTCACGAGGTCCCTTGGAAATATCAGAGAACAAATTGGGGGCTTTTTTTGCACATTATAAACAAGTTGATGATGTAAACATCGCCGAAGAGCAAAGCGGATATTGCCACAGGGGGCGTCTTGCTACAGGTGACAATGTGCAGTAATTGCTTCATGTACATCTCCGACTCGTTAACGTGCCGTGGCCGGAACATACTGATAATTGCTGAAAGCCGTCGACCCCACTGCTGGTTCTGTGGCATCACGGGTCACTTGTCAAAGGTGTGCCCTGGCAAGAACCCGGCGCCACCACCTTATCAACTAACAATATCTAAGGACGTAGTGGAGCCAGGCAATTCTGGCCAGGTCCCCAATGACCTCAGTGAATGACAGCAGGTAACGAGGAGGGGACAAAAGGCTTCGGCGCCTCCTCCTCAGCAGTATGTTCCACAGGGACAAAAACAACAACAAAAGCAACCCTAGAAGCAGCAGTATCTCCTGAAGCAGCAGCAACCACCGCAGAAACAGCAACAGCAATAACAATAGCAACAGCAGCAACAACAACTGTAGCAGGAATAGCAGCAACAATAACAACCACAGCAGTAAAAGCTAGTACAGCTAGTATACTGTGTATATGCCTCCACCGCGATCTTCTTCGTTCAAAGTGGGGGTAGAAGGAGAAAGTGGGGTATAAGTGCACTAAAAAGAAGAAAAATTCCGACCAAAGCTGGGCGTAGAGAATCATGAGACATTCCAAGTCACAACCGTTCCTGCTTCACCAAACAGAAAAGAACGCACATATGACAAAAGGAATGGAGCCTCCCCACTTCCCCCACTAAGCAATTCACCATAATAACAACAAAAATTGCAATATGAGCTCTGGTAAGAACATGCTATGATAACAGCAAAAATTGCAATATGAGTACTGGTAAAAAATGTTGCTGAAGATATTAAGTTTATAAGTCCCAGAAATTCATACACAGATGTTTTTAAGGACACCTGGCACAGTGGATAAAAGCGTTGGTTAGATCCAGTGACAGGACCCAAAGAGTTGTGAGTTACCTGGTTAAGGCCGTGGAGAACTTGGAGAAGGGAATTAACAGGAGATTAGACATGGCACGTGGAACTAGAACAGTCTATCCCAGCAATAGAGCGAAATAAAGGGTTCGATTCGACATTCCAACCACCTGAAGACGGCCGGAGCGTACAACGGCCGAAACGTTGTGATAAATATGACTAGCTCTACTCCATTCTTCCTTTGGCCTTTTGCCTCAATTGTTGTAAAAAGGCAACAATAAATCTACAGTTTGACTCGTTTATGACTCGGCTATAAGCCAACACCTGCTTGATTCGTTCACTATTTTATACAGAGCCCGGACTGCTCAAAATTTACTTGAAGCGGTCCATATTAAATCACATCAATCGTCTCTGTGCAAACAGAAAGTGCATTTTATTCGCTCTCTCTTTTTTTTAGGAGGTATGTGAGTAACAATTTTTCTGTTTTACACTCATCTGGACCCACTTAGTTTTTATTCTTATCTTGCCTCCTTTTTTTCTTTTCCCTCTTATTTTATTACCGAATATTGTATCATTAATTCGAATTTTAGTCGTGTTCCCTTTTTCCTCCTACTCGCATTTTTTCCTGCAGTTCGAATTGTTTCCCTACTTGTCATTTAACTTTGCTAACAGTTTCTTCTGATGATGTGTTAGCCGAATGTCCCTGGGTAACAACCCTTTTTCTGAAGGTACTTGATAACACCACGATGCAAGAGAAGACACTACTAGTGAACAGTCTGATATCATTTTACCTGGATAGAAACAATGAAGTAATTAATATGAAGGTTTGAAATTAATGCATGCAAGATTTCACATATCTACCATCATTCCTTCATAGTCAGCCTATGAACATTTCAGCCCACCCTCGTGTATATATATATATATATATATATATATAGAGAGAGAGAGAGAGAGAGAGAGAGAGAAAGAGAGAGAGAATTAATATACGTGAAATGTTTGTGACTTAGTTGATTGGTGTTATCTTCAGCATCCCGACACCAGAGATTCGTAGGCGGACTCGTCCGTCCACTCGTCAAGGAATATAAGCAATTGATTGCTTACACTTACTTTTCTATTTTATATGCACTTATCATTGGTGCAAGTTTTTTCGTGGTGTGTGTGAACACACGCGTGCGCGCGTATGTACGTTTGCGCATGTGCACCCATGCACCTGTCTGCGCTGATGTGCATTCGTGCGGGTGCGCCCATGAGTCCGTCTGTGAGGATGTGCGTACGTGTAGGGTGTCGTGATGATTTGTCCTTTTCTTGTTTTTTCTTTCTGTTTTTTTTTTATTCTTTTACTTTACATTCACTCCTTAGCTTTTGCCCGCTTTTCCACTTTCCTTTCAATTGTAGCCATTTCTAGATATTTCATTTCCGGTGGTTTTTCCTAGATATATCGTTTTTAATTTATATATATATATATATATATATATATATATATATATATATATATATATATGAAATGAAAAATAAATAAAAATATAGATAAAAAAAATTAAATTAAAATAAATATATATATGTATATATATATATATATATATATATATATATATATGCATGGAAAAACTTTTTTTCGTTTAAAAAACAGACGACATGCGTTGAAGGGATGTCATAATTCGTTCAAAAATTCATCCCTACCCTACCTAGACTTAACCGGTTTTCGAAAGTAACTCATATTTGATACAATAATTCTTAATAAAAATGAACACGCTACCGTCCCTGTCTAAATGATTGGATTTCTCTGCATTCTTGGAAACAAATATTATGAATTTATGTGCTTTTAAAACTCAGTAAATTTCAAAATACGTTATTCCAAAATTCGCTTGAAAATGAAACAGAACTAGTGCTTTTAATTTAATTATATAATTGAATTTGAAGTTGTTAGTTTCCGTTTTTGAAACATGGTAATTCCTGTGTAGCGATGGAACCATATTTTCGCCATTTTATATTTATAATTTCACGCATACGCTTTATTTGTTTTTATTTTATCGACTGCACAGTACAGTAGGGTCAGTTAAGGACAGGGCAGAGGATTGGGAAAACTTGTATGAGTCTAATAGTGATTATGAAGGTGTGTGGAGTGATCACTAGTGATGGTGACGTTATTCCTACATTCATCTTCCCACATAGCCTCAGACCTAACACGGAGGTCTACATCAAGTCCCTTGAAGAATTAGCGCAACACTGGATCAAGAGAGTGGCCTGGAAGACACTATGTCTGGCAACAGGACTGTGCACCATACCACACAATCAAGAGAACCCTGTCATGTCTTGATTATGTATGGGGCGCAGCTGAGCGAGAGAGCAACGAAACTCCTTGTAACACCAAATATGACCTGAAGGCAAGGATTATGCCAGCATTCACCAACTTAAACAAGGAGACCGTCCAGAATAGTTGAAGTCATGGACAGCGATGAAGCTGACTATCTTGACCTCGACATTTGATATGGACAGCGATAAAACAGAATAAAATGTATTTAATATCTATGGAAATAATAATTCTTAATGAAAGTCAATATTTGATTAAACTCTTTTTGACATATTATCTAGTTTGGGCCATAGATATAATTTACTTTCGGTCATACTGTTCTGAATATTGTACATGGTCGGAAAACTGTTAATATTTAGTTTTTGGATATAATACGAATTCCTGAGTTTTAGGCTTAAACATTCGGGAAAATTTCGTATTATGCATAAATAATTACGATATTAGTCATTAAGGTTTCATTGGTTTTCATTAAAGATTAAGTGTTAGTAAGTCCATTCAACACTTCAGCACTCTCCTCGGTATTCTAAATTATTTTAGCAACATTATTTTTTATTATTATTTGCACCTGTGCTTTCACACAAACTGTAATTTGTTATTATTAATATTACTAATACCATTTGATTTGATATCCTCTCGAACTCGTAAATGTTTCGGCCGGGTGATGATGGTAATATCGCATATATAAGCTGTTCCAAGCAGTGCTGCCATCTGCGTACATTCAATGATGTCAGATACCCCCAAGGTGTCCTATGAGGTAGAAAGAATCCGGAAACAGTCCTAAGTGCACCAACTACAAGAGGGACAACTTAAGCTACTGCTCAGTACATTTCTCTGATTTTCCAGACCAGGTTTTGGTACCCCTATATCTTCGCACAGTCCTCCTTCACGATGTTTGCTTTTTTATCCCAAAGTACTAGAACTTCTATCAGGATCCATTTATGGCTGTTCTTGTGAACAGGTGCGAAAGCAGGGTGATTTCTCTCCAAGCGCTTGTCAGTCAGGATGGTTGTATCCAGCATGAACTTCACTTGCTCCTTCTCGAATACTGACAGTGGTGAATGCTCGTTCTACTTCACCGCAGTATTTATCCAGTATTTTTTATTATTATTATTATTATTATTATTATTAAAAATCTAATAATAGCCTGGTGATGAATGAACTTGATACGCATTTGAAATCAACCAGTATTCAGACCTTTTGGGGCCTTCGGTATCTGTCTATATTTCCTGGTTAAGGCAGTGGGGAACTTGGAGAGGGGAATTAACAGGAGATAACTGATAAGTGACATCCATTAGACATGGCACGTGGAACTAGAACAGTCTACCCCAGAGAGCGAAATAAAGGGTTCAGTTCGACATTCCAACCACCTGAAGAAAGCCGGAGCGTACAACGACCGAAACGTTGTGATAAATATGGCAACAAAGACGAGGACGATAGTCCGAACAATGTAAATAGTGTCTTGTTGGGCCTATCGAAAACTTTCCTTCGCTACCATTTGTAAAGGTTAAATTTGAAGAAAGTTCAATCGAATGCTTAAATTTACACATAGAACATTTATACAGCATATATTCTACAAGAGCGTGGGTGGAATGAATTGTCAAAGAAAGAAAGAAAGAAAGAAAGAAATAGAGAAAGAAAGAAAGAAAGAAAGAAATAGAGAAAGAAAGAAAGAAAGAAAGAAATAGAGAAAGAAAGAAAGAAATAGAGAAAGAAAGAAAGAAAGAAATAGAGAAAGAAAGAAAGAAAGAAAGAAAGAAAGAAATAGAGAAAGAAAGAAAGAAAGAAAGAAAGAAATAGAGAAAGAAAGAAAGAAAGAAATAGAGAAAGAAAGAAAGAAAGAAAGAAATAGAGAAAGAAAGAAAGAAAGAAATAGAGAAAGAAAGAAAGAAAGAAAGAAATAGAGAAAGAAAGAAAGAAAGAAAGAAAGAAAGAAAGAAAGAAAGAAAGAAAGAAAGAAAGTATAAACATAAAGGTCAGTTGAGGAAAAAGAAAGAAAAAAAAGAAAGAATATTGCCGAAACAATGGTTTTGAAAGAAAGACATACAAATGAAGTACAAATAGAAAAAGTTCCGGAAACAAAGAAAGAAGAAAAGAAAGAAAGAACACAAAATGAAGGTTAGGGTAAACAGAAAGAAAGAAAGAAAGAAAGAAAGAAAGAAAGAAAGAAAGAATCTAAAAATGCAGATACAAGAGACAAATTTTGTAGAAATAGGAAAAGTTAGGTAAAGAAAGAAAGAAAGAATCATAAGAGTAAAGAAGAGAATAAAAGAAAGAAAATTAGCAAGACAAAGATCTTGAAAGAATACTTACAAATAAACTAAAATACAAAAAATAGGAAATAAATTTAGGAAAAGAAAGAATAGGTGAGGATAAGAAAGAAGGAAACAAATAAACAAACAAAATAAGGAAGAGAATAAAACAAAGAAAAATGCAACGAAAAAATCTCTTGAAAGAAAATATACAAATAAACTAACGATGCGAGACAGGAAAGAAGAAATGGAATAAAAAATATGAAATTGCAAAATGCAAGGGGAGAAATATTTTTCATTTTGAGGAAATTTTCCGCAAGGCGCTTCATCTTTTTTATATGTTTTTTTTATTCTTTCATATTATTTTAATGAATTTTCTTGTACATTTTTCCTTCATAACTGTCAGTATCTGGGAGAACGGCTGGTTGAAAACAAGTTATTGTAATAATATGAGACAAGCAAGGATATCTGCCATTTGACATAAAGCAGCGAACGTGAACGAAGGGGTAAAAAAAGAAAGATGGCCGACAGTCATTGTTTTTCAAAATTCGCATTCCTCCCTAATTACGCCCTTCCTTCATTCCTTCTCTTCCTTCCTTACATTTTTTTTCTTTCTCTCGATTTATTTTTATCATCTCTTTAGTGATTTTCTTTCTTATTCAAGTTTCCCTCATTAATTCATATTTTCTTTGCGTTTCTTTTATAGCTGTTAACTGCTTTGTTTTCTTTAGTTTTTCTTCGGATTCTCCGTTTTTATTATCAGTTTGCCTCTCCGTTCTTTTTTATTCCTTTTCTGTAGTTTCATTCATTCTTTTATATGTTTTTTCTTCTATATTTATGAAATCCTATTAGTCTCTTTCTATTAAATCTTTCACCATTTTGTCATTCGTTTATTTTTCATTCTTTTATTATTATTAAGCGATTACTTTTTCAAAACTTGATAAAAACTCAATTTCAGCCGTTTATCTGGCGGGAGTTCTTTTTTCTTCAGTCACTCTTTTTGGTGTTTTCCTTCTTTTTTTTTCTTGTTCGTCATTCGCTCATCAGTTATTCTTATTCTTTCATTTATTTATCTATTTATTTCCCTTAAGTTTTCAATATTTCTTGGAGTTTTTCATTATCTTTCTTTTTTATGACGTTTGCAATATGTTTAATTTTCTTTTTTGTTTTTGTTTGATATTTTTTTTTATTTCCTTTTTTTTTCCCAGACTAGTTTTTCTTCTTTGAATTTCTTCCTTTTTTCCCTTTACTTCATTCTTTTTCCCTTCTCGCTTCGATTTCAGTTTTACTCCTAGATATTATCTTTCTTTCCATATTTATTTATTTATTTATTCTGTTCTGTTCACACTAATTTTCACAGATGTTTTTTTTTCTTTTACCAGCATTTTCCCTAAGGCTTCCTTTATTTTTTTTTGCCTCTCCTTTTTATCTTTTTTTTCTTTTTTTTTTTTTTTTGACGGAGGTAGAGTTTTCTTTTTTTTCAGTTTTTAGTCATTTGTTTTTGTATATTTATTTGTTTTTCTATTTTTATTTCTTTTGCATTCCTTTTTTTTTCTTTTCGATAATTTCTTTCACTTTCCTTTGGAATCATTTTTTTTCCCCGTTTCACCTTTTCTTTGTATCATTCCATCTCTTCATTTTTTCGTTTTATTTTTTGCTCGCAATTAATTTTTTACAGAGTTTTTTTTTTAAATGCAATATCATTTCAAGCCAACATACAAAATGAAAAGAGAAACATTTCGATAATCTTATTAAGGCGACTTGACTAGGTTAAAATGACCGAAATGCGTTGAAGGCAGGGAATATTTAAAATAAATATTTGCCCTCCCCCAATGTAGGAATGTGTGTGGGCGTGCCTATAAATAAGCGCGTGCATGCGGATAGATCTACAATTCTATTAGTAAATCACTTGCTGCGCGCATGCGTGCCTATGAACAAACCGGCGCGCATCCACACGTAGTTTCAAATTCTGACACATGTGAATATTTCCTAATTTTATCCTAGTCTGGAACAAGGACACAGTTATAGTGCACTCAACGAGGACCCATCTGGCAGGCAATAGCTTGGATGTCAAACTTGTCCTTTTTCAAACTCCCTGTATTTATGTATACGTATCAATTAGATAATTTGTCCGGGCGTGAGAATTTGAGCCAACAATTGTCCACTGTTACCGTGCACATATTCAGAACTGTTTGCGCAGATTATTTTCGTATGTTTGGTTACAGTTAAGGTATAAATACTATTTCCTGTTCAATCGATAGATATGAAGTGCTTAAATCTCAGTTATAAGTGGACCGGTTCCTACGATGTATTGCATCTAAATTCTTTTACGTATACTAAGTGTAGCAATTGAATTCCTGGAATGACCCTACGAAAGGGGAGTTGCTTATCTGGTGTTAAGATTATTTTCGTATGTTCGGTAACAGTTAAAGTATAAAGATTATTTCCTGTTCAATCGATAGATATGAAGTGCTTAAATCTCAGTTATAAGTGGACCGGTTCCTACGATGTATTGCATCTAAATTATTTTACGTATACTAGGTGTAGCAATTGAATTCCTGGAATGACCCTACGAAAGGGGTGTTGCTTATTTGGTCTTAAGTGGCTGCAGTTACCTTCTAGTTACTTCCCTTGTGAAGTTATGCACTTCGTGAGAAAAAAGTGTCATTTCTTGAAACATCTTGAAACTCGCTTTCCAGGATACATTCAGTAATTGAAGTAAAGTCAGGGATGTCATAAAATCTTTGTCCTTTCCATAATTTTTTTTTTTCAATTTTGTAAATAGTCAAAGGTCTGAGGAATTAGATGTATGGTCCATTTTTGTAATTAATTTATCGCCAGGAACTCGCTAAATCCTAATGCACTTTTCACTAGAATTTTTCCAAATCTTCACACAAAACCTTACGTTAATCCTCTGCAACTGATTTCTTTCACTCATTTTTTCAAAAACATCTACATCTTCCTCTACTTCACGACAACGGAAGGCTTGTGTTGCGTGGGTTTCAAGAAAGCGGAACTTGGAACATGTCCGGATGTACTCGTGTACAAATGTGTTACTGATTCGCCTGGGACAGTTTCTATTGAACGTTGCTGGTTGAAGTTTATGAATTCAGTTTTAGAGGCATTGACATAGTCCAACATCGTTGGCAGCATTTTCTAGATGATATAAAAGAGGTGTGGCTTTGGTAATTGCGTCTGCGGTGATAGCTAGATCTGCATAGTCAATATCGACGAGACTTTTTGCAGGATATCGATTTGAGAATCTTGGTGATATAGTAAACACTTGATGATGTTTATCAACTGAATTTCTCAATACGTAGTCAAGAGTGATACCAAAAAGAAAAAGGTTCAATGATGTCACCCTGAAGGACCTCTGCCTTTAATGTTGAAGAAGTGTTCGTCTCCGTCTGGAGATCTAACTAAAGATTTGGTATTTCTGTATAGCATCATTACGGCAGCTACTGTCTCAGGGGGGATGCTATATACCAGAAGGATGTTCTCCATTTGCCCCTATGAACAGAATCGAAGGCTTTAGAGAAACCTACGGAAAAGTAAGACGGCTTGTAGATTCTATGCCCTGACGCCCTCAATAATCAGGTGGACAGGCAGGATTTATCCAATAGTAGATCTATTTTTGGAAAGCTATTTTTGGAAAGCCATTTTGTTTTCTTTTGTTTTTTGTTTTTGTTATTTTTTGGAGTACCTTCTCTACTTCAGGTTGCATTCTGTTGAGTAATGTTTAAGTTGTAAATTTTTTCGGCAATAAAGGTAAATGTGATTCTTCTTCTGTAGAATCTCTAACATGCTAAAAAATCGAAATAAATTCTACTGAAAAGGATGTGAAAATTCGCATAGCTATAGCCTGGGTCGCCTTGAATAAAATGGATGTAATTTGGAAATCTGATTTACCAGACAACGTCAAACGGAGCTTCTTTCTTTTGAGTTTAAGCTTGATGGAACCTACACTCGGATACTGAGAGCTATACTTGACATCTCTTGGAGACAACATCCAACTAAACCACACCGCTATGGAGCCATCTCTAATATTTCTACACTCTTACGTGAACGCAGAAAGCGCTTTGCAGGACACTACTACTCTGGACATCTAGCTATGGTGCAAGATATGTTATCCACCCAGCAACCGCCTATATTGACCAACTATGCTATGGAACAGGATGGTTGGCGTGATAGATTCATGAATGTCCTAGCTAGCTCGACCGAATATATGTAAATGTTTGAAATGTTTCCCTGGCTCATTAACCAGCAACACAATGAGTTCATTCCAGGAATTAAGTTGTTACACCTCTAATATTTAAAGATTTCTTCCTTTATTAAATTTGGGAGGTATTCATCTTCGATGGAAGAAGTGTTGAGCGAAAAGAAAGAATAAAAAGATCATTACTTCGTTCATTCTTTTTTTTTGGTTTTTCTTTTTTTTTTTAGGAGTGGGATATTATTTTCAAGATAAAATAATTGACAATTTTTTAAGGTTACTCCGTTTTTGTAAGGTTACTTCCAACATTTTAATGTTACTTCTGTTTTTTAAGGCTACCTCCATTTTTTAAAGTCTCTTCCATCTTCTTTTTACGTTTACATCCATTTTAAGGTTACCTTCATTTTTAAAGTTAACTCCGTTTTTGAAGGTTACCTCAGTTTTTTATGATTGCCTCCGTTTTTAAGGTTACCTCCGCTTCTTAAGGTTACCTTATTTTTTAAGGTTACCTCAGTTTTTTTACACCATTTACACACATTCTTATTTTCGTGTTTCTTTCTTTTACCTAAATTTTTTCAGGCATTCTCATTTTTTTTCTTTTAAATTCGCTTATCTACTAAGTAACCGTTCTTCTATGTGCTGCGTTTCTTCGGGGGAAAAGCGAGCACGGATTGTGTAACGGCTATCGGTGCGGAAGGTGAATTCGGCCAGTCGGGTTCAATGCCGGCTCGATTTTGCTTCGTTCACATCACGCTACTGACTTTGCAAAAAAACACCAATCCATCTTATTCCATCTATGGGTTAAATATTAAGGCGAACTGCCAGCAGCCAACCGAGCAGATCTTTTTTATGTGACGTGACCCCTCAGGCCGCAGGCGATCTCCACAATTTCCCGTCCTTTGTCGCTCTTAATAAATTTTGTTTTTTCGTTATTTTTCCTAAACAATATTCCGCCATCCATTGATTCAAGCTAGTCAAGTATGTTATGCATTGTTTTCATCTGTCCCTCTTGTCATCAATCTGTCGTGTGAGTAACATATTTTCCAAGCCCTCCTTCCTCGTTACGTGTCCGAGAAATTTCAACTGTCCATTCCTAAGTTAAATATAAGTTTCTTTTTTGTTTCCATTTTCCCTAAAACATCGTCGTTGCTCATGTTTTCCTCCACATCCTTCTGTAGAGCCACATTTTTATTGATTCAAGTCTCTTCTTCATCTTTGAGGAGATCGTCCAGCATCCACTGCCATATAGAAAAACAGATATTTCAATATTCTTTTCTTTGTTTCTAACGATTTTTTGTGTCATTGATCTATTTTTGGAAAGCTATTTTTGGAAAGCCATGTTTTTGTTTGTTTTGTTTTTTTGTTGTTGTAAATTTTGTCGGCAATAAAGGTAAATGTGATTCCTCTTCTGTAGAATCTCTTACATGCTAAAAAATCGAAATAAATTCTACTGAAAAGGATGTGAAAATTCGCATAGCTACAGCCTGGGGCCGCCTTGAATAAAATGGATGTAATCTGGAAATCTGATTTACCAGACAACGTCAAAGAAATTTGCACGCTCCAAAAACTTTTTCACGGTTAACAATAACACATTTCCAAAAAAAAATATTTCGGAGTACATCTTAACTTTCGTTGTCCTGTTATTACCTGGATGTAAAAAAGACATATCTATTTCTATACCTGAGGATGACTGTATGAACAATCGAAAGCTTGTAGTAAAAAAAGATCTTATACAACTGGAATTTATAAACAGGGATCATAACATTCATCAACGGGTTCGAGGTTAATGTATTTTATTAAAAATTGTTTGCAAGTGTGATTCTTGCCATTTATATCATTAACTTCACTATCTGCTTTTTGTATGAATGATTCATGTAATGTAAATTGCTTTGCTTTTGGAATGCATATTTCAATGTGTTTTCGGATTTCAGTGTTACATTTTCCGTCCTCTGTTAGAACACTTACCAGATATGTAAATTTTTGTGCTTGTTTGATTTTGACATCAGCACGGTAGGAAACCTAAGTCAAAAGCGGTCAAAATGGGGATGTTTCCGTCAGTTTGTTTTGCTCAAGATATACAAATGCTCTTCTAAACCTCATGGGTTATCGAATTTGTCACATGACTTAACCTTCCTTCAGAAAGTGGGTGATAATGTCTCTCCACAACTGTCTTTATTTGCTCTAAGTAACTCTTGTCCCTTTACTACCACACAAACTATTTACTGTTACACTTGCATTTTGTTTAATCATTTCTACCCAAGCAAGGGAATGAAAATGCCAAGACGCAAGAGGTTACTGAGTGTTAGAGAAAAAAAACATTATTAAGGAAAGAGAACAATAAAACAACAGGAATTAAGAAGACAAAAGAGAATGATTGACATTGAATTTAAACTTTTAAATATCAAATTTGACTGGAAAGATGAAAGAGACATCCACAAACGAGGAATGCGATAGAAGAAACTGTTAGCATAGAACTTACGGTTCTTTCATTTCAGCAGTAAAAGTACAAGACCTCATCTTCCAATCTAGTAATGGGCTTAATTTCATAAAGTGAAGGTACAATAGAGCAGAATTTATCAGAAAAAGTACCATGAAAATATTTATAGAAAATATAAAGGCTTTTTTTTTTGCTTTCAGTATGTCCTGTGAGTGTTAAATTTACTAAAACCTCATTATGTGTCAAAGAAATTTCAACTTTGCTTTTCTTATCGTAGGCCTATTGTCCTTATTCTTATTGTCCTTTTAATTTCTATTTTGCTTAAATTTCATCGTTGCCCATATGTTCAATAAATAATATTCTCAGTATCCTCCTGTAGAACAAAATCTCTGTCACTTTAAGTCTTTTCATCATCTGTGAAGAGACTGACCAACCTTCAGTGGCAATAGAACATTAGATATTACAAGTAGCTCTTATTGTCCCACAAAATATGAAACGACCCCTAATCAACAATATTCTAGATGATAGGCATGTTTTTGTTATATCTCTGCTGAGAAATTTGGGTAATTGGTTATATATTGAGACTTGTTTATTTGTTCACACAATATCTGCAATTTATATATATATATATATATTACATGAATCATTCATACAAAAAGTAGATAGTGAAGTTAATGATATAAATGGCAAGAATCACTCTCGCAAACAATTTTTAATAAAATACATTAACCTCGAACCCGTTGATGGATGTTATGATCCCTGTTTATAAATTCCAGTTGTATAGGGTCTTGTTTTTACTATAAGCTTTCGATTGTTCATACAATCATCCTCAGGTATAGAAATAGATATGTGTTTTTTATATCCAGGACAACAAAAGTAAGATGTACTCCGAAATAGGTTTTTTGGAAATATGTTATTGTTAACTGTGAACATTTTTTTGGAGTGTGCGGTCGCAACGCTGAGGTTGAATTTTTTTTAAATTTTGAATTGTGCGTTTTTGTACTAATATAGTAATATGAGAATACTTTTGTAGAGATAATTTTTTTTCCAATCAATATGGCATGAACTAAATTGTTCAATAAATAGAGGAATGTCAACGTTATTAAAAGAAATTTGCACTCTCCAAAAAATTAAAATATAATAGCATCGTCTACATGTAAAAAAAAAGGTCAAAAATAAAATGAAATAAAAATATAATGAAAAATAAAAACAAAAATAAACAACATTCAATTATATCAACTATGAACATAGACACAATATCTTGACCATGTTTTGAAAATGAAAACATTATATAAATAGATACATACAATAATCTATTTTTTTGTTAACAGTTAATATATTTCAGCCTGGAAAATGGATATGTGCATAGCCGAAAGCGCTCGGAATGAAAGAACAATTGGACAGTTTTTATATAATTTATCCTCCGAAAAGAAAAAAATTATAAGATCACATGAGAAATTGTATAAAAATCTAAATCAAAGCACCTTGCTTGTCATATTAAATAAAACTTTCATGGAAGTGGGTTTGCTGCCTAAATACAGAAATATATATATATATATATATATATATATATATATATATATATATATATATATATATATATATATATATATATATATGAAGGAATACTGAGGTCAACACCAAGCACCAACATTCATGCATGAATACTATCTTTATGTGGGTTGGGTAATAGCTCAACTCTTTATACTTGGACTATTTTAGGTAGTAAGTTCAGTTATCTCCCTTTTATTGTGTTATTCTAACAACGGTGACACTTATTTTTAAATTATTCTTATGGTTACTGTATGGAAATAGTTATAGGTCGCAACGTGGTTATTTTATATCTATTATATATGTTGTTGATTTTAAATCATTATTTATTCACATTAATTGCTTTAGGGTATTTTGTATTTATTCATTGATTATTGACTACTTGTTACTGTTATTAATTTTATTTAATTCTCTTTATGTGTGTATAGCCGTTAGGATAACAAAATGAACCAGGCGAAACAGGCCTTGCTACCCATAATGCTTCAAAGACTAGCATATAGAAATAGCCAAGCTATCACCCAACCTATACGGCATGAAGATTGCGGTCGGGCTTGAAAGACGTCGCCACTTGGTGTTGAGCTCACTTTAGTGTCCACCGATATTCACACACACTCTATTCCGCATATTAAGCAGTTTTACCCATAAATATAGCATACTATGGACTATATTTTATCCTATATATATATATATATATATATATATATATATATATATATATATATATATATATATATACGAGGGTCATTCAATAAATAAGGTGAATTTTTCGGTATAAGGACTTCTAATACAGATAGAAGCTTACTTTCTTTCTTTCTTTTTTCAACGTAGTCTCCCAGCACTGTCACACACTTTTCCTATCTGTGCACAAGCTTCCGTATTCCCTCAGCGTAAAAATCTTTGAACTGATGTTTCGGCCAGTCGCTCACAACACTTTTGACTTCATCGTCACTTTTAAACTTCGTGCCTCTCGTGAACGCTTTCAAGGGACCAAACAGGTGAAAGTCTGAAGGGGCAATATCTGGGCTGTAAGGGGGATGAGGGAGCAGTTCCCAGCCCAGCTCGTTGATGGTCTGCACCATTTGGGCTGCTGTGTGAGGCCTTGCGTTGTCATGATGTAAGATGACTCCTTCTGACTGATGACCACTGCGTTTGTCCCAACAGATAAGCTCAAAGTCCTTGCAATGTCATCCACTGTCACCCTTCTGTCAGACTGAATGAGGTCATTGACTGATTCAATCACCTCAGGAGACCTCACTTCTGTAGGCCTCCCAGGCCTGTCTTCATCCTCAACACTGCTCCGTCCTTCTTTAAACAATTTAGCCCACTTGTAGACATTTTTTTGGCTGGAACATGTGGCACCATGCACAGTTGACATTCTCCTATGAATTTCAACTGGTTTGCACCCTTCAGCAACCAAAAACTTGATAACTGACCACTGTTCAATCCTGGAGCATGCGTCTTGGTCGGCCATCTTTATTAATCGCCAAAACTCTCAAAGTTTTTTTTTAATCTGCAAAAGAAATTAAATCCATGTGAAAAAGAAGTAAAACAAAAAAAATAAAAAAGAGTAAGCTTCTATCTGTATTAGAAGTCCTTATACCGAAAAATTCAACTTATTTATTGAATGACCCTCGTATATATATTATATATATATATATAAGGCGGGATGTGTTTGTGAGTGTAACGAATGCATAGCCACAATTTCCGACGGATTTGCACCAAATTTTACATGCACATGCTCCAAGTTAGCGGGAAGGCCAAGACCGACTTTACATTTCCCAACTTCCATCGATAGTGGAAATAATCGATTTTTTCATGCTTCTACGGCAGTTTTCATGTAGTTTGCGGCCATTTTCTACTGGCCAGAGTGAGAGCCTATAGATGGCTGCCACGAATAGGCAGGAAGATTCTATTGGCCAGCGTGAGAGCCAACAGCTGACTGACACGAATGTTAACTAGCATGCTAGCGTGCAAAAAGAATCGATAGCTGCATTCGTCACAAGTGGGAAAAATTTAAATCTGTATGGCACTTTACTCCAATTGGCTCATTTGCTTGCTTAAACTCAACGTTGATTCTGTTTACGCAGAACTGTGTTGGGTGTGAAAAAATATTTGTTGTTAAAATTCTTTTTTCATTCGGTTTTTCCAGTTACGAGTCCTTTTTAAAGCTGATCGTTTTGTGTTTATTTTGTTTAGTTCTTTTTTCGTAACAGATTTAATGTTTAGTATAGAGCTTAGATAAAATTTGCAGCGTGAGATAGACAAGAAGTAAGACATGTAGCAACATTAGCACGGCAAAGGGAAAGGGAACTCCTTTAAAGGCAAGGAAGGGCAAAAATATTTTAAGTCAAGTAATAGCGATTGCTGTATAGGTCATACGATTTTTGAATCAAGCAGGGGCAACGCCGGGCCATGCTGCTAGTATATGTATATATATTTGGTTGGATTTATGTGAGTTTGTGACTCACATTAATCCAACTAAATATATTAGCTCTATCACTGATATTGAGCGCTTTCCAATAAGTACCGCGCACATATAATAGATAAGTATTATATATAAAAATTGCATATATATATATATATATATATATATATATGTGTGTGTGTGTGTGTGTTACTTTAAACATTTTTTAGTGGATACCCATATTTGACTAGCCGCTCCGTATAGCTCAGAGCGTAGTAACTGTGTATTCACATGACGGAGAGCGCAATTCATTCTTTAATAAGATCTCTCTTACATTCAGTCCCGTAGACGAAAATAGATAAATATACTAAATAAACGGAGCGTGTAGTAGAATACGAGAATCCACTAAAAATAATGTTTAAAGTAATAAAGATCTGTCTGATTAATAATTAAAAAACACTCCATTCAAAAATACTCGCTTAACCCTTTGGGGCCCAGCGTTCCCGAACAATATTAACCCTTCTGCCTGAGCTCCAGAGTCAAAATAATTGGTATGTAATGTTTCACAGTAGATATAAAAATAGTTGCAAGTGTTTACCCACCGTTCAACCGGTGGTTGGGCATTAAGTATTTTTTCTCTACTACCGGTAAAGCGGTGGTCAGAGCTGAAAGGATTAAAGAAACAAAATCTGGCCTTGCCTTCCCGACTGTTTCTCCATAGTTTAGTCGGCTAAAACGTGTCGAGCTTAACTCTAGCTCCCTATGCCTTGTGTCAGGGACGCTGGTTCATATCCTGCCGGACTGTGCAAATTTTTTTTTTTAATATAGTTTCTCGAACATTCAGACCGGTAGACGAAAAAAAAATATAATGTTTACTAAATAAACAGCGCGTCTACTCAAATACGTGTATCCTAGTACGGATATGAAAATCAAAATTGCAGTTAACTGGCAGTTTTCGGCTTTGAGCTACCATTAGACCATGCGGTGCTCACCGTTGTGCAAGATTCTTCTTCTTCTATGCGCCGTGTTCCTTCAGGACGAGGGCGATCATGGCTCTCCACAATTTCCTGTTCTTTGTAGCGCTTAGTAATGACTTTTTCTAAATTTCTTAATGTTTGTTCTGTCAACTATTTACACAAGTTCGTTAGGTAGGTTATGGTTATTTTCTAAGCATAGCTTAGATGTGGCACAAAGCCGAAAGTATGGGGCACCTAGTTACACTACGCCGATGTGCCAACGTTAGGTAGGTTATGTGCGGCTTTCTTCTGTCCATCTTGCCTTCAATGTGTCCTGTGAGTGTCAAGTTTCCCAAACCCTCTTTCCTCATTATATGCCCTAGAAATTTCAACTGTCTTTTCCTGATGCTACGCATGTGTTCCTTTTGTTTCCATTTTGCTCTAAGACTCCGTCGTTACTCACATGTTCAGTACGCGGTGTTCTCAGCATACTTCTGTCGAACCACATTTCTATTAGATCTGTGACGAGATTGTCCAGCAACCAACGTCAATAGTAGGACAGATATTACGTAACAGTTCAGTGATCTTTTCTTTAATTCCCAATGAAGTTTTTCCGATTTCTTAATACTTTGCTTAACTTTTGAAAGGCATCTTTTTTCTATCCCAAATGAGCCTTCGTATTTCATTGTCGCATTTTCCATTCCCTGTTAAAACCCTTCTCAGATATTAAAGATTTTTTTGGAACAAGTTACATTTGCCACCATCACAAAGACGATACCATATGGTTTGAAACTAGGAAACAGAATGCAGTGTTTATTTCCTTGCTAAACTATATATATATATATATATATATATATATATATATATATATATATATATATATACAATACATACATATATATATATATATATATATATATATATATATATATATATATATATATATATATATATATATATATCACTCATTTAAACTGTTATTTAACTCCTCTCTTGAAAACGTCTCTCTTGTAACTTTTAATCCCCACCTTCACCTTAGGCCTTCCTGTTTTTCTTTCTTCTGTTACACCTCCCTCTAGAGCTTTCATACATTTCCCTCTCGTACTTGTTTCCCACTGTCACATATACACTCTCAGTAAAATTTAGTTTTTTATACCCGGAGTTATATTTTCCGATTTCTTTTTGGATTTGTAGGTCTGATAAATTGGACCGTGATTACGATTCCAATGTAATAAATTATAACCATGGAATATTAGTGTTTGAGTTTTTTATATTATATTCTTACTCTGTTCTGGACATTAAGTTATACCTGGATTCTATTCTCTTGGGAATTCATATATATATATATATATATATATATATATATATATATATATATATATATATATATAACGAAAATCTTGGTAATCCGTATGGATAATCCCAAGGAGGATTAAATCCTAAGAGCTCAATATTAAGTCAGAGCGAATAATTTAATTTAAAGAAAAACAGATCACTTTAAGGCTCTATTTGTAATAATTTATTTCACCAGAGAATTCTATTTTTCTCTGGATCTTCAGATTTCACTTCAAAAGGTGAAACGAAAAATGAATTTAAAATTTACATTTTTGACGGGTAGTATTAAGCTTATATAAATTGACATAGAGGGTGGTGGGGAATGGTTGAGAGACATAGTCAAGTTTAGAGAGGGAACGGAGAGTTTTAAATTTATTTTTATGTTTCTTTTTATTATAATACTTAATGTTTATCGCTAATATTATATATCTCTCTATATATATTGACCACTAATATTATATATATATATATATATATATATATATATATATATATATATATATATGGGGTGGGGGTAAGGAGAGACATAGAATAGTGAAGTTCTTGTTCTTGATACCATTTCATGGAGGAGTGATTTTTTCTTTTTTTTCTATTTATAAAGACAGACTCGGGGCATGGATATAATCACGGCTGCTCGCATCGATCGACGCGTGGCACAACACGAAATTACATCAGATGCGTTTAGTCGCAGCGACCAGAAATATTTACGTTAATCAAAGAAATCAATATGCACCAATATGGCCAACAGCTGTCTTGCGGATGTGTTTGTGTGATTTTTTGTTTAATGCTATATTTTCGTTCTAGGGGAAAACTATTCTCGTTATCTTTTCCCCCCTTCATACACATATATATATATATATATATATATATATATATATATATATATATATATATATATATATATATATATATATATATATATTTATTTATATATATATATATATATATATATATATATATATATATATATATGTGTGTGTGTGATTTTCTTGCTTGTTTCTCTCTCTCTCTCTATCTCGGTCTCTTTTAAATGAGTGATCTATTTGTCTTGTACATTGCTAATGAACCAACAGTATATCAACTCGTAGTTGTAGAAAACTAGGTTTTCTCGACATCATCTGCGTCATTGTAGAAGACCAAAAAAATGGTGTAAACAATGAATACTGAAGAGAGTGAAGATAATGATGCCGACACATTACAGGAGCTCGGTTTGATGATGGTGGTACGGTGCGAGAAAAAGAACGAAAAATGGAAAAGAGAGAAGAAAAATGGTTAAAAAAAAAAGAAGAGAGAAAAGAAAAAAGAGAAAATAACAAGGAGTGAAAATAGTTAATTAAGAAGGAATTAATGAAAAGGAAAAATAAGAAGGAGAGGAGAAGAGGAGAAGACAGAAGAATAAAATAGGAAAAGAGAAGAAAAATTAAAGTGATGAAAATAAGGTGGAGAGAAACGGGGAAAATAAGAAGAGAGAAAGGAAAAAGTGTAAGATAAACTAAAAAGGAGAGAAAAATAATAAATATGAATGATAAGAAGGGATAAAATAAGAAAAATAAACGAAAAAGGCCAGAAAGAAGGATAATTTAGAAGAGAAAAAAGAAAAGGAAGAAAAGGAAAAGAAACTAAAATGGTGAGAAAAAAGGATAATTTAGAAGGGAAAAAAGAAAAGGAAAAGAAACTAAAACGGAGAGAGAAAAATATAATTTCGACGGGAAAAAAGAAAAGGAAAAAGAGGAAAAGAAACTAAAAAGGAGAGAGAAATAAAAGGGGATAACATGGGGAAAAGAGGAAAATAAACTACAAAAGAGAGACAGATAAAAACAGGATAAAACGAAGGAGAGAAAATAAAAAAATAAAAATAAGGAAAGAAATGGAAAAACTAAAATAAGAAGGTGAGAAAAGAAAAAAGTGATGATGTAGAGGAGGGAAAGACACTCAAAAGGAAAGAAAAAAATGAAAAATATAAAGCGGAGAATAGGAAAAATAAAAAATAAGAAGAAATGGGAAAATGAAAAATTGAAAAATAAAATAAAAGTCAAAAAAAGAAACATTCGAAGATTTACGAGAGCAGACTATGAACTATTCGTTGATTTGCAGTTAGCAAACTCCTTAAAGTATTTAATTTGTAATGAATTCGTATCTCGCTGACTGCTCCATATTTGTGGCTTTGTACCAGACTAACATCACCTTTGATAAACACATTAGATTAAGAATTTGGTTACGATTGAAAATTTGATTACGCAATCAATCCTTTTTGAGCACCCCGTACTAATATATTTGCGTCTGACTAAGCTCAGATTTACGCGTCTCGGTCTTTAGGTAATTGTGGGTCTTATGGATAATTACTAATCTGTATTGAGTTTGGTCTTTAATACAGTACCATGATTGTACTCAACTTAAGCTAAGCCCAATAAGGAGAAAACGGGTTGGAGAACGCGGAAAGGCGGTCTAAACAGAAAAGAAAATAACTTTGAAGAAGAAATGGATAACGGTGATGCAGAAATGCAAACTTTACAAATTACAGTTATTTTATTATTTTATAGTTATATATATTTAACTGTTGTTTTTTTGTGTTGATTTGGGGGTCTGGAGTTTAGTGCTTTACGCACAACCACATAAACTCGCTAAATGCTATTTAGTTGCTAATATCAACTCAACCATCCGAATGAACTGAGGTGAACAGAAAAAAAGACACGAGAACTAGAGAGAGAGCGGGGAGAGAGAGAGAGATAAGTGGAGGAAGTTGAAGAGAAATTTTAGAAAAAAAGAGGAAAAGCGAGAACGCTGTTGATTAACTTAAACGTTATGAGAAATACAACACCTTTTCGAAACCTTGACTATCAACACAGAACCCGCCACCGATCTGCTACCCAGCCACAACGGCGTCTATTTTAACCTCTACAAATCTTCCTTCTGCCATTCAACATTCAGTATGAAAATCAATACCGACGCCTCGTTCACTCACATTAGGACACTGCTATCACCCTACTGCTCATTTTCAACATTGCCAGCACCATCCACGGTGCCACTTTAACTATTCTACCAACAACAATAGAAGAATAAACATGCCTACTCTAACGATACCGTCCACATAGCCACCCTAACTAGACCATCAATATTAATAGAGCCATCAACAGATCATCCAAACCAAGCCCGCAATATTAATAGTAATCACCACAACATTAACTTTAAGCGAAACATGACTATGGCCATTATGACAATAACATCAATATTAATGTAGCTATCAATATAGCAACTGTAACCATTCTAACCAGGACTATGAGCATGATCAAAATAGACACCTTAGCTAAACCATCAACATAAATAGCACCATCTACATTGACACTTTAACCATTCTATCAACATTAATAGAAGAATAGACATGGCTACTATAATGATAGCATCAACATAGCCACCTTAACTATACTATCAACATTTACAGAAACATCAAAAATTCACTCAAACCAAATCATTAATATTATTAGTATCATCATAATCTCCCCACAAAATATACCATTAACATTACAGGAAATATCAAAATGCCTACAACGAGCATACCATCAATAGTAATGGAGCTGTCTATATGACGATAGTAACCATTCTAATCAACCTGAACTGACCCATCAAAATATCCACCCTAACACCAACATCAATAGAAACAACAACACCAGTACAGCCAACAAAATGGCTACTCTAACGCTATCATAAACATGGCCGCCATATCCATACCATCAACAGTAACAAAACCATCAATATGGTCACTCTGGCTATATCATCAACATTAAGAGATTTACCAAGATCACCCGAACCAAACCATCAATATTAATCAGAAATCAAATAACCACTCGAAACATACCATCAGCATTCATAGCACGATCCACATGTCCACAAGTAATTTTGATAGAAGGAGCTTTATAACAAGACCAACAAGGCCATCCTATACATAGCACCAATATTTATATAAGCCATCTAGACTATACCATCAATATTAATAGCACAATTAATATGATCAATTTAATCATACCATCAACAGTAACAGAACTAACAATATGGCCATCCAAAGGATAACATCAATATTAATAGAACCACTAACATGCTCTCACGAAATATACCAAAAACATTAATAGCACTGCCAATATTACCACTCTAATCATATCATCTATATTAATAGCACTCTCAGCCACAACACCATACAGGGTAATAGTATGAAAGCTAATAACACGCCAAACGAGGCCACCCTTTCCATACCATCAATATTAATCCCTATATTACCTTTATGATTAATCTTGAAGTTAAATACATTTTCAGGGCGTTGCATTTTTATTCTCCGTCAGTATATACGCGTAGAGACACACACACACATGTATTTTTGTGTATGTGTGTGTTTGCAAGTTTGTGTCTGCAGGTGTGCAGTTTGTTTTAAACATACAACTTAATGCACTTCAGAAAGTCGCAAGCATCAACAGTGCACCACGCCTAATTCCCGGAGGAAATTGCAATTGATATGTCCATAATGGCGCGCTTTGGTTGCTAGAAGATTTCGCGTCAGAAAACAGCATCTTGAAACGCAATCTTGAGACTCTTACAATGGTCAATAATATGGAATATATTCTTCGAAAGCTAGGACTCATGCGGTGAATCTCTCACCGCAATCTCTGGAAACAATAGGCCATCATGCTGTGCTTGCTGAGTAAGTCTTCAGTTCTCGTTGTTTGCATTTGTCACGCTCTTCTGAAAGCGAGAGAAATCGGGAATTCCTGAGACATGACGTACTTCTTCGCACGCGACTTATCCAACGTTGTCTACATCCGGTTGAAATATGAAGATAGAATCGAAAATTAATGTCAAATAATTGAAAACACTCGGTGAAAGTAATAGTAGTTTATAATGGAAATAAAACAAATGAACGCACTGACCCAGATAGCCTCGCTCTGAGGGTAATGGATAGGAAACTACATTTTTAGATCATTCTTAGATCATTACTACTGAGTAATGCCAATATTTATGGCCTTATACCAAACTTAACTTTAGATGCATCGTTGTAAAGCAATGTTTACAAACCTGGTTTAGTAGATTATTTCTTTGTAGTGGGCTCGAACCTCACAGAAATTGTCCACAAATATAACCTTGTGTTAGACTAAATTTAGCTCTGGTCACACATTTCATTACTACCATATCGTGAGTTTTGTACACACAATACAATAATAAGTGACTCAAAGTAAAGGGTTACTGAACGAGGTTGTTGACGGTAGATAACGGTTGACCATAGACCTAAAAATGGTAAGTGAACGAGAAAGTGTCCACTCGAAGTCACTTCCACAAAGTAGCCGTTCTTTGGAAAAGGCTGTCCGAATCTAACTTTCTTCTTCGTAGCGGAATGCGAAGGAAATGGAGATGATTCGACCCTGTGTCAATGGCATGACGGATCTTAGCTGTAAGGGCATGAAATGGTGTACCTAAGAAATGTAACATGCCAGAACATTGTCCATGGAAATAGCCGTAGAGTAGCAAAAGTCGAGCAGCTTTTCGTCTGTCAAGAAAGGGCTTGAAGGATGGATGTAGGGTTGCAATGGCTAGATACAACCGTAACTTCCATGCTAATAGTTTCTTCTATCGCACTTCTCGCTTGAGGAATTCCTTTTCGGCTTCTTGCGTCCCAGTCAATTTTGATCTTCAAATTTTAAATGCAATGTCATTCGTTGTCTTTTGTTTTCTTAATTCCTCTTCTTTTATTGTTCTGTCTCCTTAATAGTAATTTTTCTCATATTCTCTTACACTAAATAACCGCTTGAGTTTTATCGTCTTTACTGCCTCGCTTGTGGTGAAATGATTGAAAATATAAATAAACTACTGCATATATCGTTCATTTCATAAAAGCACATACATATAAATAAAAGAAAGCCCATAACTGGAATACTTATTACTTCTCGTTGTCCTAAATGAATTTAGACTAGTGAAAAGAGTGCTAAAATGCTATGTAATATCATTCCTCCTAAATGGCCAGTCTTCACTCTCTAGGCTTGATAAAGTCCGAAAGCGTCTACGTGGGCGGTGAATTGTTTTCCACCCTACAACCGCTTTCCCACAAACGAAACGTTGCAAGCCTCTTCCTACACTATCGCTATTTCCATGAGAAATGTACAAACGAGCTACATTCCTTAGTTCCCACCCAACTCTAACCATTCCGGCTAAGATCGCCCACGACGCGTACATTGAAGCGAACCATCCTCATTCCCTTCGTATTCCATTATTAAGGAGTAAGTTCCACTCTGATAGCTTCTTCTCAAGAACTGTTGCTTTGTGGAACAGAATCCCAAGAGGATACTTTCCCGACCACTACAATCTTATACTCTTCAAGTCCGGGGTTAACAGTTATCTTTACCACATAAAGTGCGCCCTTTATTCTTACCACTCACACAACAACCGCCTTCAGTAACCCTCTACCTTGATAGGCTCTTGGTCCTTGTATAAGGAGAACATTCATTAATTAAAAAAAAGAAATGGCAGAAAATACAGGAAAACTTCCTCACTGAAGAAAAAGCAACAGGAGGCAATAGGAATGTCGTTCTACAGAAGGATGCTGAGCATATCATGAATGGAACATGGGAGCAACGAGAAAGTTTTAACGAAAGTGGAAACATTGCAAAGAAGCGGTTTAAATATTTGGGACACGTAAGGAGAAAAGAGGGCTTGGAGAATTTTAAACTCACGGGACATACTGAAGGTAAGAGAAACAGAGTGGAACAAAAAGTGACCTGTCTAACGAGCTCGTTTTGATTGATTCCCTTTTTTATGGCTTATCAACCTTTTGTAGGTTAAAGCCAGAAAGTATTTTTAGATTAAAAGAAATTTTTTGAAAAATTTGATTTACGGACACAATTCTTAACCTAATAGCTGGAGGAAGAAGAGGTGGATTCGTGTCGATCCCTTGCACGACCCGCACATCCGAGCCGACAGCACCTGGTATCCCCAAGCGGTCACCCATCTCAGGACTGACTAGGCGCGACGTTGCTTAACGTCGGTGATCGTACGAAAACCGGTGTTTCAAAGTGATGTCGCCGCTAAGCTAACGAGCTGAAAGTACAAGGGATGATAGTTAAAAGATTTATTAAAACTGTAAAGGAGAGGAAGTTGGGGAGATCCATGATCGTCACATCCGGAGAAAATCACTTTAAAAATGAAAATCAGTCCAGAAAAGCGTCTCAGCGTGGAGTCGAGTAATGCTAGAGTAGGGAATTCAATCAGCACTGGGTACCCCTTATATAAGTCGACATTAAATAACCAACGGACGGTCATATGTCGTCAAAATAACCAGTACAAAAAGAACTAGTATTTATTTTTTCCCAATTCTTTTCTTTTTTTATAATTTATTCTCTGTGCGGGGAGTATTTCGGTAAGTTAATCTGTTTTTCTTGTTTGAAAATAAATAGCTGGCAATAAGTTTAAATGGTATTTTATTTAAAAATAAAAATGCCCTTTCTTGAACAACACGCAATTCTCGTGACATCCAAAATGCAACAATTCCGGTACATAGCGACCGAGTGCTATTTTCGTACGAATACATTGTCGAGAAAAGGTAAGAAGAAGACGAAGAAGAGGAGTAAACAAAGCGACTCCACCTGTGTCGCCAAGTGCAAAACCGAAAATAGATAGATAGATAGATAGATAGATAGATAGATAGATAGATAGATAGATAGGGTGTGAATCGACTTAAATAGAGAGAAGTGAATAGATAGATAGATAGATAGATAGATAGATAGATAGATAGATAGATAGATAGATAGATAGATAGAGAAGCGTCGACTGAGATAGATAGAGAAGCGTCGACTGAGATAGATAGATAGATAGATAGATAGATAGATAGATAGATAGATAGATAGGATGTGAAACTTAAATAGAGAGAAGTGAATAGATAGATAGATAGATAGATAGATAGATAGATAGATAGATAGATAGATAGATATGGATCGACTGAAATAGACAGACAGAAGTGAATAGACTTAGATAGATAGATAGATAGATAGATAGATAGATAGATAGATAGATAGATAGATAGATAGATAGATAAGGATCGACTGAGATAGATAGATAGATAGATAGATAGATAGATAGATAGATAGATAGATAGATAGATAGATATGGATTGAGTGAAATAGACAGAAGTGAATAGACTTAGATAGATAAAATAAAACAAGACAATAGATAGATAGATTTGAATAGTAAATTATTAGAAAAACTATGACGAATTATTATGAGTATTCGAGCGACAAATAAATGATGTATTTAACTGGAGATCGTGCGAAAGTAAATTTCCAGGATGTTCCAGCACTTTCCTCGGTATTATTATTCTTTCTTTTTATATCCCAAGTTCTTTCATGACGTAGGCGATCATGGCTCTCCACCTCACTCTATCCCTTTCAGTTCTCAGAAAGTTCCTTCCCTCTGCTAGCTCCTCCAGGCCACGTTCTGTCATCCACTTGCTTAAACCCGCTAGGTATGTCATGCGTTGTTTTCCCTTGTCACCCTTTTCCTCTATCCGACCCGTGAGTATTAAATTCTCCAGGCCCTCCTTCCTCATTATGTGTCCCAGAAACTTCAGCTGCCTCTGCCTGATGTTAGGTATATGCTTCCTCCTTGTTTGCATCCTCTCTAAGATATCATCGCTGCTCACACGCTCGGTCCATGATATCCTTAGCATCCTTCTGTAGAACCACATCTCTGTCGCTTCGAGTCTCTTGTTCATCTTTGAGGAAATCGTCCAACATTCGCTGCCGTAAAGAAGGACAGATATCACGTAACAGCTCAGTATTCTTCTCTTTGTTACCAAAGAAATCCTCTGCCTCGCAGTACTCTGCCCAGCTATTGGAATGCGTTCTTGGACCTCCCAATACGTCTACGGATCTCAGTGTTATCGTTTGGATTATTTCAATTCTTACTCAGATTTTTATTCTTCCATTGATTTTAAAAGTACATCAAGAACTCTTTTTAATGACAAAGATAACGAAATCATTTGGCGGGTTTATGATATTTATTATTTCGTACTTAAAAGCATTTTAGCAATTCTGACCCATAAGACCAATTGTTCACTCCTGAATTTTACATCATGGATTATATTGGGTTGAAAATACAATTGTGTACATATATATATATATAGTAATTCATCGAGCCCAGAATAATCTTCAACAAAATGCAGAAAGTACTAGACGGCTGTTCCTCTTATTTGGGACTCATCAGCAGTGTGTATCCACTACCGAGAATCGAACCCGGGCCATTTCAATACAAGGCAAACGTCATACCAAATGTACCACGGGTCGATACAATGGAGAACATACCAACGTATACTTGGATGAGTATCGCTGCGGAACGTAAGTCATTTGAAAACTGTTGTGTAAGTAAACACTTGCAAGACTGTTGAAAACATCCTGGTGAATGAATCGTTATGAGACTTTGGAAAACATCTGGGTGAGTGAATTGTTGTAAGATATTTGAATACACCACGGTGAGTGAATAGTTGCAAGACATTTGAAGACATCACGGTGAGGGAAACGTTGTAAGTTACATGGAAACATTCCGGTGACCGAATCGTTGCAAAAAAAAACTTGAAAACAATTTGAAAAAACCTAGGTGAGGGAATCATTGTATACCATTTGAAAACATTTAGTTTAGTTAACAGTTGTAAGACGTATCACAACACCTTGGTGATTGAATCGTTGTAAGACATTAGAAAACACCTGGGTGAGTGAATCGTAATGAGATATTTGAAAACATTTGTGTGAGACAATCGTTGTATGGCATATGAAAATACCTGTGTGATTGAAACGTTGTATGACATTAGAAAACGCCTGGGTGAGTGATTCGTTCTAAGACTGGAAAATATCAGGGTGCGAGAAACGTTGTAAGATATATGAAAACGCAAGCTTGAATGAATAGTTTTAAGACATTTGAAAAGAGCTGGGTGAGTAAATCGTCATAAGACATTAGAAATAACCTAGTAAAAGGTTGAAAGGCACTGGAAAACACCTGGGTGTGTGAATCGTTATAAGACATTTCAAAATACCTTGGAGAGTAAAACGTTGTAAGACACATGGCTGAGTGAATGACTGTAAAACATTTAAAAACACCTGGATGAGAGAATCATTGTAAGACATTAGAAAATACTTGGGTGAATGAATCGTTATAAGGCATTTGCAAATACGTATGTGAGTGGGTCGTTGTATGACATTTGAAAACACCTGGGTGAGTTAATCATTGCAAGACATTTGATAATACCTGTGTGAGTTTATCCTTGTAAGACATTTGAAAACACCTGGGTAAGTGAATCGTTATAAAACATTTACAAGAAACCTGGATGGGTGAATCGTTGTAAAACATTTAAAAGCACTATGGTAAGTAAATCGTTGTAAGACATTGGAAAAATCTGGGTGAGTGAATCGTTGTATGACATTTGACAACCCCTGGGTGGGTGAATGGTTTTAATACATTGAAAAACATGGAGGTGTGAATCGTTGTAAGACATTTGAAAAAACTGTGAGAGTGAATCGCTGTTAGACATTTAAAATGGCCTGGATGAGAGAACCATTGTATGACATTTTAAAACACCTGGGCGGGTGAATCGTTGTAAGATATTTGAAAACACTTTAATGAATCGCTAAAAGACAATTGAAAATGCCTGTTTCAGTGAATCGTTTATGACATTTGAAAACTCCTGGGTAAGTGAATCGTTGTAAGTGATTTGAAAATACCTGGGTGAGTGAATAGATGTAAGAAATTTCAAAAGACCAACATTTGATAAGTAATAAGTAAATGAATAGTTGTAATACATTTGAAAACTTCTAGATGAGTAAATCATTGTAAAACATTTGAAAACACACGGGTGAGTAAATCGGTGTTTGACATTTGAAAAAAAACGCCGCAAATAAATTGTTTTATGACATTTGAAAACATCTGGTTGAGGTCATCGTTTGAAAAAATACTAGGTCATTGCATCGTTAAAGGACATTTGAAATAACTGGGTGAAAGAATATTTGTAAGACATTTGAAAAATCATGGGTGAGTGAATCGTTGTATGGTATTTGAAAACAACTGGTTGAGTGAGTCGTCGTTAGACATTTGAGAAACACTGATAAGTGAATACTTATATGACATTTGATGTGAATCCTTGTAAAATATCTGAAAACACCTGGTTAAGAGAATCGTTATAAGACATTAGAAACCACCTGGATGGGTGAATAGTTTCAAGATATTTGAAAACATTGGTGAGTAAATCGTTGTAAAACATTTAATAACACTTGGGTAAGTCGTTATAAGACTATGGAAAGAACCTGGGTGAGTGAATCTTTGTAAGACATTTGAAAACACTTGGGTAGGTGAATAGTTTAAGACATTCGATAAGACCTGGGCGCATGAATGGCTTTAAGACACTTGAAAACACCTGCCTTGTATGACATTTTTAAACACCTGGAGAATTGAATAGTTGTAAAACATTTGAAAACATGTACATGAGTGAATCGTTGTAAGACATTTGAAAATACATGGGTGAGTGAATACTTGTAAGACATTTGAAAATACATGGATGAGTGAATACTTGCAAGACATTTGAAAATACATGGATGAGTGAATACTTGCAAGACATTTGAAAATACATGGATGAGTGAATACTTGCAAGACATTTGAAAATACATGGATGAGTGAATACTTGCAAGACATTTGAAAATACATGGATGAGTGAATACTGGCAAGACATTTAAAAATAGATGGGTGAGTGAATACTTGTAAGACATTTGAAAATAGATGGGTGAGTGAATACTTGCAAGACATTTGAAAATAGATGGGTGAGTGAATACTTGCAAGACATTTGAAAATACATGGGTGAGTGAATACTTGTAAGACATTTGAAAATACATGGGTGAGTGAATACTTGCAAGACATTTGAAAATACATGGATGAGTGAATACTTGCAAGACATTTGAAAATACATGGATGAGTGAATACTTTCAAGACATTTGAAAATACATGGATGAGTGAATACTTGCAAGACATTTGAAAATACATGGTTGAGTGAATTCTTGCAAGACATTTGAAAATACATGAGTGAGTGAATACTTGCAAGACATTTGAAAATACATGGATGAGTGAATCGTTGTAAGACATTTGAAAATACATGAGTGAGTGAATACTTGTAAGACATTTGAAAATACATGGGTGACTGAATAATTGCAAGACATTTGAAAATACATGGGTGAGTGAATACTTGCAAGACATTTGAAAATACATGGGAGAGTGAATACTTGCAAGACATTTGAAAATACATGGGTGAGTGAATACTTGTAAGACATTTGAAAATACATGGGTGAGTGAATATTTGCAAGACATTTGAAAATACATGGGTGAGTGAATACTTGCAAGACATTTGAAAATACATGGGTGAGTGAATACTTGCAAGACATTTGAGAATAGATGGGTGAGTGAATTCTTGTAAGATATTTATAAATAAATGGGTGAGTGAATACTTGCAAGACATTTGAAAATACATGGGTGAGTGAATACTTTCAAGACATTTGAAAATACATGGATGAGTGAATACTTGCAAGACATTTGAAAATACATGGATGAGTGAATACTTGCAAGACATTTGAAAATACATGGGTGAGCGAATATTTAAAAACATTTGAAAATACATGGATGAGTGAATACTTGCAAGACATTTGAAAATAGGTGGGTGAGTGAATACTTGTAAGACATTTGAAAATAGATGGGTGAGTGAATACTTGCAAGACATTTGAAAATAGATGGGTGAGTGAATACTTGCAAGCCAGTTGAAAATACATGGGTGAGTGAATACTTGTAAGACATTTGAAAATACATGGGTGAGTGAATACTTGCAAGACATTTGAAAATACATGGATGAGTGAATACTTGCAAGACATTTACAAATAGATGGGTGAGTGAATACTTGCAAGACATTTGAAAATAGATCGGTGAGTGAATACTTGCAAGACATTTGAAAATAGATGGGTGAGTGAATACTTGCAAGCCATTTGAAAATACATGGGTGAGTGAATACTTTTAAGACATTTGAAAATACATCGCTGAGTGAATACTTGTAAGACATTTGAAAATACATGGATGAGTGAATACTTGCAAGACATTTGAAAATACATGGGTGAGTGAATACTTGCAAGACATATGAAAATGCATGGATGAGTGAATACTTGTAAGACATTTGAAAATACATGGATGAGTGAATACTTGTAAGACATTTGAAAATACATAGATGAGTGAATACTTGCAAAACATTTGAAAATGCATGGGTGAGTGAATACTTGCAAGACATTTGAAAATACATGGGTGAGTGAATACTTGTAAGACATTTGAAAATACATGGGTGACTGAATACATGCAAGACATTTGAAAATACATGGGTGAGTGAATACTTGCAAGACATTTGAAAATACATGGGAGAGTGAATACTTGCAAGATATTTGAAAATACATGGGTGAGTGAATACTTGCAAGACATTTGAAAATACATGGATGAGTGAATACTTGCAAGACATTTGAAAATACATGGGTGAGTGAATACTTGCAAGACATATGAAAATGCATGGGTGAGTGAATACTTGCAAGACATTTGAAAATACATGGGTGAGTGAATACTTGCAAGACATTTGAAAATACATGGGTGAGTGAATACTTGCAAGATATTTGAAAATACATGGGTGAGTGAATACTTGCAAGACATTTGAAAATAGATGGGTGAGTGAATTCTTGTAAGACATTTATAAATAAATGGGTGAGTGAATACTTGCAAGACATTTGAAAATACATGCGTGAGTGAATACTTTCAAGACATTTGAAAATACATGGATGAGTGAATACTTGCAAGACATTTGAAAATGCATGGATGAGTGAATACTTGCAAGACATTTGAAAATACATGGTTGAGCGAATATTTACAAGACATTTGAAAATACATGGATGAGTGAATACTTGCGAGACATTTGAAAATAGATGGGTGAGTGAATACTTGCAAGACATTTGAAAATAGATGGGTGAGTGAATACTTGCAAGCCATTTGAAAATACATGGGTGAGTGAATACTTGTAAGACATTTGAAAATACATGGGTGAGTGAATACTTGCAAGACATTTGAAAATACATGGGTGAGTGAATACTTGCAAGACATTTGAAAATACATGGGTGAGTGAATACTTACAAGACATTTGAAAATAGTTGGGTGAGTGAATACTTGTAAGACATTTATAAATAAATGGGTGAGTGAATACTTGCATGACATTTGAAAATACATGGGTGAGTGAATACTTTCAAGACATTTGAAAATACATGGATGAGTGAATACTTGCAAGACATTTGAAAATACATGGATGAGTAAATACTTGCAAGCCATTTGAAAATACATGGGTGAGTGAATACTTGTAAGACATTTGAAAATACATGGATGAGTGAATACTTGCAAGACATTTGAAAATACATGGGTGAGTGAATACTTGCAAGACATTTGAAAATGCATGGATGAGTGAATACTTGTAAGACATTTGAAAATACATGGATGAGTGAATACTTGTAAGACATTTGAAAATACATGAATGAGTGAATACTTGCAAAACATTTGAAAATACATGGGTGAGTGAATACTTGCAAGACATTTGAAAATACATGGGTGAGTGAATACTTGTAAGACATTTGAAAATACATGGGTGACTGAATGCATGCAAGACATTTAAAAATACATGCGTGAGTGAATACTTGCAAGATATTTGAAAATACATGGGAGAGTGAATACTTGCAAGACATTTGAAAATAGATGTTTGAGTGAATACTTGTAAGACATTTGAAAATAGATGGGTGAGTGAATACTTGCAAGACATTTGAAAATACATGGGTGAGTGAATACTTTCAAGACATTTGAAAATACATGGATGAGTGAATACTTGCAAGACATTTGAAAATACATGGATGAGTGAATACTTGCAAGACGTTTGAAAATACATGGATGAGTGAATCGTTGTAAGACATTTGAAAATACATGGGTGAGTGAATACTTGCAAGACATTTGAAAATACATGGGTGAGTGAATACTTGTAAGACATTTGAAAATACATGGGTGAGTGAATTCTTGCATGACATTTGAAAATAGATGGGTGAGTGAATACTTGTAAGACATTTGAAAATAGATGGGTGAGTGAATACTTGCAACACATTTGAAAATAGATGGGTGAGTGAATACTTGTAAGACATTTGAAAATAGATGGGTGACTGAATACTTGCAAGACATTTGAAAATAGATGGCTGAGTGAATACTTGCAAGACATTTGAAAATACATGGGTGAGTGAATACTTGCAAGACATTTGAAAATACATGGGTGAGTGAATACATGCAAGACATTTTAAAATACATGGGTGAGTGAATACTTGCAAGACATTTGAAAATACATGGGTGAGTGAATACTTGCAAGACATTGTAAAATACATGGGTGAGTGAATACATGTAAGACATTTGAAAATACATGGTTGAGTGAATACTTGCAAGACATTTGTAAATACATGGGTTAGTGAATACTTGCAAGACATTTGAAAATACATGGATGAGTGAATACTTGCAAGACATTTGAAAATACATGGGTGAGTGAATACTTGCAAGACATTTGAAAATACATGGATGAGTGAATACTTTCAAGACATTTGAAAATACATTTGGTGAGTGAATACTTGCAAGACATTTGAAAATACATGGGTGAGTGAATACTTGCAAGACATTTGAAAATACATGTGTGAGTGAATACTTGCAAGACATTTGAAAATACCTGGGTGAGTGAATACTTGTAAGACATTTGAAAATACATGGGTGAGTGAATACTTGCAAGACATTTGAAAATACATGGGTGAGTGAATACTTGCAAGACATTTAAAATACATGGGTGAGTGAATACTTTCAAGACATTTGAAAAAACGTGGATGAGTGAATACTTGCAAGACATTTGAAAATACATGGGTGAGTGAATTCTTGCAAGACATTTGAAAATACATGGGTGAGTGTATACTTGCAAGACATTTGAAAATACATGGATGAGTGAATCGTTGTAAGACATTTGAAAATACATGGGTGAGTGAATACTTGCAAGACATTTGAAAATACATGGATGAGTGAATACTTGCAAGACATTTGAAAATACATGGGTGAGTGAATACTTGCAAGACATTTGAAAATACATGGATGAGTGAATACTTGGAAGACATTTGAAAACACATGCGTAAGTAAATCGGTTTAGGACATATGAAAACATAAGGGTGGGTGAATTGTAATGCATTTCAAAAACATGTTTTAGCGAATCGTTGTAAGACATTTGAAAAACTTGGGTCAGTGAACCATAGTAAGACATTTAAATATGCCTGGGAGAGTGAATCATTGTAAGACATTTGAAAAAAACCTGGATGTCTGAATCACTGTGAGACATTTAAATCACAAGTGTAAATCTCCTGAAAACACCTTGGTACGTAAATCGTTGTAAGACATTTGAAAACACCCGAGTGAGTGAGTCCTTATACAACATATAAAACATCTGGTGTGTCAATCGTTTTATGTCGTTTGAAAAGACTTGGGTGAATGAATTGTTGTAATCATTTATAAACACCTGGGTAAGTTCATCGTTATAAGCTATTTGAAAAATCATAGGTTAGTGAATATTTAGAAGACATTTGAAAACTCATGGGTGAGTGAATCGTTGTAAGGCATTTGTAAACGCATGGGTTTTTGAATTGTTGTTAGTCATTTGAACATCTGCTAAGTGAATCGTTAAAAGATATTTGAATACACTTTAGTGGGTGAATAGCTGTCTGACATTCGAAAACACCAGGGTAGGTGAATTGTTGTAAGACAATAGAAAACACATGCGTGAGTGAATAGTAAGACATTTGGAAACACCTGGGTTAGTAAATCGGTGTAAGGTTTACTCATAAGACTTTTGAATACTAAGTTAATTAGTAAATTGGTGCAAGACATTTACTTATAAGATATTTGAATTCTTATAAGACATTTAAAGACACCTATGTGTTTGAATAGATTTATAACATTTGAAAAACCTAGTTATGTAAATCCTTGTAAGACATTTGAAAACACCTGGTTTAGTGAATCGTTATAAGACATTTGAAAGCACTTGGGTAAGTGAATCCTTATAAATATTATTCAAACACCTAGGTAAGTGAAGCGTTTTATGACATTTGAAAACACCTGGTTACGTCTGGGCGAGTGAATAATTTTAACCCATTTTAAAACACCTGAGTTAATAAATCCTTGTAAGTTATTTGAAAACTCCCGGGTGAGTGAATCCTATTAAGACATTTGTAAATATTTGGGTGAGAGAATTGTTGTAAGTCATTTGAAACTACCTGGGTAAGGGAATCGTAGTAAGTCATTTGAAAACGCATGGATGAGTTCGTCGTTGCATGTCATTTGGAAACATCAGGTTGAGTGAAAAGTTGTAAGTATGAATTGTTGTAAAACAATTGAAAAAGCTGGGTGCGTGCATCGTTTTAAGACACTTGAATATCACCTTGGTAAGTAAATTGTTGTAAAACATTTGAAATCTCCTGTGTGAGAGAATCGCTGTAAGATATTTGAAAACGCTTGGATAAGTGAACATCTGTAACACACTTGAAAACACTAGGGTTAGTGGATGGTTGAAAGACATTTGTAGAATTATTTACATTATTCGTACTATTGTCCTCATCTTTGTCGCCATATTTATTACAACGTTTCGGGCGTTGTATGCTCCGGCCTTCTTCAGGTGGTTGGAATGTCGAACTGAACCCTTTATTTCGCTCACTGTGGTAGACTGTTCCAGTTCCACGTGCCATGTTTAATGGATGTCAGTTATCAGTTATCTCCTGTTATTTTTTCCCTCTGAAAGTTATACACTGCTTTAACCTGGTATTGAACTCACACTCTCTGGGTCCTGTCACCGGATCTAACCAACGCCTTTATCCACTGTGCCATGTGCCCTTGAAGGCGTCTTTGTATGAATTTCTGGGTAATATAGACAGATACATTTGTAGAAACCTAGGTGAGTACATCGTTGTGACATTTGGAAAAAGCTTGATCTGTGAATCATTGTAAAACATATGTAAAACGTGGTAAGTGTATCGTTTAATGACATTCGAAAACACCTGCGAAGGTAAATAGTTGTAAGACATTTGAAAACATATAGGTGAATGAATAGTTGTAAGACTTTTTCAGGCACCTAGATAAGTGAATCGTTTTAAGACATTTAAAAACTACTGGTTAGGTAACTCTTCGTAAGACCTTCTGGGCAAGTGAATAATTTTAACCTATTTTAAAACACCTGAGTTAGTAAATCGTTGTAAGTCATTAAAAAAATTCTGGGTGAGTGAATCGTTATAAGCTATTTGAAAATACCTTGGTCATTGAATCGTTGTAAGACATTTGAAAACATCTGGGTAAGTAAATCGTTGTATGACATTTGAAAACACTTGGGTGACTGAATCGTTGTAAGACATTTGAAAAGAAATTGAAAGTGAATCTTTGTAAGTTATTTGAAAACCCCTATGTGAGTGAAACATTTGAAACACCTGCGTAAGTAAATCGTTGTAAGACACAAAAAAAACCCTGGGTGAGTGTATCTTTATAAGTCATTTAAAACCCCGTGGTGACTGTATCAAAACACCTGTGTGAGTGAATCTTTGTAACTCGTCTGAAAATACCTGAGTAAGTAAATCGTTTTATGACTTTTGAAAAAAACTTGGTTGAGCGTATCGGTTTAAGACATTTGAAAACACCTGCGTGAGTGAATCGCTCCGATATTTATGTGTCCCCCGATTCAACAGAAAAAAATATCATGTACTGCATTTCCATCTACGATTCGATCTGTTTTTGTAAAGATCCATCTCATACTGATGAAAAATGTGTTGTTTGCAACAATGTGAAACAAAAAGCTGATCTGTATCTGAAGTAGTTGATGTCGCGTATATGCTGAGATTGGAATTGCATTGAGTATTATAAGCTCCTTCCACAAAATGGGACGGTGAATTCGGAAAAGTATGGTTCCGATTTGGACCGATTAAGGACTGCAATCTAGAAACGAGATAAATTCTGGAAGATGAAATTGAGGATCATAATCATTAATCGCTTCAATGAATATATCGAAACCTTTTACAATCAATCCGAGGGCTCCAACTACAACTTGAGCTCTTGGTATCCCCATGTGCCACATTTTTGAGAATTCAAGATCGTTGTATTTTGATTGTTTGAAGATCTTCAAAAATACATTACAAACTGCAGTGACTTCCATGTCAATAAGGAAGCCCATTCTGTTTTTGTGGTCTTTGATCACAACGTCTGGGCAATTAGCTTTGCTTTTTTTTCAGTGCGTAGTGTATTATTATTATTGTTGTTATTATTATCATTATTATTATTATTATTATTATTATTATTATTATTATTATTATTAAAGTTGCTTTTGTTGTCTTTGTAGTTGTTGCAATTATTATTATGCTTATCGTTGTTGTTAATTTTATTGTTGTTATCCTTGTTGCTATTAAGTGTCTAATTACCAAGTCCCCTTTTTAAGAAAAGCTATTCCCAAAATAATTCAATGTCTTATACCTCGAAGATTTGCTTGTCAGTAATAGGCGAACACATATACACCTGTTTGATACATCCAGAATGAAAGATATACGATCATAAATTAAATTCTGATTAAAAATCGAAATATTTTTTTTAATTCACACTTTATTACAGTTTTAGCTTTTTCCTATTTAGGAAAAACTAAAACTATAATTATATTCCGTTACTAAATTCTAGGTGCATGTTATACTTCGGTGATTTTTACATAGGGGTAATAATACTAATACTAATACTACTAATAATAATAATATAACACATATGGTTGTCTTTGCTTCTTATCTAAGTTAATTGTTAAAAACATGTACATCTTTTATTGCTGAATTAATATGAGCTACAGAAAATATCCCGTTTTAGTACAACTGAGTTATTTCACCTTAACAAGTTGAGTATGTCTCCTGGAGGCTGACCATTTTGCAGCGGGAACACCATCATGGCTGAGTATTTAGGGTGCGACAGCTATGATAACTTGGGAGTTGCATCTACATAGTTGGAAAACCCTCAATCGAAGACCGTCTTAGTTGAATGAAGGTCATGTGCCGCTTTTACTATAACCTGTCAACATATCGCGCACTTTTGTTAGTTGTGATTAATATGTTTGGTATAACCTTGTCAGACTGGATGCCATGATGAGTATACTGGCTTCTCTTATACGTACCTCAGTATCATTCTGTTGGCGTACAGCTCTCTCTCTCTCTCTCTCTCTCTATCTATCTATCTCTCTCACACACACACACACGCACATGCACTCGCACACACTCAGTAATAACAATATTAATAATTCGAATATTCCAGGCCGACACCTTCTCTTTGTGATATCCCTGATTCCATTCTCCAGGCTTCTATGAAAAACAGTAATTGAATATGACCTGTCATGAGAAGGAGCAAAATTAAATAAATTTCTCGTCATGGATGACTTGAATTTCTTTACCAAGTATGATTCCTAAATTAACTCTTTGTCTCCTGTTACTATGAAGATATCAGAATGGAATCTACGATTTCAAAGTGTATAGATTATAACAATGAATAGAGTCAAATAATGAATAGCCTTGGAATTCATTTGCAATTCTTGATCCGCATGAAACGTTGCATAAATGCCTTAGCATTTTGACGAAGGGATTCCACAAGCGAGAAGTGCGAGAAACGAAACTGTTAGCATAGAAATTACGGTTACATCCAGCCAGCTCAACTGTAAATAAACTGATGAGATCTAGACGCCAGTCTATTACTGCGCTTAAATTCAAAAAGTCAAGATACAACAGCGAAGAGCTCATCAGAACAATTACCATGAAAATATTTATAGAGTAGACACAGAGAGGCAACTTTATGGCGGTGATAAGGACCAATAATATTGCTGATTCTTCTTTGGATCTTATCAAGGAGCTATAGATAAATAGCAAAGGCACCGGAGCATGTGTGGCAGCAATATTCTAAGCACGGATGAATGGTAGACTTATAGATATATAAGATAAATTCTGGAAAGAAAAACTGTTTCGTACGGCACAGTAAACAGACTTTCTTAGTAAATGACCTAGCAATTGATTCAATATAGCACATATACAATAGTAAGATACAATAAAGCAATAGTAAGATACAGGGTTGTTATCTTAAGCTGGACAGAAGTGGATGTAGAGGAAATGAACAGAGAAACGTGAGCGGTCAAATTTTGTGCATGACACCCAAAAACAGGTATGTTCAAAATATAAACACCTAGAACATTTGGTGGAAACGAATTGATCAACAAAGAAGAATGTTTTTCAAGTGAATCATTGGATCTTTATCTTACAAGCTACCAGCGTCAGTAGCAAACAGGATCGAATAACATTAGGTTTAAGGCTCCAACTTCTAGATTCAGGATTGTACCACGGGAAAATAGCCTGGATTTGATGGCATGGTTATTGGGAATTCAATCACTGGGCCGAGTAGTGGAGAGAAATAATTGAGCAGTGAACAATCTACACCGATATAATAAATAACGAATTCAGTTCGAAATTCACCGAAGGCTACCCACATAAGCAGACCCCTGAAGAAGTCCGGAGGGTGCAACTGTCTCTGCTGCGGATAGTACAACTTTGAATAAGGAGAATATAGAATAAAGAAAAAATATAAGGAGAGTATTATAACAGAAATTGTCTGCAAAAATAGTTCTGCATGAACCGCTTGAGTGGGAGACTGTTGTGGCGTCCTCTATCTAATGAGGCTATTGTGGACTCTTCCACTTACTATAAAGTTAGTAGGAAAGGTAGGCCTCGGGGGTACAGTGATCGACTGAACCCTGGTCAACTGACACACACTCCCAAATCGTGTAACGCACTTCTGTTGTATTTACTGTTCAACGCACTATTTATCTGCAAATTCTTGTTTTGTTATTCCTTAACCAATTACTTGGACACAACAGAGACAAAGAAGGTCAAAGGTGACTCCGTGTGGAACTGGTTAAAGAAGTGTGTCCTTAAAAGTGTGTGTGTCTAAGACTAGGCTCTAAATACAAATTCGTCGAAAATATATATTTACTATTTGGCAGAATGGGATAAGTGTGGGAAGAATAGAGAGACTGTAACATCTGTAGTGGTGTCCTCCCTCTAAAAGTATATGTTAGACTCTTCCGCCTGCTATAAGATTAGTAGGACAGGAGGCTTCGGGAAACAGTGAATGGATTGAGCGCTAGTTCATTCGATACACTCTTACTAGTCGTGTAATACTCTTCTGGTGTAGTTAATCATTTTCTTGGTCACAATAATATCATAAGAGGCTGCGAAATGCTTACGCAGAAAGAGTATAAGCGGCCCAATGATAAAAATGTGTTTGTACTTCCTTTGGTGTTTATGTCGGTAGTATGGATTCTAAGAAGTGGTACAAACATAAACCGAAGAAGGTACTGGACAACATACATGGGAAACTCGTGTGGAACTTCACAATTCATCCTTACGTAGTTAGTGAACACACCAAATCAAATATAACATTGGTAATAAAAGGTTCTCTTGAATGTCTGTTCGAATATGTGACATGTCCTTGGGATCATAACATTGCAGTTCAATTTCTCATTTCCTGTTTTTGTTTGCTTTTGGTTTTGTGTTTTTTGGGGTTTTTCTTTTACTTTTTTTTTACCTATTACAAGGTCAACGACCCACTCAAGGTAGAGAGTTAGTAAATGTTGTGATGTCAACCAACACCCACTGACACTTTTGTAATGTCAACGAACACTCGTTTTCACTTTCGTAATGCTCGTTGTAGTAGAGACTTTGTAATCGCAGATACAACAATGGTATCGCCGTTGAACAATGCTCGCACCAAAGTACTTGCTCGATAATACTCGCTCGAATAGTAATCCGTATAGTGATCCGAATAGAGAAATAGTATAGTGAATAGAGTAGAGAATAGCGGTCCGTATAGTAATAGAAGATAGAATAGAAATGGCGATCAATTAGACATCATGCTACCTCCCATATATGCTTTTCCTCTATGGTCACGTGGTCTGCTTAATTCAATAATGGGATCGCCTGTGTTTGCTCACTGGCGATCCATGTACAAATTCAAGTGTCGGCAGCGACACTTTATTCCTATATAAAAGTAAATTATATTGTTTTATAGACGTAGTAGAAGGAAGTACTAATTATGAGAATATGTAGGATAGATACCAGTTGACCGTAGACTTAAAGGTATTAAGATTATAATGAGCGAGGAAGAATCATATCGGGAGTAGCGGCTTTGGGAACTTCCTTCTTAACAATGGAATACGAACGGAATGTGAATGATTCGCCCTCATGATTATGCCAAGTCAGATCTTAGCTGTAAAGATCTGAACCGGTTGATAAAAGGGAATGTAACTCGTCAGAATACTTTCCATGGAAATAGCAATAGAGTAGCGAGAGGCTTGCGATATTGCATTTGGCTGAAAGAAGTTGTAGGGGGGATAGTAACTTTTTCCATCACCTCCTACAACTTGTTACCAGTTCATCTACTTCTGTTTTCACTTTGGTAGCTTGAATGGTGTTTCTGATTTTTTTTTTCCTTTTTGGTGACGTTACGTCCAACTAGTAGCCTTCAGGTATACATCAACCGGCCTGTATTTAATTCTGATTAAATTGTCAGATTCATCTGTGGTTTTTTCACAATAATCCGATTAAAATTGTGGTAAATTATATTTGTTTATTTGGAAGAATTATCTACCATTTTATTTTCCGTTATCCTTGTCTCCACCAACTGATTGATTCGTTGACTTGTTTTTTATGGCTTATCAACTTTTTTCAGGTTATTTAAAGGCAGAAAGTATTTTTAGATTGTAAGGATTTTTTGAGATAATAATGATTTACGGATCCCATTTTTACTATTTAACCCATAGCTGTAATTAGAAGAGGTGGATTCATACTTTTCCCAAGGGTATTTGCGTGTAAGTGAATATAACGAACCCGACTTGAATTTAGAACACGGCTCTCTGATTTCCCTTTCCAAACCTTTATATATTACACACCCACCCGGCATCCAAGCTTAGAGCAACTGGTATTTCCAAGCAGTCACCCATATAACCAGTTTCGACGTTGATTAACTTCGATGAGTGTACGGGAACCGTTGCTTCACCATTATAGCCGAGCTAGTTGCTTCATTATTATAAAGAATTTTCCACATTGGCCCATGAGACTCAATTTATGAATGGTAGGGATAATTCCAAGGAGGATATTAATCCAAAGGGAGCTCAATAAACTACAGAGCTTTATAATAATAAGTTTTTTTTAGTTTATATATATATATATAGCTATATATATAGCTATATTTATGGGTTAAAATGCTCAGTATAAAGCGTATGTAAATAAAAAATAGGCATTGACGCCAACATTCAGTTTCAAGCTAAAAGCAATCGTCAGGCCATGTGTGTTTTGTTTTTGCTCGACTATTTCTACATACAGTTCAGCGATGCATTATGGGTAGTCCATTGTATTGCATTGTGTATCCGAATGTTTTTTGGGGAGAGGGGGTGATATTTGCATTCTCGATGATGTCCTTAATATTTGTCTGAATCAAAGTATATTAATAATAATAATAATAATCACGATGATAATATTTGACGTGGATAACGTAAAATTATATGCAAGGAATCAACATGAATTAACAGGGCTTGTAAAGACTGAAATGTTTCGCCGATGCATGAAATGTGGGCGAGATAAATGCACAAATGCCACGTTCAAGCCGGAAAAGATTCTTATATAATATATGATATATATATATATATATATATATATATATATATATTATTATAATTTTTTTTTAAATATGATTCCTTCGCTACATAAGAGTTCTCATGTTTCAAAACCGAGAGCTGAGACCCTCAATATAATTTTTGAAATTAAGTTGAATTAAGCTGTCTGGTCTCGCTTACTCGTCAAGCGAGAATTCGGGAATCTAACATACGCTCTACTTCTGTATGGAGCACTATCTTTTTAAAATTAAAAGCAAAATTACTAAGGAACTCCGGATTATTTATCTAACGTGTTCTTTCCTATTTTTCTGCATACCTGCATATATATATATACATATATATATATATATATAGGAACGTACTTACAAATAACTTAGTGTGAATGAGTCATTGGGAGTCATGATTCGAAGATGAAAGAAACAAGTCAGAATGTAGGACACCAGACTAGTGAATCAGTAATAATGAAAATTGATTTGAATTCGGAAAATATAACAACGGCCATTAACACCCTTGCTATCCAAGTTTTAACCTAACGCTTCAACATAATTGGAACATCAAGAAAATTTATGCGAAAATTTGCAAGTTGCACGCATGAGACAGATGTTGACCATCTGTATCTACCAAGCAAAGCGGGTATGATTTAACTGGAATTGTATTACAAAATTTCAACAATTGGAATTTATCTTGTAGCTATACTTGATTAGTTGTCGCAACTAGTTATGGGGCATGAAAAAAGTAAAAAGATTTATTCTTTAGCAAAAGAAGCTCATCAACATACAAGAGAATTCAGATAAAATCTTTAAAACACCAGTGAAGTAGCTACAAACTGCCACAAAATCAGAAAGAAAACGAAAACAAAAAGTTAAAAGCTAAGCCTAAAGAAAATAGAAGAAAAATGGAGCCAAAAGCCTCTCGATATCCCGTTTCTTTTCCGAATTAAAAATAATGTAGATCAATTCGCAGCCCTACCAGTGGCGAAGAAGTTCAAACATTACGTGTGACAATGAAGGGTTTATTCTTACTTACACGCTATTACCAAGTTAATATCTTGCATCATAATACGGACCCAATATGTGAGTTCTGTGAACAATATATCGAAACTATTGATCCCTTTATCTCAGGATATTCAATACTTATACCCAAAATACACAAGGACCGTCATAACAGAGTAGGTCAATATCTGCATTGTAAGATCTATCATCACTACGGGATAAAATCAGCTGCAAACTAGTTTGAAAATGATTCTAAATCTGTCGTTGAGGAAGCAGGTGTTAATATCCTCTTTCTATCAACACAGATTGAACAAAACAAGCAAATAGCCCAGACATTATTATCAAAGTCAGAAAAGAAAAACCTTTGCACTGATTGTCACGTACGTACCAAGTTACAAAAAAAGATTTTGTGAAGGTCTTTGAAAAACTAAGCAAATACAAAAAATCGGAGATGGAAATATAAAAAAAAAACTGTGGCAATTAAAAAAACTAAAACTGTTGCGGTTGGAGCTTTGGGTCTGATAACGAAAGGAACTCAAGAACAAATCAACAAAAAATTTAAGTTTTTTTTTTTTTGTTGATAAATATATTTTGTATAATTAAGTGCAAATATCAAAAACGCACATGCTTCGCTTGCCCTGGGTTTTGATCCAGCATGCGATAAAACAAATGTAAGTAAAAGAAAGTTGGGTTTTTTTATATTAATAAGAACTTACATCAAGGGCTTTTTTTAAAGAATTCAGAAGATCTGTGACCCATGCAATATCAGGACAATATTCAGAAGCAGCTCAAGCTTAGGAAGAAGAAAATGGTTATGAACAGTGTGCATTCCATCCCTTGCAGGTGTAACAAAGAATACAAAGATGAAAACAGAGGCCCTATAAAGGAACACCAGAAGGCCATAATTAGCGGCGAGACCATGAAATCAGACAGTTGAAGATTTATTAAGAGAAAAGAGTAATCAGCAGCCTCTATGGAATCAAGTAAAAATACTACACAGTGAGGACCAATTGAGAGCAAGACATCTGAAGTTATCAGGGCATATGGTAGGCTATGATGGCCTCCTCAGTAGGCCTAGTATATAAATAAATAGTATATGAAAGCTATTAATTAAACGAGACATGGCAGCAAGGCTTCAACAGCAGAAGCAGCAAGAAAAGAAAATCAATAGAGTTAGCAACAGACAAGATAGAATACCATTAGTTTTAAGACACCAAGTTTTAATTTCTGTATTTTTTCTACAGGAAAATAGCCTACTGGATTAAAACGTTGGTTCGTGAATTTGGTGATATAGTAATTCTGAATTCAATCTCTGGACCGGGTAGTACAGTGCAAGTAAAAAAATAAACTGATTATTAAAAATAACAAGACAAGATATTTCTGTAGAGCAGAATTAAGGTATTATACGGACCAACGCTTGAAGAATGGTATAACTGCTGAGGTGTTGTGATAATAACAGCAGAGATGGGGATATTAGTCTGAATCTAACTTATGTGAATAATGATACGCTTTTCATTTCACAAATTCAAACTCAAATAAAGATAGCACATAATAATAGTAATAATGACAAAAACAATTTGATTGCTGTATATATCATTTTGGGCCCAAACTAGAAGTGACCCAAATGAAATGCCTGGGAATCAAAGAAAGAATTGATGCTATTCATACGCTCACATAACTTTAAAATCAGCAAGAATACCGAGGAGAGTGCTGGTAAGTATATAGGAACTTGTTATCACTTAATCCACATCAAGACTTACCAAATATTACTCGTGTAAAGAGTACCAGATGATCATAAATATATGATAGTTCTGTTGGTTCTTGTAATAGAGTAATTAAATTTTTTTCATGGGCAACAAAGATTATTAACGCGATTAATTATTTAGAATAATATCGATTGTATAATAATGACGTTGCCAATCATGCTAATTGTCATTGATTTGTTTTCATTCCGAACAATACTGGTGCTAATCATGAGAAATGTGCTTATATGTTTCGAAAACAATGATATTCTTAACAAATATTATTATGATAATAAGATTTGAGGGCCAGCAGCATTAACCTTTCCCTTAGATACGATTTAAATATAAGAATAGCAACGAATAAAAATCAAACAAAATATGATTTTCAAAGGAAAAACAAAGACGGTGATACTTAAGAAAGAAAGGAAGAAAGAAAAAAGAAAGTTGATAAGATCCAGTATTGTTTAATAAAGTAAAAGCACGAAAGAAAGAAAGAAAGAAAGAAAGAAAGAAAGAAAGAAAAGAAGAAAGAATGAAAGAAAGAAAGAAAGAAAGAAAGAAAGAAGAAAGAAAGAAAGGAAGAAAGAAAGAAAGAAAGAAATGACTGATAAGGGAAATTATTAAAGTAAGAATTATTGTAAGGAAGGGATAAAGTCAAGAAAGAAAGAAAGAAAGAAAGAAAGAACTGATAAGGGAAATTATTAAAGTAATATGTAAGGGTGGGATAAAGTAAAGAAAGAAAGAAAGAAAGAAAGAAGAAAGAAAGAAAGAACTGATAATGGAAATTATTAAAGTAAGAATTATTGCAAGGAAGGGATAAAGAAAGAAAGAAAGGAAGAAAGAAAGAAAGAAAGAAATGACTGATAAGGGAAATTATTAAAGTAAGAATTATTGTAAGGAAGGGATAAAGTCAAGAAAGAAAGAAAGAAAGAAAGAAAGAAAGAACTGATAAGGGAAATTATTAAAGTAATATGTAAGGGTGGGATAAAGTAAAGAAAGAAAGAAAGAAAGAAAGAAGAAAGAAAGAAAGAACTGATAATGGAAATTATTAAAGTAAGAATTATTGCAAGGAAGGGATAAAGAAAGAAAGAAAGGAAGAAAGAAAGAAAGAAAGAAATGACTGATAAGGGAAATTATTAAAGTAAGAATTATTGTAAGGAAGGGATAAAGTCAAGAAAGAAAGAAAGAAAGAAAGAAAGAAAGAACTGATAAGGGAAATTATTAAAGTAATATGTAAGGGTGGGATAAAGTAAAGAAAGAAAGAAAGAAAGAAAGAAGAAAGAAAGAAAGAACTGATAATGGAAATTATTAAAGTAAGAATTATTGCAAGGAAGGGATAAAGAAAGAAAGAAAGGAAGAAAGAAAGAAAGAAATGACTGATAAGGGAAATTATTAAAGTAAGAATTATTGTAAGGAAGGGATAAAGTCAAGAAAGAAAGAAAGAAAGAAAGAAAGAAAGAAAGAACTGATAAGAGAAATTATTAAAGTAATATGTAAGGGTGGGATAAAGTAAAGAAAGAAAGAAAGAAAGAAAGAAGAAAGAAAGAAAGAACTGATAATGGAAATTATTAAAGTAAGAATTATTGCAAGGAAGGGATAAAGAAAGAAAGAAAGGAAGAAAGAAAGAAAGAAAGAAATGACTGATAAGGGAAATTATTAAAGTAAGAATTATTGTAAGGAAGGGATAAAGTCAAGAAAGAAAGAAAGAAAGAAAGAAAGAAAGAACTGATAAGGGAAATTATTAAAGTAATATGTAAGGGTGGGATAAAGTAAAGAAAGAAAGAAAGAAAGAAAGAAAGAAAGAAAGAAGAAAGAAAGAAAGAAAGAAAGAAAGAAAGAAAGAAAGAAAGAAAGAAAGAAAAGAAGAAAGAAAGAAAGAAAGAAATATGATGAAATGGAGTAATGCTTAAAAAGAAAGAAAAAAGAACAAAAGAAAGACGATAAAATCTAGAAATATTTAAGAAATAAAGAAAAAAGAACGAAGGAAAGAAAGATATGATAAAATCTAGTAATGTTTAAAAAAGAAAGAAAGAAAAGAGAACGAAAGAAAGAAAGAAAAAATATAAAATGTTGAAATTTTTAAGAAAGAAAGAAAGAAGTAAAAAAGAAAGAAATATGATAAGATCTGGTTATGTTTAAAATAGAAAGAAAGAAAGAAAGAAAGAAATATGAGATCAAGAAATATTTAAGAAAGAAAGAAAGATGTTAAAATCTAGTAATCTTTAAGAAAGAAAGATCATAAGATCCTGTAATGTTTCAGAAAGAAATAAGAAAAAGTAGAAAAGAAAGAAAATCAAAAGGAAAGTGAGGGAAAAAATGCAGGAGGGAGAAAAAGAATAAAAACAAGAAACGTTTATAATGTTCCTGATTTTGGGTGGATCAGGAGATATCGTTGTTTAGATTTGAACCAACATTCCTGTCGCTGTTGTTATTACCACAACGTTTCTGCAATTGTGCAATCCGGTCTTCTTCAGAGGCCAGTTGATCCGCTAACTTTCGGGGAATTTGGAAGTGAACTATTTATTTAATATACGGTGGTTGATTATTCTCGTTATGCTGTCCATGCCTGGGGGATATCTTTCCTTGACTTTTCATTTTTTCTTTTTTTTTTTTTGAGTACTCTTCAGTTATTGCTCTGTTTTAGCCAGCCCAGGGACTGAACTCACAATTACCAAACTCACGATTCATCTCTTTAATCTACTGGACTGTTTCCCCGTGTGGCTGCACGGAGCAGAGAAGATGAATGGAATACAAAGAAAATGAAAAGGGAATGCAAAGAACAAGAGAAAGATTTAAAAAATCGAAGAAACAGAAAAAAGATGAGGAAGAAAGCGTTAAAATGAAAAGAAATAAAGAGAGAAAAATGGAAATGAAATTGGCACAACAAAAGAATGGCGACCATTTGAATGAACAAAATAAAACGAAAGTGAACTAAAAAAAGGTAGTATACGAAGGAAAGAGGGAAAAGAGGGAGGAAGGAAGGAAGGAAGGAAGGAAGGAAGGAAGGAAGGAAGGAAGGAAGGAAGGAAGGAAGGAAGGAAGGAAGGAAAATGATATGATTGATGCGGAAAATGACGAAAGAAAGAAAGGAAGAAAGAAAGAAAGAAAGAAAGAAAGAAATGACTGATAAGGGAAATTATTAAAGTAATATGTAAGGGTGGGATAAAGTAAAGAAAGAAAGAATGAAAGAAAGAAAGAAAGAAAGAAAGAAAGAAAGAAAGAAAGAAAGAAAGAAAGAAAGAAAGAACTGATAATGGAAATTATTAAAGTAAGAATTATTGCAAGGAAGGGATAAAGAAAGAAAGAAAGGAAGAAAGAAAGAAAGAAAGAAAGAAAGAAATGACTGATAAGGGAAATTATTAAAGTAAGAATTATTGTAAGGAAGGGATAAAGTCAAGAAAGAAAGAAAGAAAGAAAGAACTGATAAGGGAAATTATTAAAGTAATATGTAAGGGTGGGATAAAGTAAAGAAAGAAAGAAAGAAAGAAAGAAGAAAGAAAGAAAGAAAGAAAGAACTGATAATGGAAATTATTAAAGTAAGAATTATTGCAAGGAAGGGATAAAGAAAGAAAGAAAGGAAGAAAGAAAGAAAGAAAGAAAGAAAGAAATGACTGATAAGGGAAATTATTAAAGTAAGAATTATTGTAAGGAAGGGATAAAGTCAAGAAAGAAAGAAAGAAAGAAAGAAAGAAAGAACTGATAAGGGAAATTATTAAAGTAATATGTAAGGGTGGGATAAAGTAAAGAAAGAAAGAAAGAAAGAAAGAAAGAAAGAAAGAAAGAAAGAAAGAAAGAAAGAAAGAAAGGAAGGAAGAAAGAAAGAAAGAAAGAAAGAAATGACTGATAAGGGAAATTATTAAAGTAAGAATTATTGTAAGGAAGGGATAAAGTCAAGAAAGAAAGAAAGAAAGAAAGAAAGAAAGAACTGATAAGGGAAATTATTAAAGTAATATGTAAGGGTGGGATAAAGTAAAGAAAGAAAGAAAGAAAGAAAGAAAGAAAGAAAGAAAGAAAGAAAGAAGAAAGAAAGAAAGGAAGAAAGAAAGAAAGAAATGACTGATAAGGGAAATTATTAAAGTAAGAATTATTGTAAGGAAGGGATAAAGTCAAGAAAGAAAGAAAGAAAGAACTGATAAGGGAAATTATTAAAGTAATATGTAAGGGTGGGATAAAGTAAAGAAAGAAAGAAAGAAAGAAAGAAAGAAAGAAAGAAAGATAGAAAGAAAGAAAGAAAGAAGAAAGAAAGAAAGAAAGAACTGATAATGGAAATTATTAAAGTAAGAATTATTGCAAGGAAGGGATAAAGAAAGAAAGAAAGAAAGAAAGAAAGAATGAAAGAAAGAAATGACTGATAAGGGAAATTATTAAAGTAAGAATTATTGTAAGGAAGAGATGAAGTCAAAAAAGAAAGAAAGAAAGAAAGAAAGAAAGAAAGAAAGAAAGAAAGAAAGAAAGAACTGATAAGGGAAATTATTAAAATAAGAATTATTGTAAGGAAGGGATAAAGAAAGAAGAAAGAAAGAAAGGAAGAAAGAAAGAAAGAAATGACTGATAAGGGAAATTATTAAAGTAAGAATTATTGTAAGGAAGGGATAAAGTCAAGAAAGAAAGAAAGAAAGAACTGATAAGGGAAATTATTAAAGTAATATGTAAGGGTGGGATAAAGTAAAGAAAGAAAGAAAGAAAGAAAGAAAGAAAGAAAGAAAGAAAGAAAGAAAGAAAGAAGAAAGAAAGAAAGAAAGAACTGATAATGGAAATTATTAAAGTAAGAATTATTGCAAGGAAGGGATAAAGAAAGAAAGAAAGAAAGAAAGAAAGAAAGAATGAAAGAAAGAAATGACTGATAAGGGAAATTATTAAAGTAAGAATTATTGTAAGGAAGAGATGAAGTCAAAAAAGAAAGAAAGAAAGAAAGAAAGAAAGAAAGAAAGAAAGAAAGAAAGAAAGAACTGATAAGGGAAATTATTAAAATAAGAATTATTGTAAGGAAGGGATAAAGTAAAGAAAGAAAGAAAGAAAGAAAGAAGGAAAGAAATAAAGAAAGAAAGAAAGAAAGAAAGAAAGAAAGAAAGAAAGAAAGAAAGAAAAAGATAACCGTGTTTATAAAATAAAAAGATTTAAAGAAACTAGAAAATTAATGAAAAATATTGTAATTAGAATAAAGGGGGATTTTTTAAGAAAAAAATAAATCAAGAAATCAAGCAATTGGGAAAGAAGAAAGATAACTGTGTTTATAAAATAAAAACTTTTGCAGGAACGATAAAATTGAAAATAGACTAAACACATGAAAATTTTAATAGTTCTAAAAATAGCAAGAAAATAACAAACAAAAATGCATTAAAAAACAAAGAATTTTATCGAAAGAAACTATTTTCAAAGAAAACAGAACTCTAAATGAAAATAATTGCCATTGAATTAAAAGAGTTTCAAATAAATATCAATTCACCAGAATTCAATAATAAGATAAATAAACCGATTGATTCGTTTACCCCGGCTTATCAACACTTTACAGGTTAATATTTTTAGACAGTAATGGTTTTAGTGATACAAATCTTACTAATTAACCTACAGCTGGAGGGAGAACATGTGGATTCATAGATTTGCGAGTAAGTGAATATAACAAACCCAGCAGGAATTAGAACTCGGCTCTCCGATTAACTATTCCGAGCCATTATCAACTACACCACCCACACATCGAAGCTTACAGCACCTGGTATTCTTAAGCGGTCACCCATCCAAGTTCTGACCAGGCTTAATGTTGCTTAACTTCGATGATCGTGCGGAAACCGGCGTTTCAATGTGATGCAAGCTAATGAAAATAAAGAGAAAGAACTAGGCGAAATTTTTAAAATAGGTAAAGAGATTCATTTAAAAAAATGCTGAATTAATAAATAATTATAATAATTACAATTAATTATAATTAGAAACAGAGAAAGTAAAAAAAGAAAATTCAATGATGAAGACTGGCAAAAATTTGTGGAAAAAATCTCTCAGAACGCAAAACGTAAGAATTTTGCTCAAAAAAAAAATTTAAAAACAAAAAATAACTTTAACGTTGGTTTATGTTGGTTAGATGGTTGGTTAGTTCGTTGATATTGTTTAGCGGCATATCAATACCTCTATGGGTTATTTAATGTCGAAATTTAAATACTTTGAACACAATTTTATGGCTTCAACTCAATATATCTTAAACGCAATTGTATACCTTCAGCTACAGATAAAATGTATTGTTGGTCATTTTGCTATAAATAAGTAAGTTCTTTGATTTTGTTTAGCGGCATATCAACACTTCTATGGGTTATTTAATGCCGAAAATTAAATATTTTGTACGTAATTTTATGCTTTCAGCTACTGATTTTCTGTACATAATTTGATACTTTCGGAGTAAAGGTACGTTTTCTAGGCATAGTTTTTAGATCATAACATGTGTCTTTGATAATTTTACTATAAAAATATATTTTTTTAGATTTGCATTGATTGTCATTTTGCTATGTAAATGTATTGTTGGTAATTTTATTACAAAATGTACCGTTGATTTTTATTTGCCCATAGCTATGACCATAACAGGTGCTACTATTCCGTGTTATGGGTGGACCTGGGAACGATAACAGTTTAAAATGTAGTTGCACGCTCCTCAAAATCTGCATTCTCCCGATCACAGGCCATGCTGCCGGATCTAGTTCATCATCATACGCAGGATGCAACTGTGTAATGTAAAGGACTATTTGTCATGATGCAAAAAGAGATTCTCTGGTCACCACGAAGACGAATAAAATGACGAACACCGTGACACTGAGAATGACAATGACAACGTAGATAGGAAAAATCATTCGGCTATCCATTCCTACGGAAACGGCTATCCTTCTCTACAAAAACGACAGAGAAATAAGGAAAGTGAGTATGACATTTTGGGAAGGTTAGAAATAAGAAACCACAAAAGAAAGAAAACACAAAGGTGGTGGCGAGAAGGGATGTATTCAAGAAAATGGTGGGTAGGGAACAAAACGGAGGAGAGAAACGTTCAGGAGGAACAATGGACGCTAGGAGGGCAAGCTTCATTTCCGTCGCCCCATTCTCCAACTGCTCCCTAACACTACCCCATACTCGTGAAGCCTCTGTGTATCAGTCTGCCAACTCACCTATCGAATAAACCAGCCCACACCGGAAAACTTGTGAATATTTATAAATTGGAAATAGTTTCCTGTTTAAGTTTCTGATGTAGGTTGCTGTCAGCTGAGGCTCGACAAAATACAAATGACGTAAAAACGCAAAAAGATAGAGAGAGAGAGAGAGAGAGAGAGAGAGAGAGGACTTTCCAAGTTTCGAAATGCTTTTACCAGTCCTACCGATCTCTCGATCTCTCTCTCTCTCTCTCTCTCTCTCTCTCTCTCTCTCTCTCTCTCTCTCTCTATCTATCTATCTATTTATCTATCTATCTATCTATCTCTATCTCTCTCGGGCGCGCACTGTTTTCTATCTGTCTGTCTGTCTGTTTGTCTATCTCTCTATCTCTCCCACCCTGGTTATTTCTGGAATGAAATATCCGATTGAATAAGTTGACGGTGGTAGCAGCGAATAAATTTGGGAGTTGTCGAATCGGGTTGTTCTGTCCCTGGCGGAGTCTAGCAATGAATATTCTCCAAGATTTAAGTAGCTACACATCTAAAACTACAACAATATCTGCACTTTCTTTCTTTCTTTATTTTCTATGATTGTTTCTTTTTCTCTATTTATTTTTTTATTTTTTTCGTTCTTCCTTTCCTTCTTTCTTTCTTTCGTTATTTCTTTTTTTTGTTTTGTCTTTATTTCTATTTATTTATTTCCTTTCTTTCTTTCTATCGCTGTTTCTTTTTCTCTCATTCTGTTTTTATTTCTTTCATTCTTCCCCCCTTCCTTTCTTTCCTTCTTTGTCTTTTTTGTCTTTATTTCTATTTATTTTCTATTTGTTTTCCTTTTTCCCTCATTCTGTTTTTATTTCCTTTTATTCTTTTCTTTTTTCTTTTATATTTTTCTTTTTTAAAGTTTGTCTTTATTTCTACTTGTTCTTTTCATTCTTACTTTTTTCTTTTCTTCTTCTTTTCTTTCATTCTGTTTTTCTTTCTGTCTCCCTTTTTCTGACGTTCATTCTTTCTTTTTATTCTTTTCTTTATTTCTTTTGTCTTTATCTTTTTTCTTTCGTTTTTCTTTTTTCTTTTTTTTTTCATTCTATTCTTACATTCTTCCTGTCTTACTCGCTTTGGTAATTTTCTTTCTTTCTGCCTGCTTCTTCCTGTCTTTCCCATCTTTTTTTTCCTGATAAGCATTTGTTCTCTCTCTAATTCGACTTCAGATGTAAACTGTTCTATTCGTTTGTCTCCCTTTCCATCACATTCTCTTTCTCTTTTTCTTCGTTATCTATTCCTTGTCGCTTGCCTTATTTTCCTTCATTCTCCTACTCTTTCCTTCTACCCTCTCTCTCTCTCTCTCTCTCTCTCTCTCTCTCTCTCTCTCTCTCTCTCTCTCTCTCTCTGTTAATATTTAATGACTTAGCTAAATCTGCACAAGATTACAATTGTGGATCGCCTAATTATTAAAAGGTGTTCTGATATTGAATGGTAATATAGGCCGTTTCCTTATAAGGAAATATTTGGCATTCATTGACAGAACATCCAGTACCTCTTTCGGTTGAAATTTATAAATGTTTCTATTAAAACAATTGCTCAAGAAAATACATTCTTCAAGTCCACTAACTGTTATTGGTCTTTCATTGATAAGATATTCCTAACCTTTTTGTTCGAATGCCAGCGTGCTATAATTTGCTGCTCGAGTTACGTGTGCTATCCATTTCAGTTATTGCTACTTTTGAAAGTCCTCGAGTGATGTGGCTATGCTATTTGGTAGATATAGGTGATTAATGTTGTAACCTAGGAAAAGTAACTGAATAGAAAAATCAAACGAAAGGTTGGTAATAAACGATAATACTTACGACACGAACCAGACATATAAGATTCGCCAGCGGCGACTCCGCCCTTCGACATAGCTTCGTCCGGGGATCCTCTCTGCCCGAAGGCAGAGAGTTTGACCAGCACAGCTGAAGACGAATCTCCAAGTGCAGGATATCTACCAACAACCCCACGCGGTCAGATGTGGCACAAGGCCGAATTTAATGTGGGGTATCCGAGCCCGTAGGCTCGGGCAAAAAATCCCCTTAGACCCCATATAAAACGGTGTTAGGTATCTGTATCCCGAGACGAGACTCTGCCCTTCGTCATAGCCTCGTCTGGGGATCCTCTCTGCCCGGGGGTAGTGAGTTTGACCAATGCAGCTTGAGACGAATCTTGAACTGCAGGATATCTACCAACCGCCCCACGTGGTCAGAGGTGGCAGAAGGCCGAATTTAATGTGGTGTATCCGAGCCAATAGACTCGGCCAAAAATTCTTCGTAGATCCTGTTTAAAACGGAATCGGGTAGCTATTTCCCGAGACGAGATTCTGCTCTTCGACATATCTTCGTCAGGTGATCCTCTCTTGCCGGAGGCAGAGAGTTTGACCAGTACAGCTGGAGACGAATCTCCGACTACAGACCAACATACAGTATTTACTACTGTATGTGAATGAGGACATACCTATTATCGTCCGTAGGTATTCTACAACAATTAAATACATTCTTTTTACTTTGTATCCATAGATATTAGTGTTTAGTACATCTGAAAGCGGGATTAAGGACAGGCAGAAAAGAAGGGACAACATGAAGTCTGCTTGAAAGATTCCCCGTCGGATATTCAAACAATTAGAAATAGCAGTACTTTTAGAGTGATTTAGGTATAATGTGTTTTTCCACAGTTCCATGCTATATTTAAGGAAATTTACTCTCACCGAGGAGACATTGTACATTTCCAAAGTCTTAATGATCTAGAGTGTGGCACACTATCAAAGGTTTTACGGTAATCGTCTTCTTCCTCATTATTATTATTATTATTATTATTATTATTATTATTATTATTATTATTATACGTTCTTTCACCCTGTTTTCGTTTTGAACCGGATATCTTGCATTATGTGTCTTCTCCATCAAGCCATACTATCAGAGACAGATAACAACTATCTCAGAATATTTGTCGTACCAAGCAGCAAACACTTCTTAATCGATGGAATATTAGTATTTCTTCCGATTTTCTCAAAGTAGGACTTAGGTGATATAAACTTCAATGCTCAGTGATAACGGGGACTATATTGGATTGAACGTCCCATATTCTGGCAATTTCAATCCAGAGGCCGGGTTATTTCTTAAATTCGTCTTAGATTCAAGTTTTAATAATTAACCCATAGCTAGAGGGAGAAGAGGTGGATTGTACTTTTACCAATGATATTTGAGCGTAAGTGAATACAACGAACCCGACTGGAAAACGAACTCGATTTCAGGCCAATATGCATTATACCACCGGCATATGCAATATTACAACACCTGGTATTCCTAAGTCTGCTATCTGATCAGGTTCGATGTGGATTAATTTCGGTGAACGTACGAGAACTGTTGCTTGAAGGTGAGAATCGAGCTGATAGACTCATGCTTAAAAGGAATACTACACACTGGTCCATGATGCCCTCCCATTGCCCCCTCTCATGATCAGAGTGATATACTTTGTTTTTCGTATGTCATCTGTAGGTTTCCAAAGACACCGTGGCTAGATATCCTTTCCTGACGAATATCTGCTAAACTTGAAGTCGGAAGACAAGTGATTTGAACTCATATTTATTTATTATCTATTATCGCTTTATTTTCTAATGATAATTACACATTTCTACGTTAACCTACTGTAATTTCCTGGCCGACATGTTTTTTTAGTCGTAAACGATTATATATATATATATATATATATATATATATATATATATATATATATATATATATATATATATATATATATATATATATATTATGGCGTCCTCCCTATAATGAGGCTATTGTGGACTTCCACTTACTATAAAGTTAGTAGGAAAAGTAGGCCTCGGGCGAACACTGGTCAACCGATACACAATCCCAAATCGTGTAACACTCTTTTGTTGTATTTACTGTTCAATATACTATTTATCTGCAACCTCTTGTTTTGTTATTTCTTAACTATCACTTGGTCACAACATATATATGATAAAATAAAAATTAGTTTAATAGAATAATAAACAATTATACACACACACACACACACATATATATATATATATATATATATATATATATATATATGATAAAATATAGTTTTAAGGTATGCTATATTTATAAGTTAAAATGCTCAATATCAAGAATACAGAGCATGTAAATATAAAAATAGACATTGACGTGAGAGACTGTTTCATGCTAAACGCAATCATCAATCCATGTGCGTTGCTTTTTAGCTCGACTATTTATATATACAGGTCAATAATGCATTATATTGTATTGCATTGTGGGTAGTATATTGTATTATTCTATTAATTTTATATTATTTTTATAGGCGGTCTCGAATTATTCTAGGGTTATTGAGTGGGAATAATTGTCTATCCGAATGCAGTTTTGGGTTATTTATAGTGTTGTTAGTCAACATCTTATTTATTATTTATTAGTATCTTGTTTCTTGTTATGACTACTTTCTCTCGTGTTTATTTATTCTTACATGGTTTGTTAAATTTAGCATGTGCAGTCGAATCAACGTAAACATAACTTTAGTCTGATAAAGTCCTAAATAACGAAACGCGCCCCCGAAAACTTTTTACATTTTCTCATAGATTTCCCTAACATAAATATATATATATATATATATATATATATATATATATATATATATATATATATATACATATATATATACATATATATATATATATATATATATATATATATATATATATATATATATATACTAGTTATAATCTTATAAATATAAGAAATGAAGCTCGTCCGGAAAACCTTAGTTACCTTGATTTGAGAATAAACAAACCAATACCAAAGGGAAAAAAATGGTACAAAAAAAGAAAGAACAGAGAACATGTACGTCAGCCAAAAATAATCGTCTAGGATCCAAGTTCAGAGTCCAAAGAAAAACCCCGATACGCGTAAGTAAAATAACTAAATAAAGTGCTCGATACGCTAAGTAGAGCAAACCTAAGTTAAACCTAAAGAGCCAGACAAATCTGCCACGATTTCACCTTTTCCACGTTTTCTAGCTCTTTAGGTTTAACTTATATATATATATATATATATATATATATATATATATATATACAAATACAAATGTATATTATTAAATATAGGAGACAACGAATGTTTATTATAGTATAGTGGCTTTAGTTTCTGGAGAAAATAAAAACAAAAATTGTCCAACATTTAACCATAACATATAACCACCCTCATGATGGTTCATTTTAGCTGAAAGTTTACATCGAGAAACAGCATAATGAAAAATATCCAAATGTTGGACAGTTTTAATTTCTCCCGAAGCTAAAGCCAATTTACGACCCTTAATCAAATATAATAGACATTCGTTGTCTGTTATTTTTAACAATATGCGTTTGAATAATGATCTGCTGTCCCAATAGACTAAATACACACACATATATATATATATATATATATATATATATATATATATATATATATAGTCATCCACGGATAGACTCTTTGGCTGTATCACAACTCCTCAGTGTGGCTAGACGTCCGATTGCTTGAAGCCAAGATCGAAACCTGATTGATTCGATGTCTTACGACAGAAAGGAAGGCAATTTTTAACGTTATTCTTCTATACGAAATACACCAGCAGCCCGGAGAATTCGTACTTGAAGAGTAATTAATGCTTAATAGCAGTAGGAGCCACTGTTTTTAAAAATCCCTTTCTTTCGAGTGGATTTCCGGGAGAATATACATATATATATATATATATATATATATATATATATATATATATATATATATATATATATATATATATATATATATGGCCTGACGATTGCATCTAGCATGAAACAGACTGTCGCCTCTAAGTGTTGACTTCTATGTTCACTTTTATATTTATATATATATATATATATATATATATATATATATATATATATATATATATATATATATATATATATATGTTTTGAGCAATAAAACATATTAAAAAATTAAAATCTTCAGACACACTGGATTGTATATTAATATTCTTTCGTTTTTATTTTTATTTCAGTTATATATATATATATATATATATATATATATATATATATATAGATATATATATATATATATATATATATATATATATATATATATATATATATATATATATATGGCATATTAAAATTACTTTTACAATCTGCGGGTTACTTCCTCACACCAAAACAAGGACAAAAGTCAATATAATCATATATCCGCAAATCCTTCGTTTTTTAATTATTAAATTTCAAGAAAGTTTATGGTAGATGGCGCTGTGTTGTCATGTAGATTAGGTTACATTTGTCATTCGTGTACATTTGTGGCTAATCTGTCTTCAATGTTTAACGTGTGCAGTATTGAGTTAACAGTGAAGTGTTCCGTTTAACAATGAAAGAATATTTACATCGGCCGCGCGAATAGTAATAGCCGCAAGGCTGCATGGCTGTAACAAATTGCGTTTCCAGACTGAAGCCAGCCGTGTCATTTAATCTTTGATACTGTTTATCGTCGCAGTGCTGAGACAGGATACGTGGCACTACAAGTTATGGAGCGAGATCCGCTCGACGCCTGACCATGAAGAACACATTCTACAGGGTGCTGGAGACGATTCAAGTATCAGCACACGTTCTTGTCCTTGTTTTGTTGTGAAGAACCCGCCCCTAAAGTTTGTAAAGGTATTCTTCCTACACCATATATATATATATATATATATATATATATATATATATATATATATATATATATATATATGTGTGTGTGTGTGTGTGTGTAATTTGGCAGCAACTTTTCTTTTAAACATGTAGTATTGAATGTTAAAGACAACATAGTCTTGCATATTTTCTTTTGAATTTTCTCATATTCTCTAATGAGACTTTTTATTTGAAAATGATTTCGAAATGTGTATTGTCCATACGATGACCTAGCGCTTTCGAACATCATTGTTCATCTTCAGGGTCAATATTTTTAGTCAAAATTTTTTTTTTGAACAAACATTTGCCAATTATCTTGTAGCGTAATCATGTTGCTACTTTTTTACAAACTAAATAAACGTTAAAATCCTTTTAAATTCAAAAGATGCGATGATGTTATCACGTGCAGGACGAAGATTTTTATCATGTGACAGCGGAAAAAAGATTTCCACTACACAAGCCAAAAGATCGAAGAATACGTTATAAAATTTAAATATATTATACACATTGTAATATGTTACCAGAAATATATATATATCTATATATATATATATATATATATATATATATATATATATTACAGACATTATGTCTGCTAATTTTTAACAAAATCCGATGAGGAAATCATGGAAGAAGATCGAAATTACTTGGGAAATGAATATAAAAGAAATTTGAACATTTCTCTCATCCTTTAACATCAATACATGGAAGGTTATTTGTGAGTATGAACGGATTTAGTTAAAAATTATCAGACATAATGTCTGTAACTTATTCAACGAGACATGCCGAAAAGAGAATTTCCTGCCTAAATACGCAAATATATAGAGAGAGGGCCAGAAAGTGCTATAAAACATATAGGGCAATAAAGGAATAATCCAAAAATAGAAATAAAAACGATCATTTTCAGAAGGAATAATAATATGAAAGAAACTTACAAAAAAAAAAAAAGGACCGAAACTTAATAACTCTGCATTACGACTGTTGGGATCCTATAAATGAAATACGAAATTTCAACTTTTCTTATCAATAACTGCATTGTTTATTTCCAGGTACACTAACATCTGACTGTCCCAAAAAAACTCTTTATCTTAGTTGGTCAATATGTCATCAACAGCTGATATGACGTCATCGTCACTGTGACACAGGTTCCCAGGAAAAATGTTTTTCCATGTTGGGGAACAGATGATAGTGAAGACAGAAGAATACGGAGGGTGAACATAAAGTTCAAATCTACAGTCACTCAGATCAGCCATTGTAATCAAAACTGAAGCATCGTCTTGATGAAACAAGATCCGTTTGTAATTCGCTGCTAGTTACTTTAGATGTCTTCTTTGAACAGTCAGATGTCAGTTTACCTATAAATATACAATGCAGTTATTAATAAGAAAAGTTGAAAGACATGCGTGCAAGGTTCCACAGTTCTAGCGCCATATTTTTGTAGTCCACCTATGAACCTTTCAGCCCACGCTCCTATGCTAAAGAATATACTACAGAATAGGTTAACCTTTGTCTTATTTAACCACCCGTTTTGATTTATATAGATGTTATTATATACATCATGTCTTGGCTCTTTATTTATGCGTTGTTTTGTTCATTTGATGCTAGTTGATCCAAGGATTGAACTCATTAACTGATCCAAGGATTGAACTCATTAAATGATCCAAGGATTGAACTCACAATCTCTAACTGGTGTATCTTGGAGTATTTTAAGTTCACTTTCATATGCTTTCGACATTTGGTTATAATGTTGGGTTCGTATCGCTTTTCATAATCGATTATTCCATTTTTGAGATAACTGTCAATATACTGCAACAAAGAATAAAAGGTTGTGTCTATAATAATACTTCTGTTAACCAAGAAGAGAACAGTGGTCCGTAATAATAAAAGGCATATTGACATTTACTCTAAAATGAAATATTAAATTATGTATACATTTGTTTGATTATTAATGTTGAATGCTGCCTAGTGATGATTGAAATCACAACCAATAGTAAAGGTGATCCGGGCTAGACCCAATAACTAATACGCAACGCAACGTAATACGGAGCTAATGAGAAAATGATAATAATAATGTTGATTTGTTGTACATATTTACAAAAGTTAACTTCTCTCTTGTATAAGGCTACAGTAGGGAAGCAATCAATATGATGATCGAACAGAGAAAATGATGCTCTCGAATAACTTGTGTACAATCTTTTATAACATACATTGTACACGATGTATCACTGTGTATTTATGCATATACAGGCGTGCATCCGTTTATGCGCAGATACATATTCATATATGCATTCAGTTGTAATATATTCATTATCTACACAGTCGTATGTATTCTCTATACAAAATCAAATGAAGAGATAGCATTCTGTCGACACTGCCTATTTTATTCTTCTTCAATATATTAGGATTCCTCGGGGCGAAATCCAAGATGGCTAACCGAGAAAGAAACGCGGGTGTGTCAGAGAGGGTTAGCTGCATACGCGAGCTTATAAATTGAAATAAGGACTGGGGTTGGTTGGACATGATTATGGACGGATGGAAATGGCGATGGAGAATGAAAATCAAGGACGAGCAAACAAGAGAAGACACTGAGAAACGGACAAAGCAAATGTATGAGAACAGAAAGAAAAATGGCAAACAGAAAAAAAAAAAACAGGTATAAAAAATTTTAAAAAAAAAAAGACTTTTAAAAAAAGGAAGAAAATGGGAAATTAGAAAAAAAGGGAATAAAACAATGTTCGCCATAAACAAAAAAAATGGAAAGAAATGAATGAAGGCGAGAAGATAAAACATATAAAAAGTGAAAGCAAAAATGGGAGTTCGTAATATGAAAAAAGAAGAAAATAAAAAAGCATAAAGTAAGAACAAAAATTTAAACTTCGAATGAAATAAAGATATAAGACATTAAAAGAAAGAAAGAGAGGATAAATAGATAGAGTGATACATGCATACATGCAAATGTATCTACATGCATACATGCATACAAACATGTAGGCATGGGTACATATGAAAATCAATAGAGATGAACAGAATGAAGTAGATAGATAGATAGATAGATAGATAGATAGATAGATAGATAGATAGATAGATAGATAAAAATGATAACACGTAAATAGAAAAGAAAGAAAGAAACAAAGAAACAATGACAAAACAAAGAAACAAAGAAAGAAGGGTATAACACGTCAATAGATAGATAGACAGAAGAGTACAACACGTAAATAGAGAGAAAGAAAGAAGATTATAACTCTTAAATAGAAAGAAAGAACAGATAAATAGATAGATAGATAGATAGATAGATATATAGATAGATAGATAGATAGATAGATAGATAGATAGAAGGGTATAACGTAAATAGGAAGGAAGGAAGGAAGGAAAAAGTATAAGACGTAGATAGATAGATAGATAGATAGATAGATAGATAGATAGATAGATAGATAGATAGATAGATAGATAGATAGAAGGGTATAACGTAAATAGGAAGGAAGGAAGGAAGGAAGGCAGGAAAAGTATAAGACGTAAATAGATAGATAGATAGATAGATAGAAGGGTATAACGTAAATAGGAAGGAAGGAAAGAAAGAAGGAAGGAAGGAAGGAAGGCAGGAAAAAGAATAAGACGTAAATAGATAGATAGATAGATAGATAGATAGATAGATAGAAGGGTATAACGTAAATAGGAAGGAAGGAAGGAAGGAAGGAAGGAAGGAAGGAAAAAGTATAAGACGTAAATATATAGATAGATAGATAGAAAGAAAGAAAGAAAGAAAGAAAGAAAGAAAGAAAGAATCATTTAAGAGGAAATAAGGAATGTTGGCAGAGTGACAGGAACTAACGATCGATCAGACGACAAAAATGGAATACGCAATAAAAAATCAAATACAATTAAATAAAATTTCAGCGGTGAGGCAAACATGTAAGGATAAAATAGGCATATGATTATAAGAAGGAACCAATCAATGATGAAGAAAATGACGAAAACACTGAGGGTTACAAGGATTAATGTAAATATGAGAATTACGAAGGAGAATTGAAAAAAGTTATCGACGAAATGAGAAATTCATTCAAATGTGTTCTTATTCGTAGATATTGCCGAACTCAAAACGAAGAAAAAAGAAAGAAAGGGTAAACATTCAGAAAAAGTCATTTGTTGAAAGAAAAAAGTTTAAACATTCATAAAAGTCATATATTGAATGAAAGAGAGAAAGAAAGGTTGAACGTTCAGAGCCAGCCATGTGCTTAAGGAAAGAAAAAATGAAAGAAAGGGTAAACATTAAAAAAGCCATATGTTTAAAGAAAGAAAGAAAGAAAAAAAAAGAAAGAAAGAAAGAAAGGGTAAACGTTCAGAGAAGCCATATGTTTAAAGAATGTAATAAAGAAAGAAAGAAAGAAAGAGAGAAAGAAAGGGTAAACGTTCAGAGAAGCCATATATTGAATAAAAGAGAGAAAGAAAGGGTAAACGTTCAGAACAGCCATATGTTGAAAGAATGTAATAAATAAAGAAAGAAAGAAAGAAAGAAAGAAAAAAGAGAGAAAGAAGGAAAGGGTAAACGTTCAGAACAGCCATATGTTTAAAGAATGTAATAAAGAAAGAAAGAAAGAATGAAGAAAGAAAGAGAGAAAGAAAGGGTAAACGTTCAGAACAGCCATATGTTTAAAGAATGTAATAAAGAAAGAAAGAAAGAGAGAAAGAAAGGGTAAACGTTCAGAACAGCCATATGTTTAAAGAATGTAATAAAGAAAGAAAGAAAGAGAGAAAGAAAGGGTAAACGTTCAGAACAGCCATATGTTTAAAGAATGTAATAAAGAAAGAAAGAAAGAATGTAATAAAGAAAGAAAGAAAGAAAGAATGAATGAATAGGTGATGGTTAAAGTTGTAGGAAACACTGCCTGTTCGAGTGTGCAGACGTGACAAAAAAGTTTGACAAGTGAATGAAGTTAGTTGTTCGGGCAAGTGTGGCTGTTCGTTTGTATTCTATTGATTATCATTGTTACAGAAGCGCAAAGGAACTGGCGTAAAATTTTGTAATTGTATATGCAGTTTTCAAGAGTGTGATAAACTGGATGCGGTGTTCGAACAGTCAGGATGCAAACGACTATATGTTTTGGTTAGGGCAGTAATTCTTGTTTTTTTCTTTTGGTTTTGTTTTTTGTGAAAATATTTTGTAAGATGTATCCATTCTTTATTGTTTTATGACAAAGCAAGACAAGAACGTTTCAACTTAAAACCAACATATACATAAAAAAAGAGAATTAAGAATGCCAAGAAGAAAGTAGAAGATATAGAGGAAAAGGAAAGTGTAAAATAAAGAGACAGAAGAAAAGAAATGGATGAAAAAAAATATTAAACAAATCAAAAGGAAGCAGACAATAAGCTATTGACAAGAGAGAAGAAAAAAGTCAATTCGTGAAAGAAACGATATGAAAAAGAATGGAAAATCGGTAAACGAGGAAGAGAATATATATCTGTATAAAATATCGTCCCACTTAGAAACAATTGTAATACTGATAAGTATACGATAATACATTTTCAATGCGTAAAATAACTGTTTATTTACTTCTGGGTACTGTTAAATAAAAGTTGGCCGAAACAAGGGTTTCAGGTCTCTCATCGAAAATTCGATTTTCTTCTTGTAACGATTGGAGGGATTCTGTCTCTCCACTCGTAGAACGAGCGTTTATTTCAATATTTATATTTAAGATAACGAAGTAATGGAAAGTAATAGCATTCTGACTTACTTGGAACGAGAAAAAGAAAAGAAAGAAAGAAGGAAAATTTAAAATGTGTGAAAAGGGTATACGACGTTTAACGAAGAAAAGAAAGAATATATAAATTTATTGAATTAAATATGGAAGATTAAGAGAAAAACTTTCGATTTTAATGCTGAAGTTTGTTTGAAAAAATACGATAAAAAGGGACAAAATAAATATTTTGGCTTATTTATATTGATGATTTTAATTCTGCTTATTTTACTTCTATATATATTAAGTATTTATCATTTTCTTTAATATATTTCATTTATTCGTTTATTTTTTTATATTTTTGCTTTTGTGTATTTCTGTTAGGGTGAGGGGGTTCTATGTTTTTGTATTTGGAATAAAGTTAATTAGATTTAGGTTATACGTCTTTATTTAGTCTCTTGTTATAGCATACCTACGGACGATAATGGGTATGTCTCCATTCACATAAATACAGTAGTAAATACTGTATGTTGGTCTACAATCGGAGATTCGCCTCCAGCTGTGCTAGTCAAACTCTTTGACTCTGGATAGAGAGGATCTCCAGACGAGGCTCTGTCGAAGGGCAGAGTTTTGTCTCGGGAAACAGCTACCGACCCCGTTTTATACGGGGTCTACGGGGATTTTTTGACCGAGCCTACGGGTTTGGATACACTTTAAATTAGGCCTTGTGCCACATCTGACCGCGTGGGGTCGTTGGTAGATATCCTGCTGTTGGAGATTCATTGTAGAATTCACCTGACTCACTTCTAACAGTTGACTATTTCTTCTACACGCCGCTGGCGAATCTTATATGTGTTTTTCTTGTCCTAAGTATTATCGTTCATTACAACCTTCGTGTGATTATTCTATTCAGTAACCTTCCCTAGGTTACAACAGTGATGATGTGGCTATAGGTAGCGTATTAGGAATTTTATTGTGTTTCCGTTTGGGAACGAGTTCTGATCTTTTGATTAAGAGTTTATCTTGTTCAGGAAACCTAATTGTCACTGTTTTCTCCTCTATGCAAACTCTAACCGTTTTCAGGTGTCGTCGCAAGCTGGTGTTGCTTATTTTCCATGTTAATTTTTTTATTTTCCATATTTGTGTTGAAATATATCTGCTGTCTTCATATTTGTCTGGTTAAATGATGTTTTCAATGAGTTGCTTCTCTGATTCTTGTGGCATTCTGTACTTTCTATATAGCTTTTCTGCATCACCATTGCATGATACTGTAGCTTCATCTTCATCTTTCACTTAGAAATATCGTAAAGAAATACACTACCACAGTCGACCCGAACAAGAAATTTAAATTAATTATCTATCACAAAAAATTTAAAACAGCTAACCTTATCATCAAAAATACTAATTATATACGAGATCAAATGATCAAGGAATTGTCTTCCTGATCAAACCAATCTCATAAATAATAACATCGGTCATACTACTACAAGCTTTTCCAGACGACTTACGTTAAACATATCTCACCGTAGCTCCATTAGGATGTTTAAATACACACAAAACACACCAGACTCCATCCGAAACATACTAGTAGAAAATACAAGCATAATAAACTCATCCACATGTAAAAAAAAAAGATTTAAAATAATGGAAGCCCTAATAATAAAAAAGGAAAAAGCCAACATTAAGTAACATTAACTATGAACACGTTCACAATATGCTGGCCTTGTTCTGAAAATAAAACAATCCTTTAACCCTAGATACATGCATAACACAACCCATACATTCAGTTAAAAGTAAAAATAAAATCATCCTCGATAATGGCTTAAAATATAGCCGAAAGCACTCGAACATGCAGACATTTTGGACAGAAAAGAAAACACTTGTATGAACACAAGAAAAATTAAATAAAAAGTTTAATCGCAGTACCATATGAGTAGTCTTTAACGAAATATGTATAAAAGATGGAATGTTACCTAAATACATAATATCTATAAATATGTGTGTGTGTGTATATATTATTAGGTTGTTCGAAAAATCATTATAAAATAGAAATCCTATTTTAGAATAAACCTGTTTAATTATATTCTAATATATTATTTTCCTTGTTACACAAAAATATATTACTCATTCCTAATGATTAAAACGTCCATTGTCTTTCAGATTTTAACTTGAAACATCCTATGCCTCCTCCTCCAGTTGACCATGCAAAAGATGAGATATTTCAAGCTTGGTCACAATTATGGTAAAAAGTTATAGTGGTTGAGAACACGATCAGCACGTTCAACTGTATTTGTCAGTCGCCCACTAAGTAGAAAATAGCTGCTATATTCATTTTGAATATTCACAAATTAAATACACACACACACACACACACACACACACACACACACACACACACATATATATATATAGGTAGGTGCATGTGTGTGTGTATTTTTGTATGTGATTTTATAAATATTTATAAATAAAACCATTCTAATATAAATAACTTCAACCATTTTTGAACATCATCGTTAAATACTTCATTATTTCTTTGTATTTTTACTGTTTTTTTTATTCAAATTATATTACATTTCAGTTTCCATTCATTTCTTTTTATTTTGTTGTTTAAGTTTTATTCGTTCATTTATTTTCGTATTTTATTTGGACGCATTGGTCTTCCGTCCTCATTACCAGGAATGGGATATCTCATTCACGTTTCTTTCTTGATTTCTACGCCTATGATATTACACGTTAACGTTCGTATGTTTGTGTATTTACACTTTTTGCCAGTTATTTTTTATCGTTCTCTGTGCCTTCGTTATTTTCGTGATTTGCGTACGTTTGAACATTTCAATTCACCTTGTAATGTGTGGCGATGTTCCAACACGATCATTTTATTTTCAAAATGGCGGAATCTACATTATTTTTAAGCGAAAAGTAAACAAAAAAATGACAGCGCAGAATTTTCTTTTCCATATCTCATTATTGATTCTACTCTTCTGATTATTGTTCCTATACTTAGATCAGCTTTAGATTTTACACCTTCTTTTTCTCTCGTTTTCGTTTTTGACATTTGTCCTTGCACCAATGCCAGATCAATACGAGTAAAAACGAATTCCTTTTGCAAATCTAAACTTTACAAATAATGAAAGCACACAAATCTTAATTAGCTCCTCCGTTCACTGCCAATTTTATAAAAGTTTCTGTTTTCTTTGAGATTTTGTCTTTTATTCGCGATTACGCTTTGATTTTACTGGCTTGCTGCATTTTTTTTGTTTGTTTAAATCAGAAAATACTTTTTTAAGATTATCAAAAGACCGACCCTTCAACTCGTATTTTTAGCTTATACTTATATATTGATTATCTTTACTTATTTATACAAAGAATATATATATACACAGATGATAATATATTTTACTTTTAAATATTTGTCTACATTTTAGATAAATAAAACGAACTTTTTTTTCTTTCTTTTTTTCAATCATTTCATCCCAAGCAAAGCTATAATGCCACCAGGCCGCAGTGAGGGAGTGAAAACTTTAATGAGGAGAAACGACAATACAGAAACAGGATTTAGGAATATAGAAGACGGTCATTGACGTGACATTTAATTTTTTGAAAACGAAAGGAAGCAGGGAAACAAGGAACCGGAAGCGAGAAATGCGAGGAAAATAAACTAGTAGAATAGAACTGTCGGCTGCATCTAGCTATTTTAACAGTAAAACGGTGAGACATACTTGCCAATATAATAGCACTCTTAAATTTCTGCAGTCGATGTCCAAAGGAGGAAAGCTCATCGGAGCAATTGACATGAAAATATTTGTAGAAAAGACACAGAAGCCGAGATGCCAGGTTAGGATTGATTATATTACAGAGCCTTTCTTGAATGTTGTCAAGAATCTCGAGATGTATTGTGGGAGCAGCAGATTCACTTATGGATGTTTGTTTTCAAAAATCACATTTTTCTTTAAAAATACGTCATTTTATGGCATGAACTTGCTTACATTTTTCATTCATTAAAATGTTATTTTATTTTACCTCCTGAAATAAACCTTCGGTTCGAAAGAATCAACTATATTTCACAAAAATACATTTTTTTACATTCCTGTATTGTCTTTTCTCCTCATTAAAGTCGTCACTTCCTCACTTCGTCCTATTGGCATTATCGCTTTGCTTGTGATGAAATGATTAAAAAAAGTCCGTTTTATTTATCTAAAAGGTAGACAAATATTTATAAGTAAAATATATATATATATATATATATATATATATATATATATATGCGCGTGCGTGTGTGTTTGTGTATGTGTGTGTGTGTCTGAGTGCGTGTGCATGCAGGAGATGCAATGGGTAGGTGGTCTGAATGAGAATTCGAAGGGGCGAATTCAAATTCCAGGTGAGTTTTTGCATTCACTTACGCGCAAATACCCTTGGGAAAAGTATAAATCCATCTTTTCTTACCCCTAAATATGGGCTAAATATTAGTGCAGACTGGGAACCTTAGCCATCGGTGGGCAAGTAAATCCATCCTGTCAAAAACTAATTAGTATAGAGAGAATATGGCCCATATTCCTTAGGGAGTCTACTGTCGTGTATGTGAGTTAATGCTTTATACACACACATATATATATATATATATATATATATATATATATATATATATATATATATATATATATGTATATATATATATATATATATATATATATATATATATATATATAATAAAGACAATAGAAAAATGAGAAAAACGGCAGTCACTTGCTGATAACTTCTGAAGAGTTGACTTGACAAATACGGAAAAGATCGTCTACAAAACTCTGAAGTCGATGTGGTTAATAAAACATTAATTAGTTGTTAAGTCACAAATGTTATATAAATACGCACTCGTTCTTCGATCGAGCACTATAGAGAAAAAAGTAATTTCAAACAGTAGCCGCCGTCGCCACTATTAACGCACCGCTCTTCATTAATGAATTGAGCCCTCTGGCTGCTGGCGTTTGTATATATCCGTATATAATACGTTAAAATTTAACTCTTTGACATGCCAAATCGGTCAGGTTTCGATCCCGGCTTGAAGCATCGGATGTCTCGCCACACTGGAGATCTGTTATGCAGTGAAATATGCTCTCGTTATATATATATATATATATATATATATATATATATATATATATATATATCGAACAATTCAAGAGACATCGTTGTAGTTAAGGCCTGATGTTCGTTACGTCTTATGGAAGGGTTGAACCTAATAGAAAAATCATTCAAAGAAATTATAAATATATATATATATATATATATATGTGTGTGTGTGTGTGTGTGTGTGTGTGTGTGTGTGTGTGTGTGTGTGTGTGTGTGTGTGAATAAAAAGTGACAAGAGGAAAAACTATTCTTAGCCGACGGGTTCCATCCTCTGAGGAAATTATCGAGGCAACGTAGGATTTATAAGCCATGTCATTGTTTTATCGAGGCTTTTAAATTAAATACCGTTCATGAATGTTCATAAGGTGGTTATCATAAATGTTCTCAAGTTTAAAAGTCTAGATGAACCGATGACATCCTCGCCTATGTAAACACGTGCAACAGAATAGATCCTTCATTGCCTTGATAAAGTCCCTGTGAGGACGAAACGCGTCGGTTATGAATGGATATTTTCCTCTTGACTCTTTTTATTCATTTTCTTCCTTCACAGTTACACTCAGTGTGAAAATAATTTACACACACACACACACACACACACACACACACACACACACATACATATATGTATATATATATATATATGATAATTTTGTATTTGGGCACCAATCCCTCTCTTATACAGGTTTCGTTAAAGACGACTGATACGGTACTGTGATTAAGCTTTTTATTCAATTTTTCTTGTGTTCGTACAAATGTTTTCTTTTCCGGACACAAAGTTCGTGAAAACTGTCCAAAATTTCTGCAAATCCGACCGCTATTGGTTATTTCTTTAACCCGTATCAAGGGCGATTTTTATTTTTTATTTTTAACTGAATATGGAGGTTTTTTATGGATGCGTCTGAAGTTATGGGAATGTTTTATTTTCTGAACACGGTCAGCACATTTTGGCCGTGTCTATAATTCAAATGTTACTAAGGGTTGGCTTTTCCTTTTTTTATTAAGGCTTCCATTATTTTATTTTTTTTTTTTTACATAGGTTGAGACAATTATACTTGTATTTTCTACTAGTATGTTTGGGATGAAGTTTGGTAGGCTTTCGTGTGTTTTTAAATGAGTCCTGATTGAGCTATGGTCGGGTAGGTGCAACGTGTGTCGCCTAGATAGACATGTAGTAGTATGACCAATTTAATTATTTAGAAAAGAAACACCTGTACGAACGGAAGAGTCAATCATCCGTAACGAAACCTGTATAAAAGAGGCATTTCTGCCTAAATATATATATATGTGTGTGTATGTGTGGGGGGGGGGGGTATTTAGTTTTATTATTACCAATTTTCTCGGTCATTTTATACAACCTTTACGTGATCCATTTTCATGCATTCGTTCGTTGAATATTTCCAATAGTCTTATTTTTATTTATGTATAGGTTTGTGATTTATCTCCCTTTGCTGTAACTCTTTTCCTGCTAAGTCATTGGTCGTTCCTGAAATATGCATAATTATCTCGAGTGGTGCCGGAGTCCAAACCTCTGCTTTGTGGCGCTGTGTGCATTCATTTTATTTTCGTCGTAACCCTAGATTATGCAAATTCATGAAATACAATCGTAACGTTTATAGAATAAGAGTTGCATGCCCGATTCCATTGTTATTATCAAGGAAAACGAAATAAGGAATTAAGGAAAATAAAAGAAACGCGTTTCCATATGTTTCAACCGTTTTTACACGTTTTTGCCGCATCCGCTTTTATTTTCATCTGTTTTCAGATATTTAATTATAAGCTGGCAAACGAAATGTAGAATGTAACTAAGTCAATGCTATGTATTTACGTTTTTCTGTTTTATAACAACACAGTCTTCTAAAGGCAAGAGTTAAACAACCATCTCCATGCCAGACCGTTAAAACAGACGAACGTTTTGTTTACTCCATACATATATCGCAATGGCATCTAATTTACTTTTAAAATATGTATAAATATAAAGGCCAAACGGTCGTAAATAAAAGGCTGTGACTTGACCCAATCAAGGATCGGAGGTTTGTTTCATTTGGGCTGAAATAATATTCTTACTCAGTTGGAAATTTTACGACTACTCTTTTGAGATTTCAAAATAGTGCTCGGAGGATGGGGAAACCTGCTACGTGGAGAATGATTAATATATATTCCTTCCATATTTTCTATAGTTTTTATGTATATTAAATTAAATGAATTAAACATATATTAAACAAACTAGTACAAACCCATAATAAAAAACTTGGAGAAATCCATTAAGATATCGTTAATCATTTCTAAGATACAACGGTTGAAAGCTTAATCTAAAAATTGAACAGTTTTACTGTTACAAGATTTTACCAATTTATACACACCCGGTATATATATATATATATATATATATATATATATATATATATATATAGTATTTACATTAGTCGGACTATATATATATATATATATATATATATATATATATATATATATATATATATATATATATAGTATTTACATTAGTCGGACTATTGTCCTCATCTTTGTCGCCATTTTTGTCACAACGTTTCGGCCGTTGTACGCTCCGGCCTTCTTCAGGTGGTTGGAATTTCGAACCGAACCCTCAAGGACATATGGCACAGTGGATAAAGGCGTTGGTTAGATCCAGTGACAGAGTGTGAGTTCAATACCCGGTTCAGGCAGTGGAGAACTTTCAGAGGGAAAATTAGCAGGAGATAACTGATAACTGACATCCATCAAACATGGCTCGTGGAACTAGAACAGTCTACCCCAGTGATCGAAATAAAGGGTTCTATTAGAAATTCCAACCACCTGAAGAAGTCCGGAGCGTACAACGGCCGAAACGTTGTGACAAAAATGGCGACAAAGTTGAGGACAATAGTCCGACTAATGTAAATACTGTACATAATACCTCATCTCAGAAATATAGACATATATATATATATATATCGGTTTTGTAGTGCGTATTCAATTTATGTAACGTAAATCATTCAAAAAAATTCAACCTCAGCGTTGTGTCTGCAGCGCTCCAAAATTATTCTTACATTTAACAATATCTCATTACTAAAAAAGCACTCTTTCGGACCGCAATATCTTTCGATGTCGCATTACTATTCGGAGTTTAACAAAAACACACTAATATGTCTACCTGATGATGGTCGTTCGAAACGACTGAAAGCCGGCTCGTACAAAAAAATAAGACCAGATAAGCCCGGAATTTATGAACAAGGATCACACCATTCATTAACAGATTCGAAGTTGGTTGTATTTTATTATTAAATATTGTTTGTGAGAGTGATTCTCGCCATATAACTAGCTTCAATATTTGTTTTTCGTTTGAATGATTTACGTTACATATATATATATATATATATATATATATATATATATATATATATATGTATATATATATATATATATATATATGTAAATATATATATATATATATATATATATTTACATATATATATATATATGTGTATATATATATGTAAATATATATATATATGTGTATATATATATATATATATAGAGAGAGAGAGTGTGTGTGAGAGAGAGACAGACAGAAAAAAAGAGAGTTGTAGCTTGACAGCCCAAGAAAACAGTCCATCTAGGGGAAGGCAAACCGTGATTTTAAACCTGTGCTTCCTTGTAGTTATATCCGAACACGAAATAGGTTATGGGAGTAAATCCAGACGGAAAACCGACTAATGTAAATACTGTACATAATACCTCATATCAGAAATATATATATATATATATATATATATATATATATAATATATATATATATATATATATATATATATATATATATATATATATATATATATATATATATAGTGTCTGCCCGAAAGCTGTTCGCTGTCAACACTGACAACTTTCCGGCAATTCCTGCAATCAACCCCCATCCACAGATGTAATAGCCTGTATTCTTTTGAATCCTGCGTTTTGTCGAGATCACTCTAATCTCACCACCAAAGGATTAAATTTTGATCACACAGGTCGCTGCCTTTATCTGCCAAGATTAAATGATACTTAAATGATCAGATTAAAATGATTACTTAAATGATTAGATTAAATGATACTTTACTGACCTATATATATATATATATTTATATATATATATATATATATATATATATATATATATATATATATATGCGTGTGTGTGTGTGTGTGTGTGTGTGTGTGTGTGTGTGTGTGTGTGTAAATGTGCAGACGGAGCTAAAAATATATCTGTAAAAGGATAATATGAATAACAACTAAAGGAAAACTTAGCCGACGTGTTTCATCCTCAAAGCAAATGTAAAGGTTTTATTTCGCAACAAGTATTTATCAACAGAAGTTTAAAAAAAATTAGATTTTTAACAACCATAACCACATTTAAGCTCGTTTATTGGACATTAAATTACATCACTTATCACCTTCCATAATTTAACTTGACTTTTAGTTAGCCTGATGGATATTTATGAGCGTTCTTAAATTTACAAATTATGAAACACTAACGACATTTTATGAATGCTTATTGCAAAATAAAATCCTTACGTTTGCCTTGATAAAGTCCATCAGAGGACGAAACACGGCTGCTAAGTTTTCCTTTTGTCTTTATTCATACATATATATATATATATATATATATATATATATATATATATATATATATATATATATATATAAGATAACGATATATATTTTTATATATCAGATACAATATTCGGGAAAGATTTTTGACAAAGTGGAAAAAGTTTGGTTGAGACGTGTTTCGTCGTTTAGGACATCATCGGATAAAATTTGTTATTTGAGTGCGACTAAAAAAGAAAAAAAATTTTAAATTTAAAAATTTAAAATTAAAATTCCCAGTGTCGCTCGTTCGGACGCATGTGTAGTCGCACTAAAATAACAAGTTTAGTCCGATGAATTTTTAAAGGACGTTTCGTTTTGTCACAAAAACAAAATGTTTACACTTTGTCACACACACACACACACACACACACACACACACACACACACACACACACACACACACACACACAAGCACACATATATTAAGATATTAAAACAACATGTAAAAATCGCTACACAATTGCAGTGGCATTTCGGCCTATAACAATGCATCTCCTCAGGCGATTGTAAATTACTGGCCTACATATATATATATATATATATAGAGAGAGAGAGAGAGAGAGAGAGAGAGAGAAGGAGCGAGACACATACATATATATATATATATATATATATATATATATATATATGCATAGTAAAAGATAAAGTAAAATATTAAATGTTCAGTTGACCGTTGACTTGGCGGAAGACTCTAGCGCTTGACTTAAAAACGCATTCCTCCAGAAAATACAACGATCGAACATTTATTTTTTTCTTTTACGCTTTGCAAAACTCAGTTTTTATCATTTCATATATATATATATATATATATATATATATATATATATATATATATATATATATATATATCGTTAAGGGAATTACATTGACTTGGGGTTTAAATTTCTATTTCTGTCGTTAATGGAGGTCAAGAAGGTTAACGTCCCGCGGGTCATATTGAATCCATAAAAATATTTGTACGCTGTTTCGATGGTTGACTTTGAGTCGGAAATGGCGCCGATTCTTAAATTTCAATTGTTTTACCTCTTTTCGGCTATTTTCTTTTTTCTCATTCTCCGTTTCCTATCACGTCTGTCTGGCCTCAAGCTCGTGTTTCTCCATTTCTATTTATGAGCGTTTTCAGAAATATTTATAAGCGTGTAGTAGCTGTGCATTTCTTTTGCAATACGTTTTATATTAGACGTTCCATCTGTACTTACTTCATGTGAAATTAAACATGCCCATACCAACATATATGGATGCTGCGTTGGACAAATTCTCATCTAAATTACACAAAAATGAAAATAACACTGACATCACATTTTAACAGATATATTTGCCAAAATTACAGAAAAAATATCTTGAAATACTAAAGAGTAAATTTATTCAATAAAAATTGCCATTGGCTTCAACCACGACCTCCAGACAACTTCAGAATCCCCTACAAATCTTCTGAACGGTTTCCTTGTTTAAGTTGAAGAATGCTGCCATAATCATTGTCTTCAGTTCATCTTTGGTGCTACAAGGAATTTTGTTGGTCACTTCCACAACTGTATCCCATAGATAATAATGAAGACAGTTGCAGTCTGGGAATTTCAGTGACCAGATGTAAGTGATGATGTGGTCGCAGAAAGTTCCTAACAACTATGACTGGGTTTTTCTGTTGTGATATGGTGCAGAATCCTGTTGCTAAACATAGGGTCTTCCAGCAGCCATCCCCTAGACCCAGGGCAGCAATATTTCTTCAAGGCACTTGATGTAGGCCTCGGTGTTGGGTTTGAAGCCCTGTGGGGAAGATGAATGGAGGCACAACGACGCCATTAGTAATCACCCCCAAACACCTTCGTAATCGCCATTAAACTCATCCAACTCTTTCCAAATCCTTTGCACTGTCCTCAGATTAACACACAATCACTCTGAAATGTTCGTATTGAAGCTTCCGGTGCGAATGCCAAGCAGTAGAGTATGCCGTTTCCAAATTTCTGACTGAGTGAATTGCATCAGGCTTTTTCTTTTTTCTCACAGACGGTGCCCAATGCGCATATAGTAGGGTCACTACTATATTAATGCAGTCGACAAAATCGAAAACAAACAACGCGCATGCGCGAAATTAAAATATAAAATGGCTACAATTTAGACATCGCACCTTGTGGAATGCGCGCGCGCGTGTGTGTGTGTGTGTGTGTGTGTGTGTGTATATATATGATAGAAATTATAAGGAGGATTTGATAATTATATTTAAGTAATTCATTGAGTCTGAAAGAAACCTCAACAGAATGCAGAAAGAACTGGGCGGCAGTTTCGTCCTATAGTGGATGCCCACTCGTGATGAGTCCCAAATATAGGACGAAACGGCCGTCCAGTGCTTTCTGCATTCTGCTGAGGTTTCTTTCAGACTCAATGAATTACTTAATTATATATATTATATGACCAGGGAATATTAGTGTTTGAGCCTTTTATATATATATTTATTTTTCATATATATATATATATATATATATATATATATATATATATATATATATATATATACATATATATATATATATACATATATACACCAATATTCCATATACACACCAATATTCCATGGTCATAATTTATTACATCGGAATCGTAATCACGATCCAATTCATCTGACCTACAAATTCAAAAAATATATGAGGTAATTTTGGATTTTGTTGGGTAATACTATTTATTGACTCTGTTATAATACATTGAGCTCTTTTTGTGGATCAGTTTTAATATTTTATATTACTAGGATCCACTTGGATTATCTACCAACGGATTTATTAGCATTACTACATATATATATATATATATATATATATATATATATATATATATATATATGTATATATATATATATGTATATATATATGTGTGTGTGTGTG